>CM029022.1:162705384-162920717 GCA_016801055.1 Panax notoginseng
TGCACTCATATATTTGAAAAGCAACTTCATTATTTTCGGTGCAATACTTCTAGCTGCTGTGCAAATTATATTCATAATATTCTCAGCTATTTTCGTGAGCTTCAAATTGGTGATATTTCTTATTTTTACTACTTGATCATTGCATTCATTAGTTGAGCCTTGCATTATTAAATTATTTATTTGCTTTGATCATTAGACCTCTATAAATTGTAATCTTATATTTTTAGACTAAGCGTTGTTTAAAGGTTTTAATCCAGGTGGATTAAGGTTTGTTTACAAACAGGTTCAAGGAAGCATAGGTGCTTAAGGGGTGCATTGGTGCACAAAGAGCAAGTGTGCTCAAGTGAATTATTATAATTCAATTTGATAGAATCTGTATTGTAACAAGGGTCATTTTTAAAGAAATAAAAGTGAGTCTCCAATACTAGTTGGTATTGGACGTGGACTAGGCTATTATTATAGAGGGTAATAGCTGAACCACATAAAAAATCTTGGTGCTATTTTATTACTTGTTTTACTTTCTCAAGATAGTTAATTTTCTTAATAATTAACATTTAAAGATTTGTTTCATCTTGAGATATTTTGTTATCACCAAGTATTCTATTTGACTTATAAATTCACCAAGATATTTTCTTAAACAAAAATTTAATTCGGTAGACTGCATTCATTCAGCAAGCTGCATTCTTTGATACAGTAGGCTATATTCAATAGTTTGAATTCAAAATTTAAAAATTGGCCATAGTTTGCTCCCACACTTATTCAACCCCCCCTTTTAAGTGTGTCATATTTGAATTTCATTTGGTATCAGAGCGAGGTTCTACTTACTTGGTCTTAAAGGTGACTTGTAGGAAAAGATTCTGACATGGCACAGTTCGGGAACAACAATCAAGAAGGTCAATCAACAAATAGACCTCCTTTACTGTATGGAACAGAAAATTACAACTTCTAAAAATTCCGAATGAGGATCTATCTTTAAAGAGATCCTTGGGAATGGTGGGTTGTGGAGAACGGACCAGTTATTCCACGAAGAGATGATGGGACACCAAAGATTCTACTAGAAATGGATCCAAACGAAATCTACATGGTCTCATATAATTCAAAAGCAATGAACACACTTCTCAGCGGTATGGTACAATCTGAGATAGATAAAGTCTCTTTATGCAACACAGCCAATGAGATGTGGGATACCTTAGTGGTAAGTCATGAATGCACTTCAAAAGTACGAGAAGTCAAGCTAAGCATGCTCATGCACGATTATGAAATGTTCAAGCTTGAAAAAGATGAAACCATCAAACTAGCTCAAGCAAGATTTCTAGTTCTTATAAACTCTTTGAAATTGCTAGACAAGACTATTCCTCAAAGTGAGATCAACCGTAAGTTGTTTCGGGCTATGCCCAAAAGGTTTGCCTCTAAAATCACTACTCTTCAAGATTCCTCTACTATATCCACTATGGACACACTAACTCTTTTTGGTGAACTTGAGGAATATGAACATCAGTTAAAAAGGTATGACGATGAGGACGAAACTCCTCGAAGAAAGGTTTTAGCTCTTAATGCAGGAAATGAAGACGAGCTGGATGATGATTCTGATGAAGAGATAGCCATGATGTCAAGAAGACTCAAAGGACTTCTTCAAAGAAAGAATAAACAAAAGAATATCTTCAACTCAAATAAAGGCAAAGGAAAGCAAACTGAGGAGACGTGTTTTGAATGTGGACGTCCATGGCACTTCAAGAAGGACTGTTTTCAACTAAAGAATAAAGGAAAAACAGGGTTCAAGGATAATAAGAGAAACAAGGCACTGGTCATTTGGAGTGATGAAGGAGAATCTGAAATTGAGGTCGACGCCAAGGATGAGATAGCTCAAGTATGCTTCATGGGAATAGAAGGTGAATCAAACGAGGTATTTAATTTTGAGTTTAATTCTTTGAAACAAGAAAATGATAAATTGAAGGAAAAGAATGCATATTTGAAAGATTTGATAAATACATTAATGGGCGAAGTAAACTCTTTAATAGATGAAAAGAAAGATATTGAAAAGGAATCTACATGTAAAGAAGAAAAGGTTTTGATTGCTAATATAGATTATTTAGATAATTATAATAAAATACTTTTCAATAAGGTAAATTTTTTTAATAATGAAGTCCAAAAATTGACAAATGAACTAAAAATGAGATATATCTGTATTGATGCATTTAGTGATAAATCACCTGTTAAAACTCTTCCTAATAATGAACTTCAAAAAGAAATAGATTCACTAAGATCATCTCTTGCTAAATTCGTTCAAGGTGAAGAAAATTTAAATGTCATATTAGGTAAACAAAGACCGAGTTTTGAAAGACAAGGAATTGGTTATAATTCTATGCATAAAAAGGGTAATATGAAAATGCTAAAATCAAAATCACGTTTTAGATTAAATTATTGTTCTCCTTTCACAACATGTAAAAAATGTGGCATTAAAGGTCATTTGGACATAAACTGCTTTAAGAAAAATAAGATTAAAAAGGTTTGGGTTAAAAAGGATGATTTATATGCAACTAACATTAAAGGACCCAAAAAGATGTAGGTACCAAAAGGATGAATTATTTTTTATTGACAGGTATGTCTCAAGGCAAGGGTTCCTTCTCAAAAATAGATTCTTGATAGTGGATGCTCACGTCACATGACTGGTGACAAAATAAAGTTCATGGAGCTAAAAATCAAGAAGAAAAATGGTACAGTTACATTTGGAGATAATCGAACTTGCGAAATAATCGAAAAAGGTAAAATAGGAAATGGTAAGGTAAATATTGATAATGTACATCTTGTTAATGGACTTGAGTTTAATCTTATTAGTATCAGTCAATTAATGGATAATGGTCATCAAGTTAGTTTTGATAAAGAAAAATGCACTATTTCTCATGGTACTAACAATATTACTCTAGTTGCACAAAGAGAAGGAAATATATATACTATTGATTTTGAGCAACAAGATGAAGAGTTATGTCTAGCATCTGTACAAGACGAGGCTAATTTGTGGCACAAGAGGATGGGACATGTTCACATGGACTTAATCAAGAAATTATCCTCAAAGAATCTCGTCAAAGGATTGCCGAAAATAAAATATGAAAAGAAGGGAATTTGTGTTCCTTGTCAACTCGGGAAACAAGTAAGAACATCATTTACGGCAAAGAACATGGTATCAACCTCTTCTCCTTTACAACTACTCCATCTTGATTTATTTGGACCAGAAAGACATCCTAGTATAAATGGTAAGTTTTATGCTTTTGTAATAGTAGATGATTTCTCTAGATATACATGGGTATTATTTTTGAGAACTAAAGATGAAGCATTTAAAGAATTTGAAAAATTGATCAGAAACTTGGAAATAAAATATAGTCTAAAACTTGTAAGGATAAGAAGTGATCATGGTACTGAGTTTCTAGAAGACTTTATAATTTTTTGTGATCAAAAGGGTGTTTGTCATGAATTTTATGCTCCTAGAACCCCTCAACAGAGTGGAGTTGTAGAAAGAAAGAATAGGACATTACAAGAAATAGCTAGAACTTTATTACAAGAAAGTAAACTTCCTAAAAAGTTTTGGGCCGAAGCTGTAAACACATCTTGTTATGTTTTGAATAGAGTACTAATTCGTCCAATTATTTTGAAGACTCCTTATGAACTGTTAAATAATAAGATTCCTAATATTAGTTATTTCAAAGTTTTTGGATCTAAATATTTTATTCTAAATACTAGTGATAACCTAGGAAAGTTTGATGCTAAATCTTATGAAGGAATTTTCATTGGGTATTCACAGAACAGTAAAGCATATCGTGTATTTAACATTAACAAGTTGAGTGTTGAAGAATCTATTCATATTCGATTTAATGAAACTCACAATGATCTTCCAAAAGAAAGAGATGAGGATGCAGGTACATTGGAGATCTTAGTAAATCCAGTAAACCAAAAGAACCTATTCAGCAAACCGAATGAACAAATCCAGCAAGTTGAATTGGAAAACTCACAAGGTGTGGAACAAGATACAACAGAAGAACTTGAAGCAGATTTTCCCCAACAAGAAGAAATAATACATGATATAAAAATGCCAAAAACTGCAAGATATCTCAAGAACCATCCACCAGAAAGCATCATTGGAGATATAAACAAAGGAATCACTACAATAAGAGGATTGCAAAATCAATGTGCTTTTTCAGCATTTCTATCCCAAGTTGAGCCAAAGAATGCTAAGGAAGCTATCCTAGATGAAAGCTGGCTAATGGCAATGCAAGAAGAACTTCAACAATTTGAACGATGCCAGGTCTGGGAACTTATGCCTCCTCCTAAAGATGTTTCTATCATTGGAACAAAGTGGGTATTCAAGAACAAGCTTGATGAGCATGGAACTATCACTCGTAACAAAGCACGACTAGTAGCTCAAGGATACAATCAACAAGAAGTGATAGACTATGAAGAAACTTACGCTCCAGTTGCTAGACTAGATTCCATCCGCATCTTGTTAGCATTTACATGTTACAAGAAGTTCACACTTTATCAAATGGACATAAAAAGCGCCTTTCTCAATGGATACATCAATGAAGAGGTGTATGTAAAATAGCCTCCTGGATTTGAACATGAGAGATATCGAAACCATGTCTACAAGCTAAAGAAAGCTCTCTATGGGCTAAAACAAGCTCCAAGGGCTTGGTATGAAAGGTTGAGTAAGTATTTGCTTTCAAATGGATTTATTAGAGGAAAAATTGATTCTACATTATTTATTAAGCATGAAAATAAAGATATTATTATTGTACAAATATATGTAGATGACATAATTTTTGGTGCTACTAATAATTTTCTTTGTGAGTGGTTTTCTAAGTGCATGCACAGGGAGTTCGATATGAGTCTAATGGGAGAACTTAATTACTTTTTGGGACTCCAAATCAAACAAACGAAGAATGGTATGTACATCCATCAAACCAAATATACAAAAGAACTTCTCAAAAGGTTTGGTTTTGAAGGATCTAATTCAAAGGCTACACTAATGAGCACTTCAATAAAGCTTACATCTGACGAAAAAGGTATAGATGTGGAGGTAACTAAATATCGAGGCATGATTGGTTGTTTATTATATTTAACCGCATCTAGACCAGATATTATGTATAGTGTTTGTTTATGTGCACGTTTTCAAGCAAAACCTAAAGAATCTCATTTACAAGCTGTTAAAAGGATTTTTAAATATTTAAGTGGTACAATAAATTTGGGATTATTTTATCCAATCTGCAATCATTTTGAACTAATGGGATATTCAGATGCTGACTATGCAGGGTGTCAAATTGATAAAAAAAGTACCAGTGGTGCTTGCACATTTTTAGGTCACAGTCTTGTTACGTGGCATAGTAAAAAGTAAACTTCAGTTGCTTTATCAACCACCGAGGGTGAATATCTAGCTGCAGGGAGTTGTTGCTCTCAAATTTTATGGTTAAAACAAACTCTATGTGACTTTGATATTTTATGTGATAATGTGCCTATATACTGTGATAATTCTAGTGCTATAGATATTTCTAAAAATCCAGTGTTACATTCACGTACAAAACATATAGAAGTCAGACATCATTTTCTACGGGATAATGTTTCAAAAGGTTTAATTAAATTAATTTTCATTCCTACAGAAAATCAATTAGCAGATATATTTACAAAACCTTTAAGTGAAGAAAGATTTTGCCCTTTAAGAAGGGAACTTGGAATGTGCATGGTATAATTTTATTATAATATTTTTTTTCTTGCATATTAAATGTTTATCTGCATTATCTGTATAAACTGAATCTAATTTAAATCCTAAATACTCCGGGAAACTGGATTATTCTACATGCAAGATATCCGGTTATTATTGTTTTGGAATTTGAAAAGCCAACCGTGTCATCTTTATCTTGGGAAGCCACGTTTGATATACGTCTTCTCCTTTACTTAATTAGACGTCTGATTAAATTAAATATTTTCAGTTCCCCAATATAAATAAACTTCTTCAGTTCCCTGATATACCAAAACCTCTTCAATTCCCTGCCACACAAAACCCTCTTTTATCATCGCTTCTTTCTCTCAAACCAGACCCAACTTTGTCTCTTTCATAAAACCCTTGTTCTTCTTCTCCTTACCTTCAACTATCAGAAACAATGAGGACTCGTACGAATAGACGAACAATCATCGATTTCGATGATGATCAAACCCTTCCAACTACATCAAGGAAACAAAAGAGGCTGAAAAAGGCGATTTCTGTGCACACGGTGTCAGATCACCATTCCTTTTCGGATGAAACGAACATCACAGTCAAAAGGAAGTCGAAACGTCCAAAGGGCTCTACATCACAGCCAGTTTTATCGTCGCCTCTGGTAAACCCTTCCATTTCTTCTTTTGATATTCATGATAATTTCTTCCGTAGTAATGTGTATGAGAATCGTTTCAAAACAAATATTGTTCATAAACAATATGTGTATGAAAAATCAATTGATCAAATTTATTATCATGATTCTCCTTTGAAAAAGCTTTTTGAGTCTTGTGGTCTATCATCTATGGTTTTTCCTCCAGCAGTTGCTTATCCTCGTCTGATTCAACAATTTTTCACTAATCTTGAGTGTTCTGGTGACTCTTACACATCTTTTGTCAAGGGAAAAACTTTATCTTTTACTGTTGAAAGTTTTGGAAATGTTCTTAATATTTCTTCTACTGGACTGTGCCCTTTTACTTTAAAAGGTCCTGCAAATACTTCATTTTCACCTCTTGAACAACTCAGAATTGTGATGGATAATCTTGCTTTGACTGATATTTTTACTCCAAAAACAGTTGATGTGTCACCAATTGCTTGTGTTTTACATAAATTGGTGCGTTATAATTTGTTACCCCGCATTGGTGGAGGTGCAGATTTTACATATCAGGATTTGGTACTGGTAGCTATGATTCTTAAAGGATTATCTTTTAACTTCTCTCTTATGATGTTACAACACATGATGAGTTGTCTGCGTAATGCTAAAAAATGTCTTCCTTATGGTGGTTGTTTGACAAAATTGTTTCTGCATTTTAAAATTTCTCTTGATGGTGAAATTTCAGTACCTCTGCATGATTCAATTGATTCTGGAAATTTGAAAATTTCTCATTTGTCTTTGGTGAATGGAAACTTTGTTCGAACTGTTCCTAATCCTCCTGTTTTCTCCCCTCATCCATCATTTTCTTCTACTCTGCCAAACACTACTTCTTCTCCTGAGATCATTGGTTTGTTGACTACCATTCTTCACAATCAAGAAAGTTTGAAAAATGACATGGTTGATATTAAGCATTATTAAGCATAGATTAACTGTTTTAGAAAAAGGAAAACTGCCCATAGGGGTTGATGAATTAAACCAGTTGTATCATCATGTTGAGGACGAGTTTATAGATTTACAGGCTGGTTTTGAGATCCATACCACTGCTATGGTGGAAGCTCTTAGCAGGAAGATTAATAGGAATTCTTGCCAACTTAGCCAAGAGTTAAAATTTGTGAGCAACCAGATGGGAGAGCTTGTAGATTTCATGGCAACAAGATTTAATGATGTGGGACAGAGGTTACATTTTCAGTCAATGTATTCCCCAATTCCGGAATGGCCAATGTGCACTTGGATGGCAGAATTCAGGGGTGATTTTCTTGACGTAGCACTTCCTCCAACTTTTATACCACGACCTCCTAGGTTTGCCGCTGATTATTCGTTAGAAGAACGTCTTCAACGTATTCGCCATCGTCCCTATTTTACTCGTCGTGCTTCAAATAATGCTCAGGTGGTAGAACTAGATTGATCTCCTGTCCTTTTTGATGGATGCCAAAGGGGGAGACAACTTTGAATGGCGATTTTTTTGCTGTTTTAAAGACTTTATGATTTATGATGGTTTCTTCTTTAAGTCTGAAGGATTCTGATTGGTTTTTGATTATGTTTTGCAAACTACTTAATTATGGAAACTAACATATCTGCAGTTTTTTTTTACCAATGCTAAACAGAAACACGGTGGGTAATGTTATAGTGTTGCAAATATTTTTCCTGAAACATTAAATTTTGAGCATATGCATGAATTTAGGGGGAGCTTTAATTTTTAATATTGTCATCATCAAAAAGGGGGAGAATGTTGATTATATCACGTTCTAAAAACCTAATGTTTTGATGATGACTTATTCATTGGTAATAAATTCTTTGTTCTGAATTTCAGGAAACTGTTTCAAGAATTATTTGATGGATTTTTCAAAGAAGATTGAAGATAATTTGAGTCTTAAGAAAAATATGTAAGGTCATTGTAAATATTTGATTTTTTCAATACAAGGCTCTAGGACATTTAAATATTAATTTTAAATATTTGATTTAAATTAATGTTGTGTGTATGCTTAATTTTATGCTAAACTGTTTTTACACGATTCATTATGCATGCATACGTAAGAGTCCTGAACGAATTAATTTAGTGTTACAGATAATTTGTAGCTGAAAAGTTGCTTGTGCCATTTAAAGATATCATAATTATCTATTAGTGGTCAATTGTATACGGCGGTAGAGTTTAAATTAGAACATTCCTTGGAAATAGGAAATCATGATTACTCTTGTAGAATTGGAACTAGTTATGATAACTGTTGGTGGCTGACTTTATGGGAATTAGTATTGAATTACTTTTTGTGTCTGACTTGAATTCTATCTTGAATTTATTTTGAACGAGTCCGATACATATCCATTACTACCAAAGATAATTGTTTAGTCTTTAACGGATGAATTTATTGGCAACGTAAACAGTTTGATAAATTGAACTAAATTAGCAACGGATATATTTGTTATTTTCACAAACGGTAATATTTTGCTGGGTTATAAAAAGAAGATCTGACTTTTGTGAAATATACAACACTCAAATTAATTATTGTACCCATATACTTGAAAAGCAACTTCATTATTTTCGGTGCAATACTTCTAGCTGCTGTGCAAATTATATTCATAATATTCTCAGCTATTTTCGTGAGCTTCAAATTGGTGATATTTCTTATTTTTACTACTTGATCATTGCATTCATTAGTTGAGCCTTGCATTGTTAAATTATTTATTTGTTTTGATTATTAGACCTCTATAAATTGTAATCTTATATTTTTAAACTAAGTGTTGTCTAAAGGTTTTAATCCAGGTGGATTAAGGTTTGTTTACAAACAGGTTCAAGGAAGCATATGTGCTTAAGGGGTGCATTGATGCACAAGGAGCAAGTGTGCTCAAGTGAATTATTGTAATTCAATTTGATAGAATCTGTATTGTAACAAGGGTCATTTTTAAAGAAATAAAAGTGAGTCTCCAATACTAGTTGGTATTGGACGTGGACTAGGCTATTATTATAGAGGGTAATAGCTGAACCACGTAAAATTTTTTGATGTTATTTTATTACTTGTTTTACTTTCTCAAGATAGTTAATTTTCTTAATAATTAACATTTAAAGATTTGTTTCATCTTGAGATATTTTGTTATCACCAAGTATTCTATTTGACTTATAAATTCACCAAGATATTTTCTTAAACAAAAATTTAATTCGGTAGACTGCATTCATTCAGCAAGCTGCATTCTTTGATATATTCAATAGTTTGAATTCAAAGTTTAAAAATTGGTCATAGTTTGCTCCCACACTTATTCAACCCCCCTCTTTTAAGTGTGTCATATCTGAATTTCATATATATATATGTGTGTGTGTGTGTGTGTGTGTGTGTGTCTTTCAATAATCTAAAGCATAAAAAATATAACTAAGCAACTTAAGTTTTATGAGTTCTTGAAAAAAATGGACCCTTGATTGTTAAGCATGAAGACTTGAGGTGATTATTCTCGGAGCATCCTTTTAGGTCTATAGGCTCAACAAAGATATGTAATTTATTGACTACTGAAAATATTAGAGAAAATATTGTACTTAAATTGAACTTCGATATTAGGGATGAAACAACCCATTCACATAATAAAAAGCAATAGAACAAGCGTACTTGTAGAAACTCGGTTCAGTTATTTTGTTTTTTTAAATATATTAAAAATCATGAATAAATTATTTGTGATGAAAGACTTTAAGCATGATCTCTTCAAACATTTTCAAGAAGATGGGTTAGTCTTAGCCAAAGACTAGTGAACTTCCGGCTCAACCGGAAAGACAACAACAACGTTGATATCCTGGTGGACCAAAACAATACCCTTTGTCCCAACCATGAAATATGCAATCATAGTTGCAAAGCACTGGATCAATGGCTGGCCTACATGGGCCACCGCATAATTTCCTTTCTTCTCCTGTTATTGCACATGAAAATAATGGTGTTATATAGCTAAAAATAAAAATAAATAAAGACGTTGGATACATGTTTGTTCATATATCCGTGTTTGGAGCGTTCCAAATGTACTAACCGCGTTTGAGAATCTTATTCATCTAAGAACACTGTATTTAACTCAATAACGCATAATTTAGAGTCTAAACGCAACGCGCCAAAATTAATACGGTGTAATGAATTTGGACCTTCGAAGCTCCAAATCGCTCCAAACCCAATAAATATATTTGTCAGAGTAAAAATAATATTGTCACAGTAAATATTCATTTAATTACACTTTTATAATTATTCTAACGATTCATAATATTTGAAAAGACACTTAGAGGAAGAGGAGGAAGAGGAGGACGAAGGGGGGGGGGGGGGGGGAGGGGGGAGGGGGGGGGGGGGGGGAGGGAATTTACCTGTGCTACTGGCAAAAGATGCAAATGTGGCCACAACAATTAGACTTGCAATAATAAACTTCCCTAAACTCATCTTTTTTTCTTGTTTATTTGCTTTTGAGGATTCTTGCTTCACTTTCTAATAAGCTTCTTATAGACTTTACAAAAGGGAGATTATAGTAAAATATTTATTATATATTATGTATTAATTTACGTTTGATTAAATTTATTATATGCAAGTCTCTTTTTTATTTTCTATTATCCTTTGTATGTATATACATCAGTATTTAATATCGACATAAATTTGTGATCATATATAGTAGAAGATTTATTTTTGAGATATCGCGAAGATATCCAACAAGTATCTAAATTATAAACACGGTAATATTACTTAATTTTAAGGTAAAGAAAGTGTAATATGTGTGGATGAGACAAATATTAAATACAATAAAATAGTTAATTAGTTGTAAAGAGAGACAACTATAATAAATTTGGTGAGACGTTACAATATTTTTTTATTTATGTTGAAACTATGTAATATATAGGTTAGGTATATATCCCCCACTAACCCATTACTGAATAGTTGAATTGAAATACTATATAAAGTGAGTTTTTAGATAAATAAGATTACGAAAATCTCTTATTTCAAAATTTTGAAATATTTAATTAATTATATATTATTAGTTTTGGTTAATATAATTTATGAACGAATATAATGAGAGTAAGTGATTTTTTTTTTACTTCTCAAAAATAAGATTATGAAAATCTTTGAATTACATGATATCATTGATATGTTGACAATTGAGTTGTGCTACATATGACGATAAATATATTTCGAAAATAAATATATGAGCATGTGGATACATGAGATATAATAGACTGTAAAATGAGTAAATAGTTTGGGCTCGATTCATACTCGCTCGACTAAAAGTTCGATTCGAGCTCGATTCAAAATATAAATAATTCAAATATGAGCATATTAAAGTTTGATAGATTACTCGAACTTACTCAAATTGTAATTTTCTATTGATACTCGGATCATATTCGTTCGAAAAGTTTAAACTGATCGGACTCGATTTGAGATTGTTCTCAATTTAATAGTTGAATGAACCTCAATCAAACCCTTATTTTATACTCGATAAATTTTGTGAATCAAATCTGAACAACTCAATACTCGGCTCGACTCGGTTCATTTACACTCTTGAACTAGAAAGAGTCTCACACTACTTTATTCCATCTTATCACTTATAGTTTCATATTAGTCACAATCCAATTTCGTTGTGAAATTTATCAATATATAATCATTTCCCTTGACAAATTTGACAATATTTTACAATAATTTAATTAGTAGAAATGATTTCATTAAAATAATCTTTATTTTCAACACATTGAACAATGTAATCAAAGATATGTATTCAAATTTTGAAACAAATATTTTTAAATAATGCAATGAGTGAAAATTACTTGTTTTGGAAAGTAAGATTAAAAATATTTTCAAAATAAAAAGTATGTAATTAATGATATGTTATAAGTATTGGTATTAATTTTTAAATTAGTGGAATAAACAAAAGTAATAAATATATTTGTATTTAAAACTTTTAATAGGTAATAGTTAGGAGTATTACATATATCATGCAATATAAATCATTTTCTATTTTTTGTCCAAAAAGATTATGTAACAAAACTTTAAACTTGGTAATCAAATCAAAATAAACTAACAAACCCATAGAGAAATTTGTTGGTCCGTAGATAAGGTTAGAACATGAGTAAATCTATACCTACCTCAACTCTGCATACTCCTTTCTTTTTCTCTTTCTCATTTTAGTATTTTTCCCTCTTTCTCATTTTAGTGGGAAATTATTTTTACCTCTTACATAAATGATAATGTGCATCTCTACCATTTATTTTGTTTAATTATTTAATATTAATTCATCAAATTTATTATTTTACGTATTTAAAAAAATCAAAAAAGTTTTAAAAAATTGTCATGTAGACAACTTATAATCAACTTACCCTTTACAAAAGTTACTTGTCTTAATAATGGTAACATAATACTCCTCCATCCAAATTAATTTGTCTTAATTTTCTGTTTGGATTGTCTAAATTTATTTGTCTTTTTTTCTGTTTAATGCTATTTTTAACATTACTTTTCAAAATTATCCTTATTTAACTTTTAAAAAAATCATTGAAAAAAATATGATTTTTTAAAATGTTAAATAAGGATAATTTTGAAAAGTAATGTTAAAAATAATATTAAACAGAAAAAAGATGAATAAATTTGGACAATCCAAAGGGTAATGTTTCCAAAGGGTAAGTTATTATAAGTTGTCTACGTGGTAATTTTTTAAACTTTTTTGATTTTTATTAAATTAGTAACAAAATAAATTTGATGAATTAATATTAAATAATTAAACAAAATAAATTGTATAAATGGTAGAGATGCATATTATCATTTATGTAAGAGGTAAAAATAGTTTCCACTAAAATGAGAAAGAGAAAGAGAAAGAGAAAGTAAGGAGGGAAAAACACTAAAATGAGAAAGACAGAGAGAAAAAGAAATGAGAGACAGAGAGAGAACATTAATTAGAGACAATAGCCTGTTTATAAATGCCAGAAATTCCGTTGATTAAAAAAAAACACAAAACATAACAAAATTTGATATTCGAATCAAAATTTTTTATTATTCCATTTTCAAGGAAACTTTAATAATTGGGACCCACATAGAAAAATTAAATATGATGTAAATATAAATGTAAATATAATAGAAGATCACAAAAGACTAAAGTCTTGCAAATTTCAAAAAATTTCAAATATAAGGAACTGTTCGGAAATGACTTATAAGTTAAATTATAAATTGACTTTTAAGTTGTGATTTTAAATAAAAATGTTCGGCAATAATTTAATGGGTCCTTTACAATAATATACAACATTTAGAAAGTAATTACACTATTAGTACACTCATAAAATATTTACACAATTAATACACTTTCTATATTTATTTACAATATTAGTGTAATTAGGATTCCTTAATTTAGGGAATTAATATAGGATTCAATTCATAATAATAAGAAAATCTATAATCAAGGAGAAATAATTGCCATAATTAAATTCAAATATCTTGGATCTAACAACAAAAATAAATTCAAATTCAAAAATAATAATTCAAATTCAAATATTCAAAGTTTGGCAACGTCATCTTCCTCTTCCCCTTCACCGGTCATCTTCCTCCTCCCCTTCGCCGGTGAGACTCAATTTCATGTCCAAAAGAAAATAAGAACACTGCATAAGAAAGAGAGATAAGAGAGTGATGTGTAATGTAATGTTGATAGCCAAACTTTCTTAAAAAAGGTAACCAAACTTTTATACCAAGGTAACTAAACCTTTATACCAAGGTAACCAATCTATCTCTACACCTGCAGAATGAATTAGATACCTTGGTCTGAAAGTTTGGCAACCAACTGCATGAAGGTTTGGCTACCAACTGCATCACATTCAAAATAATTGGTAACTTAATAAAACTGAATTAGTTACCTTGGATACCCACTACAATATAAAAAAACTGAAGGTGTGGAGGTGGATCAATATATTTTTCATTAATTGTTATTCTGCATCAATATATTATCGTCGTGGATGGGGGTGAGGAGGACGTAGCGTGGATGAGGACGGTGGAGGAGGAGGAGGGCCGACCCATAATTAGTGGTGTTGTTCTGTTCTTCTGATTGCTATGTAGTTTTAGAGAGAGAAACTGAGATGGGTTTGCCTTGAGATTACTCACATTTCCCTGATTGATTGATCGGTACCAGCATAAGTATAACAACAATCATGTTATAAATTATATATATATATATATATATATATATATATATATATAGAGAGAGAGAGAGAGAGAGAGAGAGAGAGAAAGAATACGTTGAATGAAGAAGAAGGGTGATGACTAACTAATGTAGTTGTTCTAGTTGAGGAAAGAGAGAAGAGGAGAGAAGAAGCCATGGTGATAACTAATCTCCTAAATTAAAGAATCCTAATTGTACTAATATTGTAAATAAATATGAAAGTGTATTAATTGTGCAAATATTTTATGAGTGCACTATTGTTGTAATTATTTTTAAAAATATAATAGAATATATAATTGTTCCTAATTTAATTTATAAGTCAAAATATGACGCCCCCAAAATAGGTATACATCACTCATTCTGAGTCGTCAAATACATGGTACAGAAACAAATACAACTTCATTAATACAATTGTCGTGCAAAATACGACAACACATATACTGTGAGTTTAAATACAAATATTGTCTAATAGACAGTATTAAAACTCAAAAGGAGTCCTCATTACAATTATTGATACACTATTTTACAAAAATAGTGAGGACTACTAAAATAACTTTCTAGAACCATCACTCCATACCCCGGATAGTTCTTGATATATTCTCACCTCCTAAGAAGAAAAATGAAACAAAAAAGAAAAAGGTGAGCTCAACTAGCCCAGTAAAGAATATTATGACTAAGATAATATACAACAAATTATCAATAGTCTTCAACAAGAAAAAATCTGATAGAATATAATAGACAATAAATTTTAGATCAAAAATTGCAGCGAAAATAGCAATCCATTAGAAGAGTCGAGTAGAGAATGAATTCTACTATCTTCTAAGATTTTAAAACTGATGAAACCCAGAATGAAGATCCATCTTTGAGAAGAATTGAGCACCTTGAAACTGGTTAAACAGGTCATCAATGCGAGGTAATGGGTACCTATTTTTGATGGTGACATTGTTTAACGCCCTATAGTCAATGCAAAATCGCATACTCCCATTTTTCTTCTTTACGAATAAAATAAGAGCACCCCCAAGGCGATGTATTAGGATGAATTAAACCAATGTCTAACAACTCTTGTAGTTGGGCTTTTAACTCCTGAAGTTTAATAGGAGCCATTCGATATGGTGTTTTAGAAATGAGTTTTGTTCCGGGTTCAAGGTCAATACAAAATTTGATTTCACTTTCTGGGGGTAGGCCAGGAAGTTCTTCGAGGAATACGTCGGGGAATTTATTAACAATAACTGCGTCATCATACAAATATTCCCCGACAACAAAAATATTCCACGACCAAACAAATATTCTCCGATAACAATGAATATTTTATAACCACTTGCTTATTTTGTAAAATTGGCACATTTCACCCATAACCAAAGTATTATATCAAATTAACACCTTATTATTCAAAATAATAATTAGAGGAAATTTAATTTATTTATAAAAAGTTGGGGTTTTACAACTAGTCAATTCAAAAGACATGACTAAAAATTCATAATGCTCGTTGTATCACCAGTTGGTCATGTTCATCTCAACACCTGTTCATCTTTGCACTACGGGCCAAAGATATTCATCAGTTAATCATTCATCTTTACACTACAGGCCAAAGATATTCATCAAGTATCATCATTAAGGACTGAGGATGATGAAAAATATTTTAGAGAACGAATCTAGTAAGATAAAAGGACAAAGATTTAGAGATTCGTACTTTAGATAATTCAAGTTTAAAAATTCTCCATAATAAACCATAATGGAGTAAAATTTAAGAATGAAGATCAAAACATGGATACAATGAAAGATAGTAACCATAATAGACATTTGGGACAAAGAAGAGAAAATTTTATTTTTCGGTGAATAGTGCCGTATACGTGAATAGTACCGTATACGTGAATAGTAACTCCGACACAAAAAAGTAGAAATTCCACAACAAAGTTCATATCAACATTTCAGCATAATGATATTAAAGAAAATAATATCATTTACGAAGAAAATAACATCCCTTACCTCAAAATAATAGTATTTCTGACCGAAATATCGGATGTAAAGCCGAAGAAAACTTGCACTGAATAGCAACTCTCAAAGTATCTAAATACTCACAAAATACGCTCGATAATATAGAGAGAAAGAAAACTTGGTTCTGATGTGATTTTTAATTCTAACTAAGCGCCCTATTTATAGAAAAATGCTAGAACGCCAAAGCAGACTAAATAATAAAATAATATTATTTATTTTCTTCTTCTACGCCATCCATCTTGGAAAGCCATCAGGCCATTATCTTTGAAAAAAATTCCAGCACATGTTTTCATAAAAAATAAAAGTGGGTCCCACCCATAATTTTAATAAAAATATTTAATCTCTGAAACTTCAATAATTCATAATAAATAGTCTTTTTATCAGAAAAATACGAATTTTATGTCCATTCCATAAAAAATTAAATTCTCTACAACTTTGTAAGTTTAAATTTTTCCAAATTCCAAGCAGAAAATATCCGAAATCTACATACAGACAATTTTCAACACCTCTATTTTGACAAAATACTGATAAAATACCTCAGTATTTATTCCTTCATTTATATCCACATAAAATAAATATATCTATCATTTATATTCACATAAAATAAATATTTTCTTATCATATAAATCAATAACTAATTATTCACAAATAATATTACAGAATCACAATTATGACAACCAGGTCATTCCCAAGAAAGAGGGGGCTTTTCGATAAGGATTTCTCCTTATTGGCGCACAATTAAGTGACCAAACCTCTCCTTAGACAGAACTTCCTTAGACATTGTCAATAATCCTATC
Organism: Panax notoginseng; assembly: GCA_016801055.1. Lineage (NCBI taxonomy): Eukaryota > Viridiplantae > Streptophyta > Magnoliopsida > Apiales > Araliaceae > Panax > Panax notoginseng. The sequence continues at coordinate 162,722,702 of CM029022.1, forward strand.
TAATAATATTATTCAAATAATATGAATTATTGATCTGATAATGGAGATACTGTGCAGTGACAATTATTTAAACAACAATAATATAAAATATCAACGTAGCAATTATTGAATCAATAAAATAAAATATTGAACAGTAATTACTGTAACAATTATTGAGTAGTGTCTTCTTACGTAAGAATCAATAATTTTTAAATACTGTGCAATACCGTGTGCTACTGTACAACCACGCGTATTACTGTATTTTAATAACCAGGTAATCCAACAGTGTTAACGGTAACAATTACGTCGTTATTTATAAAAACTCAAACTTGTCGTTTTCTTCATCCGACCGTTTTCCGTTATAGGGCCCACAAATGACTGCGCCATCTTACGAATATTCCCCGACAGCAAGAATATTCCCTGACAACAATGAATATTTTATAATCACTTACTTATTTTGTAAAATTTATACATTTCACCCATAACCACATCATTATATCAAATTAACACCTTATTATTCAAAATAATAATTAGAGAAAATTCGATTTTATTTATAAAAAAGTTGGGGTCTTACAACCTCCCCTACTTATGAAATTTCGTCCTTGAAATTGTCGTACGTACCTGGTGTTTCGAAAAGGTGAGGGTACCTCGCTTTTATTTTCGATTTCAACTCTCAGGACATTTCCTCCATAGCATGGTTCCTCCACAAAACCTTAACTTGTGGTATAACCTTTGTGCGTAGGACATGCTATTTCCTATCCAAGATCTTAACAGGTACCTCCTCGTACGTTAAATCTTCGGCTAACTCGTCCGGTTCTAACTCAATAATGTGGTTCGGGTCTTTCACATATTTACGAAGCATATATATGTGAAAAATATTATGAACACGAGACATACTTGGAGGTAATGCGAGTCTATAGGCCACATTTCCTATTCGGTCAAGAATCTTAACTGGACCAACAAATCGTTGATTGAGCTTTCCTCTCTTCCCGAATCTTTTAACTCCCTTCCATGGTGCAATACGTAACAATACATGATCCCCAATATTAAATTCCACGTCCTTTCGATGAAGATCCGCATAACTCTTTTGTCGATCATGTGCCGTTTGTATACGTTGTCGAATCGTTTAGATCTTTTTCGTAGTCATATGTACCAATTCTGGTCCCAACAATGTTGCTTCACCCACCTCATCCAAACATACTGGAGAGCGACACTTTCGTCCATATAATGCTTCGAATGGAGCCACATCTATACTTGACTGATAACTGTTGTTGTAGGAGAATTCCACCAATGTCAAGTACTTATCCCAACTTCCTTTGAAATCTAGGACATAGAGTCTTAATAGATCTTCAAGGGTTTGAATAGTCCTTTCCAATTGCCCGTCTGTTTGAGGATGGTATGCCGAACTGAATCGTAAATTGGTACCCATAGCTTTCGGCAAGCTAACCCAAAATCGTGAAGTGAATCTTGGGTCACGATCCGAAACTATGGATACTGGCATGCCATGAAATCTCACAATCTCATTTACGTACATACGAGCAAGACGTTCAAGGGAATAAGTCTCACGTATAGGCAAGAAATGAGCAGACTTGGTTAATCTATCAACAATAACCCAAATCGCATCTATGCCTTGAGAAACTTTGGGAAGACCTGTAACGAAATCCATGGTAATGTGTTTCCACTTTCATTTTGGAATCTCAAGTGGTTGCAATGGACCCTTTGGCACTTAATGCTCCGTCTTTATACGTTGACAAGTTAAACACCTCGAGATAAACTCCGTGATCTCTCTCTTCATATTGTTCCATCAAAATGTATGTCGAAGATCATGATACATTTTGATACTCCCAGGATGGATTGCAAATGGTGTGTTATGTGCCTCCATCATGATTCTATGCTTTAAGTTAGAATCGTTAGGAACATAAAGTCTGGAGTGGACTCGAAGTATTCCTTCTTCATCGATTCTTGCTTCTAGAATAACACCTTCATGCACTTTCTTCTTCATACGCATCAGCTCCAGGTCCGTAGCTTGAGCAGCTTTAACTTTATCGATTAAAGTCGGTTCTACTCGTATATTTGATATCATCACGTGGGTACTTGGAGCCTTTACCTCTATCTCCATCCTTTGCAAGTCATACAAAATGGTCCTTCGCGTTGACAATATTACACTCGTACCCTCATATGATCTTCTACTCAATGGGTCAGCTACCACGTTTGCTTTTCCAGGATGATATTGGATGGTATGGTCATAATCTTTCAATAGCTCGAGCCAACGTCGTTGCCGCATGTTGAGTTCCTTTTGGGTGAAGAAATATTTGAGGCTTTTATGATCTGTTTAGATCTCCACTTTCTCCCCATACAGGTAGTGTCACCAAATCTTCAATGCGAAAACGACTGTTGCCAACTCTAGATCATGAGTAGGATAATTCCTCTCATATTCTTTGAGTTGTCGCGAGGCATAGGCTATGACTTTTCCATGTTGCATGAGAACACATCCTAACCCTTTGCCTGAAGCATCGCTATAGATAACAAATCCATCTAAACCAGATGGTATTGTCAGAACAGGTGCCGAAATGAGTCTCCTTTTGAGCTCTTGGAAACTCTTCTCGCATTCCTCGCTTTATACGAATTTTGTATCTTTCCGAGTCAGCTGAGTTAACGGAGTAGCGATTCTAGAAAATCCTTCCACGAATCTCCGATAATAACCAGCTAAGCCCAGAAAGCTACCGACTTCGGTTGCTCCCAATTTTGTATGGCTTCAATCTTCGCTGGGTCAACAGATACTCCATGTTTTGACACCACGTGCCCAAGGAATACTACTTCCTCACGCCAGAACTCGCATTTCTTCAGCTTGGCATATAGCTTATTATCGCGAAGCCTTTGAAGTACCAGCCTCAAATGGTGCTCATGATCTTCACGGCTTTTGGAATAGATGAGGATGTCATTAATAAAGACAACAACGAACTGATCCAAATATTTCTTGAACACACAGTTCATCATATCCATGAAAGCAGCAGGAGCATTAGTCAATCCAAAAGACATGACTAAAAATTCATAATGCCCATATTGAGTTCTGAAGACAGTCTTCGGAATATCCTCAGTTTTAATCTTCAGCTGATGATATTCAGAACGAAGATCGATCTTTGAAAAGAATTGTGCTCCTTGCAACTGGTCAAATAGGTCATCAATGCGAGGTAGCGGATACCTATTCTTGATGGTGACATGGTTCAATTCTCGGTAGTCAATACAAAGTCGCATACTCTCGTCTTTCTTCTTTACAAATAAAACAGGAGCACCCCAAGGAGATGTACTAGGACGAATGAAACCGATATCCAACAACTCCTGTAGTTGGACCTTTAACTTCTGAAGTTCAATAGGAGCCATTCGATATGGGGTTTTAGAAATGGGCTTCGTACCAGGTTCAAGGTCAATAAAGAATTCAACTTCACGTTATAGGGGTAGATCGGGAAGTTCTTCAGGAAATATGTCAGAAAATTCACTAACAATAGAAATATTATTCAAATTTGACGTGTTTTTGTTCAAGTCCGTGACATGGGCTAAGAAAGCTTGACATCCGTTTTTCAATAAACGAATAGCTTTATGGCTTGATATGACAGTGATTGACTTTAGTGGTTTGGTTGCTTGAATTCGCATAACAGGTTGGTTAGGAATATGAAAACTAACAACCTTACGAAAACAATCAATTTTGGCATAATGAATAGTTAACCAATCAATCCCCAAAATCACATCAAAAGCAAGTGTCTTTAAAGAGATAAGATCGACAGGTAATGTGATGGTACCAACTTGGATCAAGCAAGATTTATAAACAGTAGATGCAATGAAGGTTTCTCCTAACGGAGTCTCAACAGATAAGTCAAAGTCTAGTTTCTCCGGAGTCAAGTTCAAACGTTGAGCACAAGCAGGAGAGATAAAAGAATGGGTAGAACCAGTATCTAATAAGGTAAAAACTTCGCAAGAATTTATGATTAGCTTACCTGTGATCACCTCGTTCGGGTTCCTCGCGTTTTGGTCAGTCACGACAAACGCTCTCCCTTGAACCACCGACTTTGTTTTGTCTATAGTCGCCTTTGGTGCCGCCGTCCCAGTTGGACTTGACTTTGCTACCGGACAAAATCGGGCTATATGACCATTTTTTCCATAATTGAAACACACCTTGGAAGGTTGTGAATAGTTTAGACTTATGTGTCCCTCCTCTCCGCATCTGTAGCATCTAACTGACGGTCGTTCTCCTCCCCTAGAATTTGTTGTTGGTGCTGGTGCTGCTGTTGATGTCTTCCTGTCATTGTTAAATCTCCTCTTTTTGAAATTTCCACTTAACTCACATCTCCTATTATCATGGCCATGATTACCACCCGAGTGGTTACCGCTTTTGTCTGTATTTTTCTCTCAGCTCTGGTTATCATCGCTCCGATGACTGCTGTCACCGGTATGACCCTGGTTATGGTCCCTCGGTTGAACATACTCATTATCTCGCTCTAATAATTGAGCCATGTTTACAACATCTGAATATAAAGAAAATTTATGAGAGATAAGATATTGTCGAATCTCGGGTTTTAGACCTCTCAGAAACATCCGTGTCATTCGTTCCTCATTCTCTACCAAATGAGGTGCAAACCTGGATAACTCTGTGAACTTCGCCTCGTATTGGGACACCGTCATGTTGTTTTTTTCCAGTCTGATAAACTCTACCTCCTTCATATGACGAATACTTTTAGGAAAGTACTTATCATTGAACAGTTTCTGAAATCTTTCCCAAGACATGTTGAGTGCAGCTGACTGGGTACACTTCACAGATTCCCACCAGTAATCTGCCTCACCACGGAACATAAAGGTAGCAAATGGAACCTTCCGCTCTTCCGTGCATCTCAAGACATCGAATATCTTGGTAATTTGCTTGACCCACGTTTTTGCCTTAATCGGTTCCAGCTTTCCCCAGAATTCTGGTGGTCCCAACTCTTTAAACTGCTTGGCTGTGACAAACCGCGCGTTGCTATCATTTTCACCCGTATTTTGTACACGAGTCTCCCTCGTCTGATTTTGCATGAACTGCAAAAAGTTTCTAAACATCCCATCATTCATCATTTGTTCGGTAGTGTTGTTTCGAGGAGGAATATTGCCTTCCTGTTGCACGTTCCCTTGGGTGGTGATTAAAGGTGTCTCCACGGTCTCATTTACTCCATTGTTAACGTTATCGACTGCACTATCTCTACGGGGAGAAGTGTGAAATATATACAAACCACAAGAGTCTGAAATATATTTTTACACAGAAAGAATTGAATATGCGCCAAAGAAGGTGGTTGAAATTAATTAAGGAGTACGATTGTGAGATTTTATACCATCCGGATAAGTTTGTAAGACCCCAACTTATTAATGAATAAAATCAAATTTTCTCTAAATATTATTGTGAATAACAAGGTGTTAATTTGATATAATATTTTGATTATGGGTGAAATTTACAAATTTTGCAGAATAAATAAGTGGTTATAAAATATTTATTTTGTCGGGGAATATTCGTTTGGTCGTGGAATATTCTTTCTGTCGGGAAATATTCGTACGACGGCGCAGCTATTTGTGGGCCCTATAACGGAAAATGGTCGGATGAAGATAACGACAAAATTGAGTTTTTATAAATAACGGCGTAGTTGTTACCGTTAACACTGTTGAAATACCGGTGGTTAAAATACAGTAATACGTGTGGTTGCACAGTAGCACACGGATTGCACAGTATTTTTGAATTATTAATTCTTATGAAGGAAGGCACTACTCAATAATTGTTATAGTAGTTACTGTTTAATATTTTATTTTATTGATTCAATAATTGTTGCATTGATATTTCATATTATTGTTATTTCAATAATTGTCACTGCACAGTATTTCCCATTATCAGATCAATAATTCATATTATTTGAATAATATTATTAGATAACATTATTGGCAATGTCTAGAAAGTTCCGTCTAAGGAGAGGTTTGGTCACCTAATTGCGCGCCAGTAAGGAGAAATCCTTATTGGAAAGCCCCCTCTTTCTTGGGAACGGCCTGGTTGTCATAAATGTGATATTAATTGTGAATAATTAATTATTGATTCATATGATAAGGAAATATTTATTTTATGTGAATATAAATGTTGGATATATTTTGTGGTTAAAAATGAAGGAGTTAATGTTGAGGTGTTTTATCAGTATTTTTGTCGGAATGGAGGTATTAAAAATCAATCAGGGTTTTTGAGATATATTGTGGGGGTTATAATTTTTAATCTGACCGTTGGATCATTGTGATTTTTGGATATGTTATACATATATAAGTTGAGTATATATCCATAAATTTTGAACAGTTAAAAATGAACGTATGATTTGTTATGAATTTTAAGAGATGTCTGGTTCAGAAATTGTTAAAGTTTCGGAATTTATCATTTTGGTAGAAAATTCTAGAATTGGTGGGCTCCAATTTTGGTTGGTGAAAATGTGCTGAGATTTTTATTCAAATGTGGTGGGTGGGAATAGTAGCAGGTAAAGCCATCAGGTTGCAGGTCAAGTCTGCTTCGGCGTGCTAACATTTTTCTATAAATAGAGGGCTAAGTTAGAATTGAAAATCACACCAGAAACAAGTTTTCTCTCTTTCTCTCTCTAGATTATTGAGTGTATTTTGTGAGTATTTAGTTACTTTGAGAGTTGCTATTCAGCACAAATTTTATTCAGCCTCATATCCGATATTCCGATCAGAAGTACTGTTCGTTTAAGGTAAGGGATATTATTTTCTTCCTAATGATGTTATTCTCTCAACATCATTATGCCGAAATATTGATCTGCACTTTTTATTAAATTTGGAACTTTTTGGTGTCGGGGTTACTATTCACGTATACGGCACTATTCACGAATACGGTACTATTCACCGAAAAATGAAATTTTCTTCTTTTTGTCCAAGATGTCTATTATGGTTACTTTCTTTGATTGTATCCATGTTTTGATCTTTATTTTTGAATTCTACTTCAAAATTAGTTATTATGGAGTATTATTGAACTTGGATAAACTGTAATACGAATCTCTAAAATTTATTCTTTTATCTCACTGGATTCGTTTTTTTTAAAATATTTTTCATCATCCTCAATCCTAAATGATGATATTACTGAATATCTTTGGCCTGTAGTGCAAAGATGAATGATTACCTAATGAATATCTTTGGCCTGTAGTGCAAAGATGAACAGGTGTTGATATGAACATGACCGACTGGTGATACAAATGAATATCTTTGGCCTGTAGTGCAAAAATAAATATTTGATTAAAGATGGTTATTGATTGTTGTTACAGGAATAAAATATTGATAATGAACTTTTAAATCTTAGAAGATAGTAGAACTCATTCTCTACTTGACTCTTCTAATGGTTTGTTATTTCCACTGCAGTTGTTGATCTAAAAGTTGTTGTCTATTATATTTTATCATAAATTTCCCTGTTGAAGACTAATGATAAGTTGTTGTATATTATCTTAGTCATAATATTCTTTACTGGGCTAGTTGAGCTCACCCTTTTTCTTTTTGTTCCATTTTTCTTAAGAGGCGAGAATATAGCGGAAACTAGTCGGGGTGTGGAGTGATGTTTTTAGTTAGTGGTGTTAGCAGTCCTCACTATTTTATTAAATAGTGTTTCAATAATTGTAATGAGGACTTATTTGAGTGTGGATATTGTCTAGAAGACAATATTTGTATTTAAACTCACATTATTGTGTTGTCGTATTTTGCGCGACAAGTGTTTTAATAAAGTTGTATTTGTTTCTGTACCATGTATTTGGCGACTCAGAATGGGTGATGTATACCAATTTTAGGGGCGTCACAATTGGTATCAAAGCTTAGGGATATGATCCCTGGCTGAGATGTGAGACAAGAATTAGGAGGGGAGAGACTGGGAATTCCTTCGCTAGTATGACCTGACTAAGTTTATTTGATATTTATTTGGTCAGTCAGAGTATAGGGATAATATATGACATGACTATTAACCCTTGTTTTATGGTAGTATTTTAGAATGGCAGCTGAGAACGTTAATAATGGAGTGAATCAGATCGTGGAGACACCTTTGATCACCACCCACGAGAACGTGCAACAGGAAAGCAATATTCCTCCTGTAAACAACACTACCGAACAAATGATGAATGATGAGATGTTTAGAAGTTTTTTTCAGTTCATGCAAAACCAGATGAGGGAGACTCGTGCACAAAATACAGGTGGAAATGCTAGCAATGCGCGGCTTGTCACAGCCAAGTAGTTCAACGAGTTGGGACCACCAGAATTTAAGGGAAAGCCGGATCCGATCATGGCGGAAACGTGGGTCAAGCAAATTATCAAGATATTCGATGTCTTGGGATGCACGGAGGAACAGAAGGTTCCATTCGCCACCTTTATGTTCTACGGTGAGACAGACTACTGGTGGAAGTCTGTGAAGCGTACCCAGCCTGACGCACTCAACATGTCTTGGGAAACATTTCAGAAACTGTTCAATGACAAGTACTTTCCTGAAAGTATTCGTCATATGAAGGAGGTAGAGTTTATCAGACTGCAACAAAATAACATGACGGTGTCCCAGTATGAGGCGAAGTTTGCAGAGTTATCCAGGTTTGCACCTCATTTGGTCAAAAATGAGGAACGAATGACGAGGATGTTCCTGAGAGGTCTAAAGCCCGAGATTCGGCAATATCTTATCTCTCATAAATTTTCTTTATATTCAGATGTTGTAAACAGGGCTCAATTATTAGAGCGAGATAATGAGTATGTTCAACCGAGGGACCATAACCAGGGTCATACCGGAGGCAGCGGTCATCGGACCAATGAAAACCAGCAGGGAGGAAAACATTCAGACAAAAGCGGTAATCACTCTGATGGTAATCGTGGCCGTGATAATAGAAGGAGCGAGTCGGGAGGAGATTTTAAAAGGAGAAGGTATAACAATGATAATGTGAAGACGTCAGCACCAACTGTTTCTAGGGGAGGAGAACGAGCACCGGTCGTATGTTACAAATGCGAGAAAGAGGGACACATCAGCCCAAACTGCCCACAACAGTTCAAGGTATGTTATAACTGTGGAAAGGAAGGTCATATAGATAAAGATTGTCTTGTTGCGAAACCAAGTTCAACGGGGATAGTGACTCCGAAGGCTGTTCCGGACAAGTCAAAGTCGGTGGTTCCTGGAAGGGCGTTTGTCGTGACTGCCCAAAACGCGAGGAACCCAAACGAGGTGATCACGGGTAAGCTAATCATAAACTCTTGCGAAGTTTATACCTTATTAGATACCGGTTCTACCCATTCTTTTATCTCTCCTGCTTGTGCTCAACGTTTAAACTTGACTCCGGAAAAATTAGACTTTGACTTATCTGTTGAAACTCCGTTAGGAGAAACTTTCGTTACATCTACTGTTTATAAATCTTGCTTGATTCAAGTTGGTATCATCACATTACCTGTCGATCTTATTTCGTTGAAAATTCTTGCATTTGATGTGATTTTAGGGATTGATTGGTTAACCACGCATCATACTAAAATTGATTGTTTTCGTAAGGTTGTTAGTTTTCATATTCCTAACCAACCTGTTATGCGAATTCAAACAACTAAACCATTAAAGTCAATCACTGTCATTTCAAGCCATAAAGCTATTCATTTATTGAAAAACGGATGTCAAGCTTTCTTAGCCCATGTCACAGACTTGAACAAAAACACGTCAGATTTGAATACTATTTCTGTTGTTAATGAATTTCCTGACGTATTTCCTGAAGAACTTCCCGGTTTACCCCCAGAACGTGAAGTTGATTTCTTTATTGACCTTGAACCTGGCACAAAGCCCATTTCTAAAACCCCATATCGAATGGCTCCTATTGAACTTCAGGAGTTAAAGGTCCAACTACAGGAGTTGTTGGACATCGGTTTTATTCGTCTTAGTACATCTCCTTGGGGTGCTCTGGTGTTATTCGTAAAGAAGAAAGATGGTGGTATGCGATTTTGTATCGACTATCGGGAATTAAACCATGTCACCATCAAGAATAGGTATCCACTACCTCGCATTGATGACCTGTTCGACCAATTGTAAGGAGAACAATTCTTTTCAAAGATCGATCTTCGTTCTAGATATCATCAGCTGAAGATTAAAACTGAGAATATTCCTAAGATTGCCTTCAGAACTCGGTACGGACATTACGAATTCGTAGTCATGTCTTTTGGATTGACTAATGCTCCTGCTACTTTCATGTATATGATGAACCGTGTATTCAAAGAATATTTGGATCAGTTCGTTGTTGTCTTTATTGATGAAATCCTCATCTATTCCAAAAGCCGTGAAGATCATGAGCACCATTTGAAGCTGGTACTACAAAGGCTTCGCAATAACAAGCTATATGCCAAGCTAAAGAAATACGAGTTCTGGCTTGAGGAAGTAGCATTCCTTGGGCATGTGGTTTCAAAACACGGAGTATCTGTCGACCCGGCGAAGATTGAAGCCATACAAAGTTGGGAGCAACCAAAGTCGGTGACCGAAGTACGTAGCTTTCTGGGCTTAGCTGGTTACTATCGGAGATTCGTGGAAGGATTTTCTCGAATCGCTACTCCGTTAACTCAGCTGACTCGTAAAGATACAAAATTCGGTTGGAGCGAGAATTGTGAGAAGAGTTTTCAAGAACTCAACAGGAGACTCATTTCGGCACCTGTTCTGACAATACCATCTGGTTCGGATGGATTTGTTATCTACAACGATGCTTCAGGCAAAGGGTTAGGATGTGTTCTCATGTAACATAGGAAAGTCATAGCCTATGCCTCGCGACAACTCAAAGAATATGAGAGGAATTATCCTACTCATGATTTGGAGTTGGCAGCAGTCGTTTTCGCGTTGAAGATCTGGAGACACTACCTGTATGGGGAGAAAGTGGAGATCTATACAGATCATAAAAGCCTCAAATATTTCTTCACCCAAAAGGAACTCAACTTGCGGCAACGACGTTGGCTCGAGCTGCTGAAAGATTACGATCATACCATCCAATATCATCCTGGAAAAGTAAACATAGTAGCTGACGTATTGAGTAGAAGATCATATAAGGGTACAAGTGCAATGTTGTTAACACAAAGGCCCATTTTGTATGACTTGCAAAGGATGGAGATAGAGATGAAGGCTCCAAGTACCCACGTGATGATATCAAACATAAGAGTAGAACCGAATTTATCAATAAAGTTAAAGCTGCTCAAGCTACGGACGTGGAGCTGATGCGTATGAAGAAGAAAGTGCAAGAAGGTGCTATTCCAGAAGCAAGAATCGATGAAGAAAGAATACTTCGAGTCAACTCCAGACTTTGTGTTCCTAACGATTTTTACTTGAAGCATAGAATCATGATGGAGGCACACAACACACCTTTTGCAATCCATCCTGGGAGTACCAAAATGTATCACGATCTTCGACATACATTTTGGTGGAGAAATATGAAAAGAGAGATCGCATAGTTTATCTCGAGATGTTTAATTTGTCAACGTGCAAAGGCGGAGCATCAAGTACCAAAGGGTCCGTTGCAACCACTTGAGATTCTGAAGTGGAAGTGGGAACACATTACCATAGATTTTGTTACGGGTCTTCCCAAGGTTTTTCAAAGCATAGATGCGATTTGGGTTATTGTTGATAGATTAACCAAGTCTGCCCATTTTTTGCCTATACGTGAGACTTATTCCCTTGAACGTCTTGCTAGTATGTACGTAAATGAGATTGTAAGATTGCATGGCATACCAGTATCCATAGTTTCGGATCGTGACCCAAGATTCACTTCACGATTTTGGGTTAGCTTGTAGAAAGCTATGGGTATGGATTTACGATTCAGTTCGGCATACCATCCTCAAACGGACGGACAATCAGAGAGGACTATTCACACTCTTGAAGATCTATTAAGACTCTGTGTCCTAGATTTCAAAGGGAGTTGGGATAAGTACCTACCATTGATGGAATTCTCCTACAACAACAGTTAATAGGCAAGTATAGGTATGGCTCCATTCGAGGCGTTGTATGGAAGAAAATGTCATTCTCCAGTATCCTGGGATGAGGTGAGTGAAGCAACATTGTTGGGACCAGAGTTGGTACGAATGACTACAGAGAAGATCCAAACGATTCGACAACGTATACAAACGGCACAGGATCGACAAAAGAGTTATACGGATCTTCATCGGAAGGACGTGGAATTTAATATTGGGGATCATGTATTGTTATGTGTTGCACCATGGAAGGGAGTTACAAGATTTGGGAAGAGAGGAAAGCTCAATCCACGATTTGTTGGTCCATTTGAAATTCTTGACCGAATAGGAAATGTAGCCTATAGACTCGCATTACCTCCAAGTATGTCTTGTGTTCATAATATTTTTTACATATCTATGCTTTGTAAATATGTTAAAGACCCGAACCACATTATTGAGTTAGAACCAGACGAGATAGCCGAAGATTTAACGTACGAGGAGGTACCTGTTAAGATCTTAGATAGGAAAGAGCATGTCTTACGCACGAAGGTTATACCACAAGTTAAGATTTTATGGAGAAACCATGCTATTGAAGAAATGACTTGGGAGTTAGAATTAGAAATGAAAGCGAGGTATCCCCACCTTTTCGAAACACCAGGTACGTACGTCAATTTCGAGGACGAAATTTCATAAGGAGGGGAGGTTGTAAGACCCCAACTTATTAATGAATAAAATCAAATTTTCTCTAATTATTATTGTGAATAATAATGTGTTAATTTGATATAATATTTTGGTTATGGGTAAAATGTGCAAATTTTGCAAAATAAACAAGTGGTTATAAAATATTCATTTTATCGGGGAATATTCGTTTGGTCGTGGAGTATTCTTTCTGTCGGAGAATATTCGTACGACGGCGCAGCTATTTGTGGGCCCCATAACGGAAAATGGTCAGATGAAGATAACGATAAAATTGAGTTTTTATAAATAACGGCGTAGTTGTTACCGTTAACACTGTTGGAATACCCGGTGGTTAAAATACAGTAATACGCGTGGTTGCACAGTAGCTCACGGATTGCACAGTATTTTTGAATTATTAATTCTTATGAAGGAAGACACTACTCAATAATTGTTATAGTAGTTACTGTTTAATATTTTATTTTATTGATTCAATAATTGCTGCATTGATATTTTATATTATTGTTATTTCAATAATTGTCGCTGCACAGTATTTCCCATTATCAGATCAATAATTCATATTATTTGAATAATATTATTAGATAATATTATTGGCAATGTCTAGAAAGTTCCGTCCAAGGAGAGGTTTGGTCACCTAATTGCGCGCCAGTAAGGAGAAATCCTTATTGGAAAGCCCCCTCTTTCCTGGGAACAGCCTGGTTGTCATATATGTGATTCTGTAATATTAATTGTGAATAATTAATTATTGATTCATATGATAAGGAAATATTTATTTTATGTGAATATAAATGTTGGATATATTTTGTGGTTAAAAATGAAGGAGTTAATGTTGAGGTGTTTTATCAGTATTTTTGTCGGAATAGTGGTATTAAAAATCAATCAGGGTTTTTGAGATATATTGTGGGGGTTATAATTTTTAATCCGACCGTTGGATCGTTGTGATTTTTGGATATGTTATACATATATAAGTTGAGTATATATCCACAAATTTTGAACAGTTAAAAATGAACGTATGATTTGTTATGAATTTTAAGAGATGTCTGGTTCAGAAATTGTTAAAGTTTCAGAATTTATCATTTTGGTAGAAAATTCTAGAATTGGTGGGCCCCACTTTTGGTTGGTGAAAATGTTCTGAGATTTTTATTCAAATGTGGTGGGTGGGAATAGTAGCAGGTAAAGCCATCTGGTTGCAGGTCAAGTCTGCTTCGGCGTGCTAACATTTTCCTATAAATAGAGGGCTAAGTTAGAATTAAAAATCACACCAGAAACAAGTTTTCTCTCTTTCTCTCTCTAGATTATTGAGTGTATTTTGTGAGTATTTAGATACTTTGAGAGTTGCTATTCAGCACAAGTTTCATTCAGCCTCATATCCGATATTCTGATCAGAAGTACTATTCGTTTAAGGTAAGGGATATTATTTTCTTCCTAATGATGTTATTCTCTCAACATCATTATGTCGAAATATTGATCTGCACTTTTTATCAAATTTGGAACTTTTTGGTGTCGGGATTACTATTCACGTATACCACACTATTCACGTATACGACACTATTCACCAAAAAATAAAATTTTCTTCTTTTTGTCCAAGTTGTCTATTATGGTTACTTTCTTTGATTGTATCCATGTTTTGATCTTTATTTTTGAATTCTACTTCAAAATTGGTTATTATGGAGTATTATTGAACTTTTAGATAAACTGTAATACGAATCTCTAAAATTCATTCTTTTATCTCACTGGATTCGTTTTCTTTAAAATATTTTTCATCATCCTCAGTCCTAAATGATGATATTACTGAATATCTTTGGCCTGTAGTGTAAAGATGAATGATTACCTAATGAATATCTTTGGCCCGTAGTGCAAAGATGAACAGGTGTTGAGATGAACATGACCGACTGGTGATACAAATGAATATCTTTGGCCTGTAGTGCAAAGATGAATATTTGATTAAAGACGGTTATTTATTGTTATTACAGGGATAAAATATTGATAATGGACTTTTAAATCTTAGAAGATAGTAGAACTCATTCTCTACTTGACTCTTCTAATGGTTTGCTGTTTCCGCTGCAGTTGTTGATCTAAAAGTTGTTGTCTATTATATTTTATCAGATTTTTCCCTGCTGAAGACTAATGATAAGTTGTTGTATATTATCTTAGTCATAATATTCTTTACTGGGCTAGTTGAGCTCACCCTTTTCCTTTTTGTTCTATTTTTCTCAGGAGGCGAGAATATAGCTGGAACTAGTCGGGGTGTGAAGTGATATTTTTAGTCAGTGGTGTTAGCAGTCCTCACTATTTTATTAAATAGTATTTCAATAATTGTAATGAGGACTTATTTGAGTGTGGATATTGTCTAGAAGATAATATTTGTATTTAAACTCACAGTATTGTGTTGTCGTATTTTGCGCGACAAGTGTTTTAATAAAGTTATATTTGTTTCTGTACCATGTATTTGGCGACTCAGAATGGGTGATGTATACCTATTTTAGGGGCGTCACAGCAAACGTGGTTGCCGACGCCTTAAGTAGAAAGGGTCGGGAGAAATTGATGATGTTAACTGCTCAGAAGGAGTGAATTTCGGCCATGGAGAAGTTAGAACTGGAAGTGAAGTATCCTATGGAAATTGATGAGAAGCTGTTTCAAATGCAATCTGGTACAACCCTACTGGATAAAGTTAAGCAGGCTCAATTTCAGGACAATGAATGCAAAAAGGTGATAATAACGATGTCTGAAGGAACTGAACCAAGATTTAAGGAAGGATTACTAAGATTCGAGAACAGAATTTAGGTATCGCCAGTACCAGAGATTAAGGAAGATATTTTGAGCGAGGCTCATAGCTCACGATATTCGATTCACTCTGGTAGTACTAAGATGTACCAAGATCTTCGACAACATTTCTGGTGGCCAAATTTGAAACGAGATGTTGCAGAGTGTGTTGCTAAATGTCTAACCTGTCAGAAAGTGAAAGCAGAATATCAGAGACCGAGTGGGTTGCTACAACCGCTAGACATCCCAGAATGGGAACATATTACAATGGACTTCGTGGTTGGCCTTCCAACGACTCAGAAAGGTTACGACGCAGTATGGGTTATCGTTGACCGACTGACGAAATCCGCACATTTCCTTCCGATCAAAATCAGATTCAACTTTGATCAGTTGGCGAGGTTATATGTGAAAGAGATTATTTTGCGACACGGAGTTCCAGTGTCAATTGTTTCCAATAGGGATCCGCGCTTTACATCGAACTTCTGAAAATGTTTATAGGAATCCATGGGTACGCAATTACGAATGAGTACATCATATCACCCTCAGACAGATGGACAGAGCGAGAGAACGATTCAGACATTAGAAGATATGTTAAGAGCTTGTGTAATGAACTTTAAAGGAAATTGGGACGATCACCTACCGCTTGTAGAGTTTGGGTACAACAACAGTTACCACGCTAGTATTGGCATGCCGCCTTACGAAGCGTTATACGGCAGAAAGTGTAGAACTCCGCTTTATTGGGATGAAGTTGGTGAAAGACAGTTGCTAGGGCCAGAATTGGTACAACAGACAGCAAAAATAGTCAAAGTAATCCGAACACGATTGGTAGCAGCTCAAGATAGGCAGAAAAAATACGCCGATCCACACCGTAAGTATGTTAAGTTAGAACCGGGTAGTTATGTGTTCTTAAAGGTCTCTCCCTGGAAGGGAAAGATCAGGTTCGGAAAAAAAGAGAAATTAAGCCCAAGATTCATTGGACCCTTTGAAGTTCTGAGAAGGATCGGAGAAGTTGCGTATGAGGTAGCGTTACCTCCAACACTCGAGAATGTCCACAATGTCTTCCATGTTTCAGTTTTACGACCCTACAAACCCGATTACAAGCATGTAATTGAATACGAACCCCTACATTCTGAAAAAGACTTATCTTACGAAGAAATTCCTGTTCAGATTGTCGAAGAAAAGAACAAGTTCTCAGAAATAAAGTAATACCTTCTGTTAAGGTAATTTAGAGGAACCACAATGCTGAAGAAGCAACGTGGGAACTCGAAGAGAATATGATGAAGAATTATCCTCATTTATTTACTTAATTGTGTAAGCGATTCTGGGGACAAAATCTTTGTAAGGGGGGAGAATGTAACGGGGTCAAAATTATTGAGTCGTGATTCTGAGGACATAATCCTTTTAAGGGGGGAAAGATGTGACAAACGAGATTTTGAAACTTAATTTTTAATATTTATTGGATTGAATAAATATTTTTGATGAATTAATTATTAGATTTAAATAATTAATTGATGCAATTGTGATAGATTAATTTAATTATATGTGTTATATTTATGATATTAATGTGGTGAATAATTATTATTCAAGTATGTAATGATGTAAGCTTATTGAATTAAAAGAAATATTTAATAAGCCTAATGTTATTTAATTAATTTAATAATTAATTAGAGATTTAATAATTGACATTATTAATAAATGAGAATTTAATTATTTGACTATGTGAATTAATGAGAAATTATTATATTTTATTTAAATTAAATTAAATAAGATATTTGATTTATTTCATAAAGGGGTGTGACACTATTAAACTATAGTATAAGAGATTTATTAAATTAATAGGAATGAGTCTTTTAAAGCTAGCCAAACATGGCCTTAGTGGAAGTTGAGGACAGTTTACCCATGATTGGGTAACTGACCACAACGCGTCAGTTCCTTTCCTTTATTATTATACATCTTCATTTCTTTTCATTATCTGCCAAGTCTGGAAAAATAAAACAGAGAGGGAAAGAGAGTTTGAAAATTAGGGAGATTAAAGGAGAAGAAGTGTGGAAATTGGGAGTTGTTAACTTGTTATCACCTTGTGTAATCCAAGCAGAGTAATCAAGGGTAATCTCCTCCCTCCCAAATTTTAAATTCACATTGTTTAAGTTATTATAAAAATGGCTTCACGTTTTGTTAAAAACACTGTGAATGGGAAAAGGGTATGATTATAGGTTTGTGTATGTGTTAAGATGTCATCACATCGTATTTGATTATATATATTGTATAACCATATCATCAGTTCATAATTTTATAACGTATGTTATTTACAGAGTATAAAATATGGCCATATGGCCTTACGTACCAAATTAGATACGTCTATCATGAGTTATATCATAAATTTACACTTGTATGTTATTATGCATGTTGATACGAAGAGAACAAACTTTAAATGAACGGATTCGGTGTTATAACGAACCCGTAGTACTAATTTACATGTTTTATTTTCAAAACCTTCAAGAACATCAAGAACAGTAAATTACTTGTGTTGATTTTTGTTAATTATGTGTTTTAACATGTTAAAATCATGCTAGAAGGGTTAATTAATGATTATGTATGAATTCTAGCATGTGGGTATGTTAAATTGGTGAAATTAATGATCATGTAGGGTTTATTTCGCTGAACTCTGTGTTCTTCGCGAACTGAGAATCAAAATCTGGAGTTTCGCGCTGTGGTGCCAACTCCAAAACTAAAATCCCGCGCCGCAGCGCCAAGTATCCCGCCGCAGCGCCACGGCGCCGCAGTGCGAAGACCAAGTATAACTGTGGCGCCGCAACGCCACTTAGCAGAATGTCCAGAAATGCAAATTTTTAGTATTCAAGTATAGAAATGTGATAGTAACTTAATCTAATGAACATAAAATTATGTTAGAAGTATACTGAGATGTCAAAATAGATTCTTAACATATCCATAACACAATTACGTGTGAATTGAATGATTGATTGCATAGTTAGTTTATTGATCATGAAGTGTAAATTATGTGACAATGAGTGAAGTAGTTTGACTAAGTCGAGTTAGACAAAAAGAATGAACTTGTGATGATTAGTACGTTATAATTGACTAGTATTGTGAACGTAAATGATATGTAGGATTTAAATCAAGGAACGAGTTTAATTAAAGTGTAATCTACGCACAAGGAAAGTTTCCTAACCCTACTCATTATTATTATATGAGTTATAAGTTGTCTCTTTACATCGAGCAAATTCTCGTTATTATTGATCAAGTCCATTTTGTTATATCAAAAATATATTAATCTTTCAAAGCATGATGTTGTTATACAATAATTATTCTATTGTATATCTCTTGGAATTGTTATTCGATTTAAATATCAGTTATTGTGAATCTTGTTAGACTAGTGAACCCTTAATGGTTCGACTAGTCCATAGTTGATGAACGTTCTAAATTTCAAAACCCTTGATGAATTATCCAAACCAAACTTCCTTTGGTGCGGACTCTAATGTCAAACTAAGATGAACAACCCTGTATAGGGGATTACTTATGCGTTAGCGTTAAGATATTGTGCACAGTATGGTACTAAGGGCTGATCCCCCTAAGTACGAGAAGAAGTGTCCATAGTCTTATGACTGTTAAAGGTTTCAAGTATAAACACTTGACAACCTAGGATATAGTTCAAGATTTTGTGATCCTCAGAAGTTCTTTTGTTTCTTGTTATTCATTCTTGATTCAAAAGCTGAGCTTTCATGTTTTAGAAGCCTTTAATTTATTCGCATGTTATTATTTCTTTATTATATTGTTATACTTGTGGGCAATCGTGCTCACTCTTGCGTAATAATAGCATTGCAGTTAAGAACGAAAGATCAAACGAGCCTTCCTCTAGTAAAGGTAAGGGCAAGTTTAACAAATGAAGAAGACTTGTTGTTATTAATTGTATTCAGACTTGATGTTGTTTAAGACTTATTATTTATTTATGTTTCCGCACAGATGTTTAAGGTTAGTATGACCTGAGATTGTATTTATTATTCAGATGTTGTAACCCCCATAAAGGGAGAATTTATTTCTATCTATTGCATGGTTTGTTTTTTTAATGGGTAGATAGATAGATGATATTTGTATAGTGAACACCAAATCATGTGGGAATGGAAGTACCCGAATTTGGGAGTGTCACAGGTTGGTATCAGAGCTGTAGGTTATGAACCTTAGGTGGGGGAACAACCTTAGGTAAAAGCCTTATAGGAAGAACATAGTGAAGAAAAACTCTTATCGAGTTCTAAGAGATGAATTTCTTAATTCATTGAAGATAATAAAAGACTTTATGTGTTTATGTGTTAAATTATGTGCTCACTAGTACGATTTAGTAACTAAAACTTGAAGTGTGTTGTCAGGATGTCGGATGTTGGAGGAGCTAGTCGAGCTGGGTAGGAGGAACCCCGAGTGCCTACTGAGGTGGAGCCCCAAGACATTCATGTTGTCAGGGAGCAGTTGGTACAGAGAGAGCCATCTCCGTTGATCACTATTATAGATCAGGAGCATGAGCCTGAGACTGATCTAGAGGAGGATCCTGATGAGGAAGAGGAAGAAGAGGAGTTCCCACCGAACTCCATCGATGCTGAGATGTACGATGAGTTATATGATCGTAACGTAGAGTTACGTGACACTGTCCAGGATTTGACTGAGCGAACGATTATTCAGCAGATTACCATCGAGCAGAAAGATAGGGAAGTTGTGGCTCTTCACACACGTCTGGGAAACGTAGAATGGAATTTGGTCCACGAGAAGGGTCAAACTGAGGAGAAGTCTGAAGAAATAGAGAAGTTAAAGAAGGAACTGAAGGAAAGCTCAGAAAGACTGATCATAGCAGAGGAGGGCTGGGTAAGAGAATCACGTCGTGCTGATCTTGCAGAAAGGGATTGTCGTGTAAAGAAGGCTAAGCTTGGTGAGACATACTCTACATTTAATAATGTAATGGATGAAGCCCATTATCGAGTTCTGAGGTACCCAATCCAGTTTGAAGGTCTACTATCGTACATGCTGGATCACAGAACGATGTCTCGCATCATGGATGAGGAACGTAGTAAGGCTATTCGGCGCCTTAACAGGCAATGATAGTACTGGTTTAATTATGTGGAAAACTTATCTGATTTTTAGATGTAAATTCAGACGTGTTTATGAACGAATGAATATTTTAATGTTTTAAATCCTGTAGATTCTTTATCTCGGGATAGTTGATGTAAATAGCAGTGATGCTATCGTTTGATGTTAAAACTTTTGATTTGAATAAATATATCAAGTTGCTTGAGATAATGTGTTAAGTGATTATGACAAATTGTTGAGTTAAGCCTTAACTATTTAAAGAATTTAATAAAGATCTAATAAGCATATATTTTAACAGAAATATGCTGCCGAGAAGAAGACAAAACCGTCAACCAGCTCAGGAAGAGTCAACGAATAATAACAATAACGCCAATGCAAATTTCATCCAACAATTAGTGAACTTACTGGCTGGAGCAATGAATAATCAACCTCAAGCTCCACCTAATACAACGTTCAAAGATTTCAAGGCGGTGGGACCGCCAGAATTTAAAGGCTCCATGAACTCGATCGAAGTTCAGACTTGGGTTATGGAGATGGAGAAGGTTTTTGAGGTTGCAAGAGTCAGAGAGGACCAGAAGACCGCTTTTGCAACGTTTATGCTGAAATCTGAAGCTAGTTTTTGGTGGTAAGCAAACAAGGTCCGTGGAGGATTTATTTCTATCTATTGCATGGCTTGTTTTTTTTATGGGTAGATAGATAGATGATAGTTGTATAGTGAATACCAAATCATGTGGGAATGGAAGTACCAAAATTTGGGGGTGTCACAGGAGAGACGGGTAAATCATTCGCTAGTATGACCTACCTAAGCTTATTTGTTATTTAATTGGTAGGTCAGAGTATAGGGATAATATGTGATATATCAATTAACCTTTGTATAGTGAATACCAAATTTGGGGGTGTCACAGGAGAGACGGGTAAATCATTCGCTAGTATGACCTACCTAAGCTTATTTGTTATTTAATTGGTAGGTCAGAGTATAGGGATAATATGTGATATATCAATTAACCTTTGTTTTGAAGCTGTATTCTAAAATGATATCTGAAATAGAGGGGATGAGCAATGGATGAACCATGAAACAAAGGAAGTAGACTGTGAGCTGGAATTTGAAATCCTTATCTCTTCGGAATTCCAAGTACGTTCGTAAATTTTGAGGACGAAATTTCATAAGGTGAGGTGATTGTAAGATCCCAACTTTTATAAAATAAAAATCTAATTTAATTTATTATTATTATTCTAAAATTATAAAATGTGAAATTGATAATTGATCAAATGGACGATTAATTGAATAAGTGAGTTAATAAAAGAGGAAATAAAATAATTTTTGGAAGAGCAGCCCATGTGGGTGTCTGAAATATGATAATAAAGAAGAGAGAGCGAGTAATTGGGATAGAGATGGGGGGGAACACGTGGGGGGAGGGAAGATAAAAAAGAAGGAGAAATGAGGGAGATAGGAAGGAAAAGAGGGAAAGAAAAAGAGAGTAATAATTATACTCCCTCTCACCTCCATTTTTTTTTTGCTTCCTACGCCAAACTTCAGCAAGTGAGAAAAAGGAAGAGAGAGAGAGAGAGAATATGAAGAGAAAGAAAAAAAATCCAAGAAGGTAATGAATAAAACCTTGATACCTTTGATTTTCATGATAGAAGTTAAGTTTTATGATGTTGGTGTATTTATGTTTGTATATGATAGATTAAACTTACAAAAATATGAATCAAATGAGAGAAATCAAGAAATCAAATGAAAAACGAAATTTGAAAATTTTTAGAAAAATTAGTTTACTACTTGATTTTGTAAAATCCATAACTCTTTGTGTATAATGAATTAGGAGATAAGCCATATATCAAAAGAAAGCCCTGGAAGTAAGCTAAATACAGAAATTTGAATAACCCAAAAATTCTTTGTGGATTTTTCGTGGTGATAGTTTGAGTGAAACTAGTACGAAGGACTTATAGTCCAAAAAATCAGTTTTATTAAGCTCTATTACGTGAGTTATAATTTTTAATCCGACCGTTGGATCGTGGTAATTTTTGGATATGTTATACATATATAAGTTGAGTATATTTTCACAAATTTTGAACTGTTAAAGATTAACATATGATTTGTTATGAATTTTAAGAGGTGACTGATTCAGAAATTTTTGTAGCAGAATTTTTCGGTAAGCCTTCTCTCTATGTTAGGGACAGAATTTGGAAAAATTTTCTTCTACAAAGTTGTAGAGAATTAAATTTTACATGAAAAAGACATAAGATCCATATATTTTTTTGATAAAATGACTAATTATTATGAATTATTGAAGTTTCTGTATATTAGAATTTATAATTAAATTATCAAAAAAATTATTTGGGCTGGAATATTTTTACAAAATTTTTATAATATCATCTTAGAATTTATGTAAATTTTTGATGAATTATTGAAATGCAGAAGTAATTATTGTATTTTTAAACTATTTATAACTAGTTTGAAAATAGAAGAAATTCATAGAAAATTTTATGAATGATGAAAAATTATGAAACTTGGAGAAAAATCCTATAATATTATTTTATAATTTCTGAAAAGTTTTGAAAAATTATTAAATAACATAAATATTTATTGTATTTTTAAGTTATTTATGGTTAGTTTAAAAGTAGAAAAAATTCATAGGAAATTCTATGAATAGTGAAAAATTATGAATTTTATTGAAAAATATTATAATAATATAAGATTAATATTGATGATGTTTTAAAGATATAAAAGTATGTGAAGTTAGCATTTCTACTTTAAATCTATTAAATGATAGTTTTTATAAATAGAAATAATTATAGAAAATTGTTGGATAATCCAAAAAATGTGAAAAATTATTTGCAATGTTCAGAATCATATTTTTAAATGTTTTAGAAGTCACTCAGTATTTATTCAATAATTGTCACTGTAGTTATTGCACAGTGACTCATATTATTTGATATGATATAATTAAACCAGTTGGCAATATTGTGAGTCTATGTTAATAATTATGAATAATGGTTCAAAGATTAAAAATAGTGTTGATTAAAGATAAGTATGTTATACAGATATTTGTTCAATTATTTTTTTTTACAAAAGTAAATTTGGAAGGACTTGTCGACATCCTACTTTTTCTAAAGTAATATGGACCACAACTCTATTATTGAACAAATTTTGTTAAAACGTGTACCAGTTGATTTATTTTTCTCCGTGGGACCACAAATTCCATCAATAGCATTATTATATACCTCATTTGGTTATTTTGTCAAAGTATGCGTGCTAGTTGTTTCCTCAATTTTTAGTATAAATAGGTTGCTAGGTTGAGCAACTAAACACACACCATCACTATACTAAAAATATAAAATTCTTTTACTACAATAGTGTGAGTATTTCTGTTGAGTGTAAGGTTACCCCAAGTGTAGAGAAGGAATGCAATGATTGTTTAAGTTAATCAATTTCACAGAAAGCATAATCAAGTCACATGTTAAGGTAAGGGATGTCATTATTATGGTAAGGAAGTATCATTTTTATGGTAAAGGGATGTCATTTTCTTTCATACTTCATATTATGGTAAGATATTATTATTCGTTTCTTCATCTTATCATTAAATTATGAAAAGTCCTGAAATGATTAGAATACCTTTAATAGTTTGTGCTTCATCTAATATCATGTTGGCAATTTGGACTGTATAATTAAGTTGAAAATCACTAAGATCTATTTTATCTTATTGTTCTGATTATTTATGTTCATTCATTATATATATCATTGTCATCATTTTAATTCTTATATTGTGTTGAAAGTCATCTTTGGCCCGTAGTGCAAAGATAGACTGCTGATTATTGGTTTTGCAGTTGTATATCTTTGGCCCGTAGTGCAAAGAAGAATGGTTGATTTATATCTTTGATTGTAGTGCAAAGATGAACTGTTGATTGATAGCTTTGACCCTTAGTGCAAAGATGGACAAGTGTATGACATGATCATGACCACTGATGATACAAATAAATATTTTTGGCCTGCAGTGCAAAGATAGACTATTGTTTGGTAGGATCATGACCATTAGTTAACAGTTGAATGTCTTTGGCCGTAGTGCATTGACAGACAATTGATTGGCATGATCTTAACCATTGGTTTTATAATTGAATATCTTTGGTCGTAGTGCAAAGATAGACAATTGATTGGTATGATCATTGTTATTACATTTGAATATCTTTAGCCTTTGGGGCAAGGACATGGACTGAACGTTCTTTTTAGCCTTTGTGAGAAAGAGAAACTGTGGATTTACATTATTATAAACATGAACTATGAATTGGTATAACCATGAGCTTTGTGTCTCAAGTAAAAACAGGTGGTGAAAGTTCTCTTTATCTTGGGTACAACAAAGAACTGTTGATGAGTATATTACAGGAATGAAATATTTATGATGGACTTTTAATTAGGAGAAAATAGTAGACATTATATTCTACTTGACTCTTCTGATGGGTTGTTGATTCCGCTGCAATTATGGTTGAAAACTTTTATCATCTACCATATGTTCTAAATATCTGATTTATTATTGATGAAGGCTATTGATAATTTAATTATCTTAAGTCATGATATTCTTTACTGGGCTATTTGTTCTCACCATTTGCTTTCATTGTTCTTTTCAGGAAATGAGAATATAGCTGGGACTAGTCGGGGAACAGAGTGATGGTCCGAGATGGTGGCTATAGTAGTCCTCACTATTCTATGAAATAATGTGATAATAATTGTAATGAGGACTCCATTTGAGTTTGGATATTGTGTACGAGACAATATTCGTGTTGAAACTCTCAGCTACGTTTTGTCATATTGTATTAATGAAGTTTGTATTTGAATTTTATACTATGTATTTGGCGACTCAGAATGTGTTGTGTATACCTATTTTGGGGGCGTCACACACTATCCTACATCATAGGGATGAACTCAAATATGTATAAAATAGATAGTGTCTCAACCAATCAACCAATGACTTGTTATTACCCATATGAACCTACTTCCTGGGATTACCATTCATATAGGTTGGGTTATCATCACTGTTGATTTCTGTAATAGACAGTAGTCCCATCCCCCTCGATGTATTGCTCACTAGCCTCTTGCTTAGTGGCTTTGTCAGAGGATCTGCAAGATTTAACTCTGACCTAACAAAATTAAGAGATATAATCCCGTCACATAACAGTTGTCTCACAATATTATGTCTTAGGCGTATATGCCTACTCTTGCCATTATAGCTCTTATTTTTAGCTCTGCCTATAGCAGCTTGGCAATCATAATAGCTGGTCTCGTCCATAAAGAAATATTTCCCAAAAGATTTTCGGGCCACTCTACTTCAGAGCCTGCCTTCTCTAAGGCAATAAATTCAGACTCCATAGTAGAGTGAGCTATACAAGTCTGTTTAGTAGACTTCCAAAAAACTACTCCTCCTCCTAAGGTAAATATGTAGCCACTCGTGGATTTGATTTCATCTGAATCAGAGATCCAGTTGGCATCACTATAGCCCTCAAGAAGATAAGAACTGCAGGATTACCACGATAATACAAACCAAATCCAATAGTACCTCACAGATACTTGAGTATTCTACATAAAACAGTCCAATGATCCTTATTAGGATTACGAGTGTATCTGTTGAGTCTATTAACTGCATATGATATATCAAGTCTTGTTCAATTCGTAAGATACATTAAGCAACCTATAATTTGGGCATACTCAGATTGAGATACACTAGGTCCCTCATATTTTTTTAAATGTAAACAAGAATTATACGGAGTACTAACAGGATTAATATTATAATGTCCAAATCTCTTAAGCATTTTCTCCACATAATGGTCTTGAGAAATCATATACCCATTACAAACTTTTCTCAAACTAATTCTGAGAATAACATTTACTTCTCCCAAGTCTTTCATATCAAATTTAGAGAATAACATATTTTTAGTCACATATATAAAATCATTATTGGTTCCAAAAATAAGCAAGTCATCCACATAAAGACATATAATAACACCACAATTCTCATTATTAAATTTGGTATATATACATCTATCTCCATCATTTATTATATATCCATTAGAAGTCATCACACTATCAAATTTATCATTCCATTGTTTAGGAGCTTGTTTAAGACCATATAAAGATTTAACTAATTTACAAACTTTATGCTCATTGCCTAAGGAAATAAATCCCTCAGGTTGGTCCATATAAATTTCCTTTTCTAAATCTCCATTAAGAAATGCAATCTTAACATCCATTTGATGAATTATTAAATTTTTAATAGCGGCTAGAGCAATTAAAACTCTAATGGATGATGTCCTTGCAACCAGTGAATAACTTAAAAAAAAGTCAAGGTCTTGCTTTTGTTTATAACCTTTAGCAACAAGCCTAGCCTTAAATTTATCAATTGATCCGTCAGGTTTTAATTTCCTTTTAAAAATCCATTTACAACCAATAACTTTAGAACCAGGAGGAAGGTCCACTAATTCCCAAGTGTGATTAGCCACAATAGACTCAATCTTACTATTCATGGCTTCTCTCCAAAAAGGAGCATCGGGAGAAGAAACTGCATCTCTACAAGTTAATGGGTCATTATATAACAAAAACGTAAAAAAGTCATCTCCCAGATTAGTGGGTTTTCTAGTACGCTTACTCCTCCTTGGTTCAGTTTCAAATTCCTCAATTGGAACTATATAAGAGCTCGTAGGAAGCTCTGCTACTGGTCGATTGTAAGACCCCAACTTTTATGAATAAAGATTTAATTTTACTCTAAATTTTATTTTTGAATAATAAGGTGTGAATTTGATATAATGTTATAGTTGTGGGTAATATTTATAAATTTTGCAAAGTAAGCAAGTTGTTATAAAATATTCGTTTGGTCAGGAAATATTCGTTTTATCAGGGAATATTCATACGACGGCACAATTATTGGTGGACCCCACAACGAAATTACTGTCGGAGTTAGAAAACGATAGAAATATATTTTTATAAAAATAACGGCTAAAATTTTACCGTTAACTGTTGAAGTACCCAGTGATAAAAGTACAGTAATATGCGTGGTTACATAGTAGCACACGGTATTGTACAATATCTTTGATTATTGATACTTATTTGAGAAGTCACTCAATTTTACTCAATTTTACTCAATAATTGCTATAGTAATTGCCGCATAGTATCTCACGTTATTGATTTAATTATTGTCACAATATTTTATATTATTAAATCAATAATTGAGATGACAAAGTTATTCATATTATTATTTATATTATTGACGATGTCTAGAAAATTCTGTCGAGGAAAGGGGTTTAATCACCTAATTGCATATCAATAAGGAGAAATCTTTATCGGAAAGCCCCCTCTTTCCTGGGAATGATCTGGTTGTTAATATTGCGAGTTATAATAATGATAAATAAATGTTATTAAAAATGTGTTTTGTGAAGCCAAGTGAATTGAGATAAATAGAGGGAATTTTTATGAAGTATTTGTTGTAAATTTTGCTTATTATATGGACCCCCACTTATCTATTTTTCAAAATTATCGGTAGAAAATTATCTTAGTGTTGTTTTATATGTGTGTATATATATATATATATATATATATATATATATATATATATATATATATATATAATAAGTTTTGTTTTTTTATGTAAAATAGAATATATTATATTTTATTGTTGCATAGTACTGCATATTATGTGCGTAGTGCAGCATAGTAAAATTAAAAATTTAAAAAATATCAGCCGATTCAGTCGCCCGAGATTTCTCCCACTGTACAGTCCGTGATTTTTCCTAAATAATATCCTTCCATTCTCCTATAAATAGGATGCTCAGTTTAGAAATGAAAATCACACCAGAATCAGAGAATTGTTCTCCTATAATATTGAGCGTATTTATTTAGAGTTTAAGGAAGCTTTGAGTGTAGAAAACAGTGCAAGTTTTCTTCAAGAATATCTCCGCTATACCAGTCAGAATTGCTCTCTTTTTGAGGTAAGGGGTATTATTTATTTCATATTCGCTTACGATATTATTTTTCGTATTCGTAAGGAATTTTATTTTCGTTCAATATTCGTAATGAATATCATTTTTGTTTAATATCCGTAAGTAATATTATCTTCATTTAATATTCGTAGAAATATTATTTTCATTCAACAGTTATAAGGGATATTATTTTTGTTCAATATTCGTATGAAGTAATATTTTCTTCTATACTCTGTAGTATGTAAGTAATATTATTTCATTTCATATTCCTAATTCTACACTCATGTTGATAAGTTTTGCTGCTATACTTTTTGAAATTAGTAGAATATCCTTGAAATTTGCGCTTTATTTACTATTGTCGACGTCGGGTTTTTTATTTGTCCCTTTTCGTTACTTATTTTTCTGTGTTCTCATTTTAGGTAAGATTTGTTTGAAAAACCAAGTGAAAAAGGTCCGACATGTATAATGTCGATGATGGACAGTTAAGAGTCGCCAGTTGGTTTTTTAATTGGTTGTACCAACACAACCGAGAAAAGGTTTGCACATTGACCAGTGATATGACACTGCTAAACGGGTCTGTGAAACCGAGATTCATTATGGTCCGGGGACTTGCTTATGCGGAGGGAAGGTGTTAGGCACCCCCCGACATCCGTGTTGCCACGGTGACCACCACTTTTCAAGAAACTGTTATATGAATGTGTGTGTATGTGTGGGTCAATGTGCTGTTATTTGGAAGTAATGCTATACCTCTTTCGCACCTATATATAAAGGGTTTGAATTCGTGTAAAAATTCAGTTTTAAGCAAGATATAGCAGTGATGTTTTAAAAAAGAGGTTTTTCAAATCCTTGTGCTCAATAGTAATTGAGGCCTTTGATACTTCTATTTTATTAAATGTTCGGCTTGATTGCTTTTATTTTCGAGATGTGAAGCATCTTCGAGAAAATAATGTACAAAATAGTGTCGAACTCCTCGTGGGTATGGAAACCATATGAGGAAATTCAGACATCGCAAATAAATTTACAAGCTGCTCACAGCTGAAAAGGTCCATCACGGGAACCGAATCTAGATTCAGAAGACTGATGTTCCCGGTGTGTGTTCCGGGGTTGAGACTGAGCTTCCGGTAGTATTCAAACTGGATATGAGCTATCTTCCAGGGTTATGTCTGAAAGACAAATATGCCCTCATGCAATGTCAGTAACAGGTGTGCAGAAAATTTCGAGTGTCTACAGATGCCCCTCTTTATCATATTCATGCAATGCAATGGCATGGATAGGATAAAGAATCCTAGACACCTGAAATGTAACAAGACAAACATGATGTTATATGGAGCAACATGATGTAAGTGTATGATGCATATGGATGATGCATATAGATTGCTTTCCCACATGCTGGGGATGATTGTCGGCTCCCTGTTGCTTCTACCGGTGATGGTAATGACGGAAAGCTTGGATGTGTGATCCAAACCTATTAGGATGTTGACGTTGGGGCTATCACCAAAGTCCTAAATCCTTGATACAGACTTTACTCCCAAGATGTGCCTCTCATGTACAAGAGATCTGTGGGGATAAAACTTTGTCTGTTTGAGGATGTGCATAACATATTCCATCATCGATCCTCCCCGATGATGTTGATCCTCCCTGGTTTGTATCGCCAAGACATATCAATGTTCTGTTGGATTTACTACCAACCGTATGTGTTGTCAGGGTTGCCCGACCTTCGTTGACATGTGAACCAACGGTTGACCACGCGTTGTAACCCCGCCGGGGATCCATTTGATCCTCTGTTAACGTGTATATCAATGGATGAACTCCCTGCTGGGGATGAATGCCAAGGCTACTTGGCCTTTGTTGATGTGTGTATCAACTGATGCAATCATCGGATGGCTTCCGATGCGACGTTGGGTTTACCTGCCAACGGCTGAACTGACGTCAAGGTTGCTTGACCTTCGTTGACATGTGCATCAACAAAAAATATGCGTTGTAACCCTCGTCGGGGATTTGTTTATGGACAGATGACCATGCATTGTAACCCCGCTGGGGATCTCTTAGATCATCGCTGATGTGTATATTAGCGGAACATGCGTTGTAACCCCGCCGGGGATCTCTTGGATCATCGCTGATGTGTGTATCAGCGGAACATGCATTGTAACCCCCGCCGGGGATCTCTTGGATCATCGCTGATGTGTGTATCAGCGGAACATGCGTTATAACCCCCGCCGGGGATCTCTTGGATCATCGCTGATGTATGTATCAGCGGAACATGTGTCGGGGATTGCATTTGAGAACATTAGGGCGACAACCCTGGATTTAAGGCATTGGACCTCTGTGTGGTATTGCCGAATGTGATCTGCAATGATGGGGATCATCGGTATAGTATACCCTATGTTCGGGCGAATACCAATGAATGATATGAAAGCCACAGTCGGGCCCAGAAAAACCAGGATTTCAGGCTATTCCGCTCAATCGCGTAGCATTTTTATCCCTGATTTGGCCTTTTCAGCTCATGCGAACTCCTTTGCAACTCGAACTGGACCGAGCTGAAGGGGTGGGACCCATACAATGGTGCCGCAGGTACACCTACTGCAGCCGCAGATGGACCTGCGGCCAACCGTGGAAATTAAAGTCCTGCAGATTGCTTTCATAAGTCATTTTCAAGTTGCGCCGCGAAGGAAATCTGAGAGCTCTTCTTCAGATCTACTACGTTTGGACGTCTTTCTACAAATTCTGTCACCATACAAGTGTTCTATACTGTCCTGGTAACGTATACACGTACTCTTTTCCAGTTTTTATCTGTTGGAAAATGACTTATCATATGAAATGCATCTAAGCACATAGTAGTGATTTTGTATGCTCAAATGACTTGATAACAATATTCAACATAGTAAATGTTAGTATTAAACCATGCTGAACAGAATGATGTGAAAAAATTTAACTTTTAAAATAGTCAAATTGGCACCTTTTATTTGCTATTTCTTATCCTATTTGAGGACAAATGAGCAAAGGTGAAAAAGCAAAGTAATCCTGGTAATTAGGCTACCCTTACGGATTGATGACTTTGATTTTTTAATGCAAATAGTATTTATATGACTGTGAGCAGGTGTGCTACTAAATGACCACCTAGTCATGCCTATGTGCATGTGGATAGTCCTATTTATAGAGGAACTATGGCAAAATTTTCCAAAATATAGGCATTGAGTAGTCATGCATTTTTAACTCTACTGCAGATGTATGTTAAAATAATGCATGCATGCATGTATTCATAAAATGCATTTTGAAAAGAAATCTCCAGGTTAGAAGATACCACACCCTTTCTGAGGTGATTTGGAGACTTGTTGTCCAGATATTATGGATCCGGATCAGCCGAGTAGTTCCCGCAGGACCACTTCTGGTGTACGGAGGAGAGCTTCTGAAGTGCCTCGACCCCGTTCTATTAGACAGCCTCGTCGATTGGTGGAGGCGGTGATACGTCCAGCTTGGGTTGATGTACCGGATGTCGAGGACGAGGAGGAGGAGGATGTTTTGGTTGTGGACCCCGCTCCTGCTACACATATTCCCCGTAGGGACCTTCCGAGTATTCAGGTGGCAAACCCAGAGCTTCTGGGTGATTTGAGTTGACATCCCTCGATGTATTTGCATGCCAACGAGGTATAAAGTTAGATCTTAATCTTCCTTTTTTCCTATTGATGTGACGCCCCCAAAATAGGTATACATCACCCATTCTGAGTCGCCAAATACATGGTACAGAAACAAATACAACTTCATAATATAATTGTCATGCAAAATACGATAACACATATACTGTGAGTTTGAATACAAATATAGTCTAATAGAGATTATACAAACTCAAAAGGAGTCCTTATTACAATTATTGATATACTATTTTACAAAATAGTGAGGACTACTAATACATTTATCCTGAACCATCACTCCATACCCCGGCTAGTTCCTGCTATGTTCTCACCTCCTGGGAAGAAAAATGGAACAAAAAAGAAAAGGGTGAGCACAACTAGCCCAGTAAAGAATATTATGACAAAGATAATATACAACAATTTATCATTAGTCTTCAACAGGGAAAATCTGATAGAATATAATAGACAACAAGTTTTAGATCAACAAATGCAGCGAAAACAGCAATCCATTAGAAGAGTCATGTAGAGAATGAGTTCTACTATCTTCTGAGATTTAAAAGTCCATCATCAATATTTTATCCCTGTAACAACAATCAATATTCATCTTTGCACTACAGGCCAAAGATATTCATTTATATCACCAGTCGGTCATTTTTATCTCAACAACTGTTCATCTTTGCACTACGGGCCAAAGATATTCATCAGTTAATCATTCATCTTTGCACTACAGGCCAAAGATATTCATTTATATTACTATTTATGACTGAGGATGATGAAAAATAAAAACATGGATTCAACTCTTAGAATAAGGGTCACAACAGATAATTTGGAAGAAAAAAATATTTTTTTTCTTTTGTGAACAGTACCTGTGAACAGTACCCGTGAACAGTAACTATGAACAGTACCCGGTCATGAAAAGTTTTAAATTTGATAAAAAGTTCAGACCAATATTCCTATGAAATGATATTAGATGAAACGAAATTTCTAATCATTTCAGGAATTATAGAAGCAATACTTACCATAGTAAGTTCAAATTTAGAGAATATGAAATGAAATAATATCCCTTCCATACTATGGAGTATGAAAGAAAATAATATTTCTTACGAGTATTGAAATAAAATAATATCCTTTACCTTAGTAGAAACTGGATTTGACTGGAATATCGGATATTATTCTGAGAAAATCTTGCAGAAAAACTTCGCTCAAAATATTCTTATACTCAAGAAAATACTCACAATACTTTTAGAATAAGAATTTCTAAATTTTAAGGTGTGATTGAGGAAAGAGGGGTTACCCCCTATTTATAGTACAATTCGGAGGAAGAGTTAAAGCAACTGCCTAACTTTCCTATCTTTTTTCCTTGCCTAACCTGGCTAACTCATTATCTCAATCAATGCCTAACTCATTTGGCCCACAATTTGGAAAACACAATACTCAGCATGCAATTCTCTTCACCAACCAAATGAGTGGTCCCATGGGAGGAATAAATTACATTCCAACATGTGATTTTTGAAAATGAAGTACACCGAATTTGAAAAACAAAGAAAACAAAGGAAAGTTTCTCACCTCCTTACATAATCACATGTTTATATATATATATATATATATATATATATATATATATATATATATATATATATATATATTATTTAAATAATTATAATATATTATAAAAATATATTTGAATGAATAATTTATCGGAGAAATAATTGTAATTCTACAAAAATATGCCAAACTTTCAACAATTATTTCATGCTAAAATTCCTTCATTTATAACCACATAAAATAAATCCATCATTTATAACCACATCAAATAAATATTTCCTTATCATATAAATCAATAATTAATTATTCACAAATAATATTACAGAATCACAATTATGACAACCAGGCCGTTCCCAGAAAAGATGGGGCTTTCCAATAAGGATTTCTCCTTACTAGCGCGCAATTAGGTGACCAAACCTCTCCTTAGACCGAACTTTCTAGATATTGTCAATAATGTTATCTAATAATATTATTTAAATAATATGAATTATTGATCTGATAATGGAAAATACGTCGTTAACGGTAACAATTTATATCGTTATTTATAAAACTCAATCTTTGTCGTTTTCTTTCATCCAACTGTTTTTCGTTATGGGGCCCACAAATGACTGCGCCGTCGTACGAATATTCCCGACAAAAAGAATATTCCACGACCAAAAGAATATTCCCCGACAATAATGATTATTTTATAACCATTTGCTTATTTTACAAAATTTGCACATTTCACCCATAACCAAAGTAGTATATCAAATTAATACCTTATTAATTTAGAATAATGAATAGAGGAAAATTCACTTTTATTATAATAAGTTGGGGTCTTACAACCTCCCCTCCTTATAAAATTTCGTCCTCGAAATTGACGTACGTACCTGGTGTTTCGAATAGGTGAGGGTACCTCGCTTTTATTTTCGATTCCAACTCCCAGGTCATTTCTTCAATAGCATGGTTCCTCCACAAAACCTTAAATTGTGGTATAACCTTCGTGCGTAGGACATGCTCTTTCCTATCCAAGATCTTAACAGGTACCTCCTCGTACGTTAAATCTTCGGTTATCTCATCTGGTTCTAACGCAATAATGTGGTTTGGGTCTTTAACATATTTACGAAGCATAGATATGTGAAAAACATTATGAACACGAGACATGCTTGGAGGTAATGCAAGTCTATAGGCCACATTTCCTATTCGGTCAAGAATCTCAAATGGACCAACAAATCGTGGATTGAGCTTTCCTCTCTTCCCAAATCTTGTAACTCCTTTCCATGGAGCAATACGTAACAGTACATGATCTCCAATATTAAATTCCACGTCCTTTCGATGAAGATCAGCATAACTCTTTTGTCGATCCTGTGCCGTTTATATACGTTGTCGAATCGTTTGGATCTTCTCTGTAGTCATTCGTACCAACTCTGGTCCCAATAATGTTACTTCTCCCACCTCGTCCCAGCATACTGGAGAGCGATATTTTCTTCCATACAACGCCTCGAATGGAGCCATGCCTATACTTGCTTGATAACTGTTGTTGTAGGAGAATTCCACTAGTGGTAGGTACTTATCCCAACTCCCTTTGAAATCTAGGACACAGAGTCTTAATAGATCTTTAAGAGTTTGAATAGTTCTCTCTGATTGTCCGTCCGTTTGAGGATGGTATGCTGAACTGAATCTTAAATCCGTGCCCATAGCTTTCTGCAAGCTAACCCAAAATCTTGAAGTGAATCTTGGGTCACGATCCAAAACTATGGATATCGGCATGCCATGCAATCTCACAATCTCATTCACGTACATACGAGCAAGGCGTTCAAGGGAATAAGTCTCACGTATCGTTAAGAAATGAGAAGACTTGGTAAATCTATCAAACCCAAATCGCATCTATACCTTGAGAAACTTTGGGAAGACCTGTAACAAAATCCATGGTAATGTGTTCCCACTTCCATTTTAGAATTTCAAGTGGTTGCAATGGACCCTTTGGCACTTGATGCTCCGCCTTTACACGTTGACAGGTTAAACACCTCGAGATAAACTCCGCGATCTTTCTCTTCATATTATTCCACCAAAATGTATGTCGAATATCATGATACATTTTGGTACTCCCAGGATGGATTGCAAACGGGGTGTTGTGTGCCTCCATCATGATTCTATGCTTCAAGTCAGAATCGCTAGGAACACAAAGTCTGGAGTTGAATCTAAGTATTCCTTCTTCATCGATTCTTGCTTCCGGAATAGCTCCTTCTTGCACTTTCTTCTTCATACGCATCAACCCCAGGTCCGTAGCTTGAGCAACTTTAACTTTATCGATTAAAGTCGGTTCTACTCGTATATTTAATATCATCACGTGGGTATTTGGAGCCTTCATCTCTATCTCCATCCTTTGCAAGTCATACAAAATGGGCCTTTGCATTGACAATATCGCACTCGTACTCGCATATAATCTTATACTCAATGCGTCAGCTACCACGTTCGTTTTTCCAGGATGGTATTGGATGGTATGATCGTAATCTTTAACAGCTCGAGCCAACGTCTTTGGTACATGATAGGTTTGTTTTAAGTAAAGAAATATTTGAGGGTTTAAGAAATGGGTTTTGTACTGGGGTCAATACAAAATTCGATTTCACGCTCTGCGGTAGGCTAAGAAGTCTTCAAGAATACGTCAGGAAATTTATTAACAATAGAAATATCGTTCAAAACTGTGACCCTCATCCAAGACTTGGATAACACGTCACATTGATACCTATCAACTTGCCATCGTCATTCACGACGTCACCTATAGAAATCTGGCTTCGGTGCATTCCACACAAGGAAGTCACCAGATAAAGGCTCAGGGCTCTTTACTTATGGCTTGATATGACAATGATTGACTTTAGTGGTTTGGTTACTTTGAATTCGCATAACAGGTTGGTTAGGAGTATGAAAGCTAACAACCTTACAAAAAAAACATGATGAGTAGTTAATCAATTGATTCCTAAAATCACATCAAATGCAAGTATTTTCAAAGAGATACGATCGACAGGTAACGTGAAAGTATTGATTTGAATCAAACAAGATTAATAAATAGTGGAGGTAACGAAGGTTTCGTCTAATAGAGTTTCAACAGATAAGTCAAAGTCTAATTTCTTAATAGTCAAGTTTAAACGTTGAACACAACTAGGTGAAATACAAGAGTGGGTGGAATCGGTATCGAATAAGGTACAAACTTTACAAGGATTTATGATTAGCTTACCCGCGACAACTTCATTTGGGTTCCTCACTTGTTGGGAAGTCATGACAACCGCTCTCCCTTGAACTACCCGGCTTTGACTCATCTGGGGCAGTATTTGGTGTCATCACTACCGTTGGAATCAACTTTTCTATAGGACATATTCTACCCTCAACTGCTTCATCGTACTCCTGATTCATGATCTGAATCATCAATCTTCAATCCATATCGAATTGAGATTGACCAATCTGTACAGGGTAACTCAAAACTCGATGTTGGGTTCTTCCAATTGCTGTCCAAAAAGAGAAATGTATATCATCTATTTTAGCCTTTTTGGATCGGACGTCTCTTTCTACAATATCAACATGTCGTGCGGCTTTTACCCACGCATCCTTCATTCTCACTCGTTCAGTTGTTTCTTCTTTCAGCTGATCCTTGATATTTAAATTCTTAGATTCCAACCTTAATATCTTACACTCTGCTAAAGCGTGATTTTGTTCGAAAATCACATATCGGGTAACACAATTTTAAATTATTGCATCCCTTTGCTCCACGACCGCTTGCCGTTCTTCAACCTGTTCTTCTAACTCATGAATATGATTTTGTAATTCTAAGTTTTGATCATAAACTTCTTCTAACCAATTCTCCTCAGGTTCCTCTTCTTCCACTTCTTCCTCTTCTTCCTCACTCTCAGCTGCTACCTCTGCAACTAGCTCGGGTGCAACTATTAGTTCCTCACTTACCACATAGATATCTCTAATTTCTTCTTCGTCTGATATTACATTATCCTGGTTGGTGATTAGAGGTGTCTCCACGGTCTCATTCACTCCATTGTTAATGTTCTCAGCAACCATTCTTAAATACTACAATAAAACAAGGGTTAATTAAACAAATTAACATATCACATAATATCCCTATATTATGACCGACCAACAAATAAGCTTAGATAGGACACACTAGCGAAGGATTTATTCATCTATCCCCTCCTAGTTCTATTCCCCGATCTCCGTCAGAGACCATATCCCTAAGCTCTGATACCAACTGTTTCACCCCCAAAATAGGTATACATCACCCATTCTGAGTCGCCAAATACATGGTACAGAAACAAATACAACTTCATAATATAACTGTCGTGCAAAATACGACAACACATATACTGTGAGTTTGAATACAAATATAGTCTAAAAGAGATTATACAAACTCAAAAGGAGTCCTTATTATAATTATTGATATACTATTTTACAAAATAGTGAGGACTACTAATACATTTATCCTGAACCATCACTCCATACCCCCGGCTAGTTCCTGCTATGTTCTCACCTCCTAGGAAGAAAAATGGAACAAAAAAGAAAAGGGTGAGCTCAACTAGCCCAGTAAAGAATATTATAACTAAGATAATATACAACAATTTATCATTAGTCTTCAACAGGGAAAAATCTGATAGAATATAATAGACAACAAGTTTTAGATCAACAAATGCAGCGGAAATAGCAATCCATTAGAAGAGTCACGTAGAGAATGAGTTCTACTATCTTCTAAGATTTAAAAGTCCATCATCAATATTTTATCCCTGTAACAATAATCAATAATCATCTTTGCACTACAGGCCAAAGATATTCATTTATATCACCAGTCGGTCATGTTTATCTCAACACCTGTTCATCTTTGCACTACGGGCCAAAGATATTCATCAGTTAATCATTCATCTTTGCACTACAGGCCAAAGATATTCATTTATATTACCATTTATGACTGAGGATGATGAAAAATCAAAACATGGATTCAACTCTAAGAATAAGGGTCACAACAGATAATTTGGAAGAAAAAAATATTTTTTTTCTTTTGTGAACAATACCCGTGAACAGTACCCGTGAACAGTAACTGTGAACAGCACCCGTGAACAGTAACTATGAACAGTAACTGTGAACAGTACCCGTGAACAGTAATCGTGAACAGTACCCGGTCATGAAAAGTTTCAAATTTGATAAAAAGTTCAGACCAATATTCCTATGAAATGATATTAGATGAAACGAAATTTCTAATCATTTCAGGAATTATAGAAGCAATACTTACCATAGTAAGTTCAAATTTAGAGAATATGAAATGAAATAATATCCCTTCCATACTATGGAGTATGAAAGAAAATAATATTTCTTACGAGTATTGAAATAAAATAATATCCTTTACCTTAGTAGAAACTGGATTTGACTGGAATATCGGATATTATTCTGAGAAAATCTTGCAGAAAAACTTCGCTCAAAATATTCTTATACTCAAGAAAATACTCACAATATTTTTAGAATAAGAATTTCTAAATTTTAAGGTGTGATTGAGGAAGGAGGGGTTACCCCCTATTTATAGTACAATTCGGAGGAAGAGTTAAAGCAACTGCCTAACTTTCCTATCTTTTTTCCTTGCCTAATCTGCCTAACTCATTATCTCAATCAATGCCTAACTCATTTGGCCCACAATTTGGAAAACATAATACTCAGCATGCAATTCTCTTCACCAACCAAATGAGTGGTCCCATGGGAGGAATAAATTACATTCCAATATGTGATTTTTGAAAATGAAGTACACCGAATTTGAAAAACAAAGAAAACAAAGGAAAGTTTCTCACCTCCTTACATAATCACATGTTTATATATATATATATATATATATATATATATATATATATATATATATTTTAAATAATTATAATATATTATAAAAATATATTTGAATGAATAATTTATCGTAGAAATAATTGTAATTCCACAAAAATATGCCAAACTTTCAACAATTATTTCATGCTAAAATTCCTTCATTTATAACCACATAAAATAAATCCATCATTTATAACCACATCAAATAAATATTTTCTTATCATATAAATCAATAATTAATTATTCACAAATAATATTACAGAATCACAATTATGACAACCAGGCCGTTCCCAGGAAAGAGGGGGCTTTTCAATAAGGATTTCTCCTTACTGGCGCGCAATTAGGTGACCAAACCTCTCCTTAGACAGAACTTTCTAGACATTGCCAATAATGCTATCTAATAATATTATTCAAATAATATGAATTATTGATCTGATAATGGAAAATACTGTGCAATGACAATTATTGAAACAACAATAATATAAAATATCAACGCAGCAATTATTGAATCAATAAAATAAAATATTGAACAGTAACTACTGTAACAATTATTGAGTAGTGCCTTCTTACGTACGAATCAATAATTTAACTATACTGTGCAATACCGTGTGCTACTGTGCAACTACACGTATTACTGTATTTTAACCACTGGGTAACTCAACAGTGTTAACGGTAACAATTTACGCCGTTATTTATAAAACTCAATCTTTGTCGTTTTCTTTCATCCAACTGTTTTCCGTTATGGGTCCCATAAATGACCCGCCGTCGTACGAATATTCCTGACAAAAAGAATATTCCACGACCAAAAGAATATTTCCCGACAACAATGATTATTTTATAATCACTTGCTTATTTTGTAAAATTTGCACATTTCACCCATAACCAAAGTAGTATATCAAATTAATACCTTATTAATTTAGAATAATGAATAGAGGAAAATTCACTTTTATTATAATAAGTTGGGGTCTTACAATTGAGGAGGAGTAAAGGATTCTGATATCGATCTGCATTTTATGTAGGTTCTTGGCTTTACATAGCCTCGAGGGAACTGGTTCAGCATTCACTCCATGTACCAGGCTCTGCATCCTGACTATAGAGCGATTTTGCATGATTGGGGATTTGGGGCATTCTTTTCCATCCTTCCCCGCCGTTGTCCATAGGATTACCTCAGGGCATTGTCTGAGCGCTGGTTTTATCAGACTCAGTCTCTCTATTTACTGGATTGTGAGGTGATGATGATGCCGATGGATTGGTGATTTATCACAGGTATGGAGTTTGGAGGGGCACCAATGTCTTGCACGACGGATATTACCCCCACTGTCGTCAGATTCTTGTTAGGAGTTCCAGCGGAGGCGCTCAAGGGTAGGACAGTCCGTGCGGGTCCTTTAAGCGTAGATGCTATGAGTGGGCTGTTGAGTGAGCCCATACCAGCTGATGTCAGAGTTAGGGATCACATTCTTCGGCGATTGTTCCTGATGATCATTAGGGACTGCTTCATAGCAGTTAACTCTTCTACGGTGTCGTTCACTTTGATTAACGCCACTCGACATGTGGACCGTATAGGAGAGTATGATTAGGGCTCCTACACCTTTGCCTATTTCCTCAGGGGCATGCGTATGCACTCGCAGGGCTTGACCGAGGCTTGTTTAGGATTTTACCCATTTCTGCTGGTAAGTATTTCTCTTGTCATTTACTATGTACAGGTTAAGAGTGTTGACTAATAACAGATATTTGCCTTTGTGTTGGCTGTTTTGGACCTATGAGAGGCTCCCATGTTTACGTCCGGTGAGTGTATTGGGGTTGGATACCTACCCACGAGGACGGCGATGGCATCATTTCATACTGGCGGAGGTCTCCGTAGCTGAGGGTTTCACTCATTGTCGCCTACAGTTGGAGTTGTTAACAGCGGATGTCATCACATGGATTCCATATTCTGGGGAGCACTTGGCCATTGGATTTGAGAATGGATACCCGACTGGTGTCGAGTACGTGATTTCTAACCGTAGGGTTCCTCTCTTCACAGATGGAGGATAGGAGCTCTATTTAGGAGAGCATGCTACTAGGAGCACCACAAGAGAGATCCATATACCGATCTTGCCACCTGTCAGGCGTTATTGTCCTGTGTCGTAGTCACCCGTCATTGATATGCCATTGTTGGGTGTTCACGATTTTGCATTGTCAGAGGGTCCTTGCACTCAGGATGTATTCCAGCATTGGTGGATCCCTCGTACCATTGAAGCCAAGACCCGCGCCACTCAGTTCATGAGGGATATGTTTCCAGGATCCGTGATGATGACGAATTGGCTAGCCTGTGTCCGAGATCTGACTCATGTGACACAGATTGACAGCTTAACCCAGCGACTGGACCGAGCATATTTTTTATCCGATATTTGGGTAGAGATCCGGCAGAGGCAGATTCGTTTTATCCTTCTAGCGCAGGAGCTAGCTCCTCAGATGACCCATTTGGCTTTGCCGACGCAGATCCTCCTTTGTATAGGCCTGACATCCCTGTTGATAAAGATCCAGTGATTCAAGAGGAGTTACATCAGGTGGATAGGATTGATGATGTAGATATTGACACCATTGCCTTCTTCTGATGTATATTCTTGTTATCTCTTTTGATAGGCCTCTGTTAGCTA
Source organism: Panax notoginseng (assembly GCA_016801055.1). Lineage (NCBI taxonomy): Eukaryota > Viridiplantae > Streptophyta > Magnoliopsida > Apiales > Araliaceae > Panax > Panax notoginseng. Next base: position 162,764,817 of record CM029022.1, read on the forward strand.
TTGGGTGGTTGTGCCCCATTCTCGTTATATCTTTTGATAGGCCTCTGTTAGTAGTAGGGCGTCTGTGCCCCATTTTCCTATATTTTTAGTTGTACAGAGATGATGTATATAGATGATGTATTTAGGAATGTATGTACTATCTTCTATTCCCTGCATCATATTGTCATCTATTATCTGTTATGCATATATCATGTTATGCATATATATGTATGTCCAGAGATATTCAGTATTGACCCCTGGATGGTATTATGATACGAACCGCACAGATGTCTTCTTCGACAATCAACCGCATAGATCACACTCCACCATTATTAGTGGCATCCCGTCTGAGATATTGGTATGATAGTATGTCACCCCCAGATAGGGTGACCGTAGATCAGCTATTGCAGCATACCATGACCCTTTTGATGTTTTAGGTTTTAGCAGGATTTGTGGAGGGCATGCTGGAGCACTGGGTACCGAAGAGGCAGGTTTTCTGGTTTGGGACCCAGGAGTTGACTCCGACTTTGGAGGAGTATGCACGTTTGACGATGCTTCCACTTGACAGACCTTGTGTGCATATGGCCATTGGTGACACGAGCCGGCAGTTTATGACTCTCACTGGGCTGAGGCGGAGAGTTGTGCAGGATGAGATCACATCCGGCCACGTGATATTCCAGCATTTTTTGATTGACAAATTTGGCTATGAGGACAGCTATGCTCGGTATTTTGGGGATTTCACCATACCAGAGGACCAGAGGCATTTGGCCAGAGTGGATGCATTGATGCTGTGTGTATTATCGTACGTGTACATGCCACGATACATGGATGAGTTAGACATCGGCGTTATTATGGCAGTGAGAGCTCTCAGGGAGGGTCGTACCATTATTCTAATGATCATGGCAGAAACACTGAGGTCGGCCATATTCTACAGCACTTACCCTACAGGGGTATTCACAGGCAGTTCGGTCATGCTGTATGTGTAGTTTATGTCACACTTGAGACCGATTGGCACATTTAGACTACACGGGTATTGTTTCACCCATGAGATAGCTATGTCGTAATCCTTCCAGCCTATGGAGTGTACAGATCTTGCATCTTGGTCCGTTTTCTTAGCTGGGATTGGAGATCCGTTTGCTATCTTGTCGTGTTCAGGGCTCAGTTCGCTATACAGTTTCATCAATCATGCTCCGGGCATGAATTATCTCCCTCTGGCTGGTTTGAGGGGCATGACTACCTACCACCCACTGGTCGTGATGTCACAGTTTGACCAGTTTCAGGACTTTCATCCTTTTGATGGGGCATTAGGTCAGCGCTTAGCTTCTCGCCATCTATCAGTAGAGGACCGATCTCGTGTGTATGCTTGTAGGGATCAACGTGAGATAGTTATTTTTTCTGTTATCCATCCGGGTTATTCGCTAGAGTATTCTGTGTGGATGGAGACAGAGATTTCATCGGTTGCGGTAGTATCCACAGTGTCGAGTATTACTTCAGATGGTGGAGAGCCCATGGAAGACATTGATTCTCCCACCGAGGAGGAGCCATTTACTGGATTACCAGTAGCTCTCTTAGATTCTCCTAGTACTGGCACTGTTGTGATTCAGCATTCAGCACAGTACTTTGAGCAGAGTCTTCATTTGATGACCTTTGAGAGAGATCAGGCTAGAGCCCCGATGTTGACAGCTCTTGATGGGAGAAATACAGCTCAGTTAGAGAGAGACGAGGCATTAGCTCGTAGAGATGCCGCTTTTGTTGAGCGGGATGGGGCCAGATCAGCCAAAGATGTAGTGATAGTTAAGCGGGATAGCACCATATCTGCCCGAGATGTAGCCGTCATAGATAGTACTACAGTGAGGTCCCTTACCACTGGCATGCTTGCCGAGATGAGTGCATATATCGATGAGCATCGCATCACCATGCAGATGGCCTCAGACTTGTTGGCTCGTGTGGATATCCTTGTATAGGAGACCACAACATTGCCTCCTTCTCCTGAGAGAGATGCTATGTTAGATCTGCTAGCTCGTATGCATACCGATCTGTAGATAGCCTTCTATTTTTCTGCACAGACTAGCTTAGCCATTTTGTCATGTACAGTTTACATTGTGTATATCAAACAGTATTATATATAGCAGGGAAATATATATTTTTGATCAGTTCCCTTTTAGATATGCCTTAATACTTGCATGATATTTGCCTGCTTCTTCAGGGCTTGTGATCTTGATGTATTCTGAATTCTTCCTTATTGTATGGACATTGAGTTGTCTCTGGATAGTTCAGAATGGATCATAGATCTGTGTGTATGCCTACCATCTTTGGTGTCTTGGGACTGGTTTCTGTATAGAAATGTGGAGAGGAGTGTGGCTTTCCTCTCTGAGATTGATTGCACCACAGATGGTCGCCAGTACTCCTATTTAGGAGGAGTCTAGTTAATTCCATCTCTTATGGATTGGTGTTGCTCTTCAAGGAACAACCACAGCTTAGATTGTCTCCGAGTCTCCCGTTTAGATGGGGAGGTCAGGTAATTCCATCCCTTTGGTCTGAAGCCAAATGAAATGTGGTGGATTGAAGTTTGATCCCAGTACCGTTGACAAGTATTTGTGTTTTGGGAGGAGGTTAGGCCGAACCATGAATGGTTGCCTACGTACTCCTATTGAAGAGGAGATCAGGTCTGCGTAGTTTGAACCTAGCGTAAGAGGTTTAACGCTGTTTATGGCAGAAAAGGGTGTAGGAATATTTTTGTTGTTTTTGTTTTTGTAAGGAAAAGGGTGTAGAAGTGTTTTTGTTTTATTGCATCCGGGCCATATAAAATATGGTTGCCTACGTACTCCCGTATATCAAGGAGATCAGGTCGACGTAGTTTGCCCCTCAGGACGAGTTGAAAAGCTTGATCCCGTGTGCAGGTCAAACTGCGGGGAAAGAAAGTTTAATCCTAAATTCAGGATAAACTGCAGGGGTGAAAAGTTTGATCCCATGTTTGGGGACAAACTGCAAGTGTGAAAGGTTCAATTCCTAGTGGGATAATCGAAGTTGAGTAAGGGTTAAAAAATCGAGTGAAGAGGAAGGGATCTGATGATCCGAAAACCAGGTTGTCGGCTTAAAAAGTGTGTTTCCCTGAGGGGCGCAGTGTGGAGAAAAGTTTTATGTAATGAAGGGTTAAAGAATCGAAATTACTGGTGATCTGATGATCCAATACCAGGATGTTTGCTTGATGGTAACTTCAAACATAGTACCGTTTCACGGTGTCCGAGTTGATAACTGTTTCCCTTAGACTGATCTTGGTTGTCGATGATCTTCTTCAAAACCAAGTTATATTGTTTAAACTGCCGTAGACGGACTTTTCTGTTGTAGGATCGGGTGATCCTTTGTTGATATAACTGACCATGAAAGATAGTCGCAGTTCGCCTTTCATCTATTAGAGACAATTGGTGATACATGTCTTGTACCCATTGGTCTTCATCCAGCTGAGCGTCTATCAACACTCTGAGGGATTCCATTTCTACTTCTATGGGGAGTACTGCTTCCATCCCATAGGTTAATGCATAGGGGGTTGCCCCAGTTGAAGTACGCATTGATGTTCTGTAGGCTAACAGAGTAAGAGGTAATAGGTCAGGCCATCCTTTATGGTTGGTGGACATCTTTTGCATGATCTTCTTGATATTTTTGTTAGCCGCTTCAATAGCACCATTCATCTTTGGATGGTAGATGACGGAGTTAAGGTGTTTGATGTGGAATTTATTGCATAAGTCCTCCATCATTTTGTTATTGAGGTTCTTAGCATTGTCTGATACAATTACCTCTGGTTGTCCATATCGACAAATGACATTATTTCTGATGAAAGTAATGATGACTTCTTTGGTAACTCTGGGGAAGGCGGCTACTTCTACCCACTTGGTAAAGTAGTCGATCATGGTGAAGATAAAGCGATGTCCATTACTGGCTTTAGGCTCGATGGACCCGATCACGTCCATTCCCCACATTAAGAAGGGCCAAGGTGAACTCATATTGTGGAGCTCCCGTGGAGGGGCTTGGATAGCATTCCCATGAATTTGGCACTGATAACATCTCTTGACGTGGTCATTGCAGTCAGCCTTGAGAGAGAACTAGTAATGTCCTGTTCTGAGGATCTTGTTTACAAGTAAAGGGCCGCTCATGTGTGGGCCACATACTCCACCATAGATCTCATCCATGAGTCTCTGAGCTTGATCCTTATCCAAGCATCTGAGGAGACCTAGTCTTGTATCTCTCTTGTAGAGTGCATCTCCGCTCAGGTAAAATTTCATAGCTAGTCGATGAATCCGCCTTTGCTCAGTCAGGCTCGCCTCAGCGGGTGTAGATCCATCTCGCAAGTACTCCTTGATATGCTGCTACCTAGGTTGTTGGATGGGAGGTAGCTCATTCGATACTTCTCCAACATAGTTCCCATAGGCTGGTGCCTTTTGCAGGGCTAATGTGATGCTTGGCATGTGTTCCTTATCAGGTATGTGAATCAAGGAGGCCAAAGTTGCTAATGCGTCTGCGAAGTCATTCCTATTACGAGGAATTTGTAGAAAAGAGATCTCTTTGAACTCCGAAGCCATCTGTAGAACTTGCCAATGGTAAGGCAGCAAATGTAGCTCTTTGGTTTTTTAGACTCCCGTGGATTGTTTGATTACCAACTCTGAATCTCCAAAGATAGTTAACCGCCTGATGCCCATTGAACGGGCAAGTTTTAGCCCCATGATACAGCCTTCATACTCAGCTGTGTTGTTAGTGCTGCTAAACTGCAATTTGACGGCGACGGGATACTGCTCCCCCGTACCGGATACTAGAACTACTCGAGCTCCAGAACCTTCCATATTAATAGCTCCATCGAAATACGTGTTCCATGTTTGACGTGTATCGTACTGATGGTGTTGCTGAATTGTCATTACCCCTTCATCGGGGAAGTATGTTTCCAAGGGTTTGAAATCCCCTGAAGGTGCGGCAGCCAGTTGATCTGCGATTCCTTGACCTTTAATGGACTTTTGCGTCACATAAACAATGTCAAATTGTTGCAGAATCAACTGCCATCTGGACGGTCAACAATTCAGTATGGGCTTACTGAACACATACTTGAGAGGATCCACGCGGGATATGAGATGGGTTGTGTGCCCATGGAGGTAATGTTGTAACCTCATGGCAGCCTATGCTAAAGCACAACAAGTCTTCTCAATCGGAGTGTACTTGTGTTCACTGCTGCTGAATCTTTTGTTGAGGTAATAGATAGCTCGTTCTCGGCCTCTATCGTCTTTCTGACCTAACATGCATCCCATAGCATTGTCACTTATGGATAAGTACATGAATAGGGGAACATCATCCCTGGGTGATACCAATATAGGAGCTTTGACTAGCTGCTCTTTGATGGTAAGGAAGGCCTTCTGGCACTCAACATTCCATTTCATGGAGGAGTTCTTCCTTAACAGCTTGAAGATAGACTCACAGGTTGCTGTGAGTTGAGAAATGAACCTACTAATGAAGTTGACTCTTCCCAAAAATCCCCATATTTCCTTCTCTATCTGAGGAATGGGCATTTCCGTAATGGCCTGGATTTTTGTGGGATCCAGCTCAATCCCTTTATGGCTGACTAGAAATCCTAGCAACTTGCCTGATTTAACGCCAAAGGCGCACTTGGCTAGATTCAACTTCAAGTTGTACTTACACAACCTGTTGAAAAGCTTTTTGAGATGGTCTAAGTGGTCTTCCTCCATTCGGGATTTGACAATGATGTCATCCACATAGATCTCTATCTCCTTGTGTATTAAGTCATGGAAAAGAGCCATCATAGCTCTCTGATAGGTAGCTCCGGCATTGATGAGGCCGAAAGACAACTGTCTGTAGCAAAAGGTTCCCCAAGGCATGATGAAAGTAATTTTCTCACGATTCTCCTCAGCAACCATGATCTGATGGTACCTCGCAAAGCAATCAGTGAAGGAGTACATGTCATATTGAGCAGTATTGTCAATGAGAATGTGGATAAATGGCACGAGAAAGCTATCTTTAAGGTAAGCTTTATTCAGATCCCGATAATCTACACAAACTTGCACCTTTCCTCCAGGCTTAGGCACTGGAACGATGTTGGATATCCATTCAGGATATGTGGACACCATGATAATACCAGCTTGAAATTGTTTCACAATTTCTTCTTTCACCTTTAAACTCCACTCAGGTTTCAAAAGCCTGAGTTTCTGCTTGACTGGCTTGAATCCCTCCTTGATAGGAAAGTGATGAAGGACAATGTCAGTGGATAAACCCACCATGTCTTCATGAGACCCTGCAAACACATCCTGAAATTGGGTTAGTTGTGTAACCATGTCATTCCTCTAGTTTGGGATAAGGTCTAAACCAATCTGGATTAACTTAGGGTTTTCTAAGGTTCTGAGATTGAAGGAGGTGGTTTGATCAAGGTTGGGTTTAGGTTTGTCTTCGACCCATTCTTTGATCTCCGGAGGCACCTCAATGTCCTCTTGTATTTCCATCAAGTCTGAGTCCAACTTTTCCTCAAAGTGACAATCTTTGTGGAGAAGAGGCATCTTATCAGCAAGTATAGGTACATCTAAGTTCAAAGTCCTAAAACAAAATATGCTTTCACTTAATATATATGAAGCTGTTTAATCATACAAAGTGTTAGCATGTACGGACAAAACAACTGTTAATACTGTACAGAAAAGTAAGCAGTTATGATATCTACAGGGCAGAAAGAAGTCCTGCCCATTTTACCCTTGTCGACCAATGCAAGGAGTGCTGCTCCAATTGGCAAGGGCAAAGTCCTGGTGGACCGTAGTGATGGAGGGGCTGTCATCGTCCTCCTTCTCCCGAATAATGACCATTATGTCTGGGCAATCATCGTCTGGGGTGTATCTGTTTGTATGTTCATCATGGACAATGATGCGTATGCCTGACATCATTCGGACAATGTCTTGTTTAATTCTCCATTTCTCTTCTTCCACCTTGGGATCTGGAACAAAGATTTCCCTCTCCTTTACCGGTATCGGTTTGGGAAATAACATAGCCATTATGTTGGCTGGCACCTTTACTGGAGATAGTGCAGACTCGAGATTTGTAGGTGGAGATAATCGCCGTGTGGCTGAAGTGGAAGGAATCTGCTTGTGCTTATATGGATTCCTGTAACTGGAACTGGAAGAATAGCCTAATCCAGTTATCCTAGTTTGACTGGACACTTGGATCGGGTGCTTAATACCCTGATGCTCTTTACCCAGCCCTTGTCCCGGCTGGTGTCCCAATGACATCATTTCTTGAGTAGCTGCCATAACTTCGGCAGAAATCTTGGGTACGGGAAATGGCGTCCCAATAGAATGGTATTGAGTGTTGTTTACTTCCAAAGCGTGGAAACTGACCGGCTCAACCTCTGAATTGACATTGATGTCACCATGTTGAGGACATTCCAGTTCAGCGTTGACTGTGACTAGGCTATTGTTGATAATGTATTTAAGTTGCCGATGAAGAGTGGAGGGGACTGCCCCGGCCATATGAATCCACGGTCTCCCTAGAAGCAGGTTGTATCCTATATCTATTTTGAGCACGTGAAAAGATACACAAAATGTATGGGGACTAATCTCAATTGGTAGCTCAATCTCTCCGACTGAATTTTGGCGGGATCTATCAAAAGCTTTGATGACCATATGGCTACTTCGGATCCGCTTGAGATTGACATTCATCTTTAGCAATGTAGCATAAGGACAGATATTCAAAGATGAACCTCCATCTACCAAGACTCCAGCAAACATGTATCCAGAGGACAAAATCGCAATGTGTAACAGTTTGCAATGACCGGTCCCTTCGGACGGTATGTCATCATCAGTGAAAGAGATCACATTGTTGTTAAAAATGTGATCAACCAGATGTTAAAATTTTTCCACATCCACTGATTTCGGCAAGTAGGCTTCTTCCAAAACCTTTAGTAGAATCTTCCTGTGATCTTCGGAAGTTAAAATCAAGTCTAATATTGAAATTTAATTTGGAGCTTCTCTTAAGCTTAAAACCACCTTGGCTTCATTATGACCCATAGCATGGAGGATTTTTTCAATCTTCTCTATGGAAATTTTCCCCTTTAATTTAATAGCAGGCTTCATCACCCGTTGGGGAAGATATAGTGGATTTTCCTTCAACACTACATCAGTTGTATGAGATGTGGATCCTTCAGCTTCTCCATAATTCCAGGAAACTTTTTGTAAGCTGACAACAGGATATTGTGGTCTGAATGGCAACATGATTGGCTCTGGAGCAGCCACTTTCAAAGGTTTGTTAACTCCCTTGAGTTGAATTGTGAATGGTTTAACAGTCCCATCAGCCTCAGAGGATATAACTGCTACCAGTCCCTTCCATTTGGTAGGACAAATATTTTCACTCTCAAATAGCACAGTATCGTTGTCTGCCAATTGTAGGACACCGCTATCAATTAAGTTCTGAATAAGGTGGTGGCGTGCCCAGCATTCTTTCGTGCTGTGACCGCGAGAATGGAAGTGATATTGACATACTCCATCATGATTGAACTGACCTAAACGGGGATTAATTAGAGGTAGAAGAGATGTGATTCTTCCTTCATTAATTAGCATCTGAAGTATCTCCTCCATAGGTTAGCCCAGGTATGTAAATTCCCTTCTATTGGCAAAATCTCGACGGGCTTTGGCAGTTGCTCTCTTCATCACTTTGTCCTCCAATGTTTCATATTTTGAAGGTGACGATGAAGTCTTCGTAACCAAGGGGAGTAGACTAGCATGCTCCTGGATAATTAATTGACGTGTGACTTGATGTTGATAGGTCACCAGTTCTGCCAATTGCTCAATTTGTTTACATAGAGCTTTCATCTTTCGTTCCATCGTAAACTGGAACTTTGCATAATCCCATTTTTTAACACCGTTTTTGATGATCTGGGATGATTCACAGTTAAAATTGGAACTCTGTCCACTGCTCCAATTAATCATGTTGACCTCTTCCTCTTTGTGTGGAGGAAGAGGGTTGTCTTGCACGTGAGGTTGATATGGTTTGGTGATTACAATCTCACCATTGTCTATTAAATCTTGGATATTGTGTTTCAAGGCCCAACAATCTTGAGTATCATGTCCAGGTGCCCCGGCATGATAAGTACATTTCCGAGCAGCATTGAAACCCCTCCCATTAGGGCTGGCTGGTGGAAGAAGATGCGTGATTTTCTTCTGAGTGGTCAGAAGATTAAGAATGTTCTCGAGTGAATCCCCTAGGGGTGTGAACACTCGAGGGCTTTTGGCTTCTCCACCTTTAGTCAATGGAGGGTTTGAAGATTGTGCTTGAAAAGGAGTGTAATTTCTCCGTTGGATAGGCATATTCTAATTGCCTTTTTGACCCTGCAGTATCAGGGAAACATCCTCCTCTTTCTTTTTATGGACCCTCCAGGGGTTGTTTCCATAATTTCTGGATTAGATGTGCTCAGCAACAGCTTTAAGAGTGGCTAGGTCTTGAATCTTTCCTGACTTCAATCCTATCTCAGCCATTTCTCCATGTTTGATCATTTCAAAAAATGGTTTACCAATGCCAGCTAAGACTCTTTTATAGAAAGGAGCTTCTTATATGTCGATAAAGGTCATGACCATCTCTGACTCTGTCATAGAAGGAATCACCTGAGTAGCAAGGCGCCTCCACCTTTGAGCATATTCTCTAAAAGACTCATTGGATTGTTTCTTGACCTTGGTAATCTGGTATCGATCAGGAGCCATCTGAGACTGGAAGCTGTATTGTGTGAGGAAGGCATGAGCTAGTTCTTTCCAACTATGGATCTTTGAATTGTCTAATCTGGTATACCACGAACAGGCTTCTCCAGTCAGACTCTTTTGGAACAGCTGCATTCTGAGCTTCTCGTCCTCTGCAAAAGATCCAAGTTCTCCAATGAACACTTCAAATGGGTGTAAGGATCTCCTATCCCGTCATACTTTTTGAAGTCAGGAGTTTTGAACTTCTCTGGATAATGAACACCAGGGAATATGCAAAGATCGGCATAGGAGACTCTCCCGTGTGCTCCAATTCCTTTGATAGAACGAAGGGTTTCTTCCATTTGAAGGACCTTTTTCTTGATGTCACCGGTGTCTAGATCTCCTTTGAGATAGGTGATATCATGACTTTTGTTAGTTGTATCCAACTGGAGCTCAGGTACTGTAATGACTTTGTCAGAACCTTAGGTTCCTCCTTGTGCAGAGGATTTAGCATGTATGGGTATCTTCGTACCTTGAGTAGACTGATGTAGTTCTTTAAGCAGAACAGCCAAATCTATAATTTGTTTACTTAATCCATCAAATTCTTTGCGAGAAACTGGATTAGACTGGTCAGATGAAGATATGATTGGCTGTAGGCTCGTGGCCTTTTTGGACTTTGACCGGGTAATAGGTCCGAATGATTCCCTGCGATAAAACATGCATAGTTCAGTTTTAGAGATTGTGTAAATGTTTACATGCTATGTGATGTGTCCGTTTTAGGATTATGATCTTGCAAAACAGATGTTAGTTGTTCGTAATACAGGATAGCATGTTAATTTAAATATGTATATGCACATATTTCTTCATATTTCTCATTACATGGAGATGAATATGAAATGTAAGTTACAAGTAATTGACTTTACAAGTAATTTGAAATGAGAAAGTATAAAGAGACTTTCCTCCGTGTTTGGTTTATCAGAGGCTGACCTATCTTAGGTTTCTCTCGCGGTTTTTTGGCATGAAGGTTCCCAAATCATCGCAATTTATTCAACGGGAAGTTAATCTGGTCTTTCAACTGGAGCGAATTTGGGTGGTGCCTTTCCTGAGCCTCGTTGGAATTAGTCTTTCTACGAGTCCATTAATCAAACACCGACAGGATAGCCTCCTGATGGAGGAACCACACAACATACATTCACTTACAACGTGTCTCACCGTTTATGAAAAGGATGACATATGCGAAGCACTAATATCATAAGCAGATATATTGCAGTGCAGTAAAAAATGCATTCATACACATTCATCATAAATGTAAATGCAACATTTACACACAAGTATATAGCAGTTTTGAAAAGATTGTAATAGCGGCTTAAGTCCTCTTATTGGAGTCCCCAACAGAGTTGCCACTTGTTGACGTCGGGTTTTTTATTTATCCCTTTTCGTTACTTATTCTTTTGTGTTCTCATTTTAGGTGAGATTTGTTTGAAAAACCAAGTGAAAAAGGTCCGACATGTATAATGTCGACGATGGACTGTTAAGAGTCGCTAGTTGATTTTTTAATTGGTTGTACCAACACAACCAAGAAAAGGTTTGCACATTAACCCAGTGATATGACACTGCTAAATAGGTCTGTGAAACCGAGATTCATTAGGGTCCGGGTGTTAGACCCCAACTTTTATAAATAAAGATGAATTTTCTATAAATATCATTTTTGAATATTATGGAGAGAATGACTAGAATGTTTCTAAGAGGTTTGAAACCCGAGATTCGTCGATATCTGATTTCTCATAAACTGTGTTTGTATTCAGATGTTGTAAATAGGGCTCAGTTATTGGAACGCGATAACGAGTCAACCCAGCCAAGAGAAAGCAGCCAGCAAAATGATAATACCAATGATAACAGTCATCGAAGCGGTGACAACAAGCGTGGAGGGAATCAACATGCCAAAAATGATAATCACTTTGGTGGTAATCATGGCCATGATAATAAGAGTGGACATTTCAAGAAGAGGAGATTCAACAATGATGGAAAGACGTTAACACCAGCACCTGTTGTTAAGGAAGGAGAACGACCGCTGGTCGTATGTTACAAATGTGGAGGGGAGGGACATATCAGTCCAAACTGCGTGATACAGTCCAAAGTGTGTTATAATTATGGAAAAGAAGGTCACCTAGCCCGATTTTATCGTACACCAAAGTTAAGTCCAGCTGGGATAGAGGCATCAAAAGGAGTCCCAGACAAGACAAAATCGGTAGTTCAAGGGAGAGCGTTTGTCGTAACCTCCCAAAAAGTTAGGAATCTGAACGAGGTGATCACGGGTAAGCTAATTATAAACTCTAGTGAAGTATATACCTTATTTGATATCGATTCTACCCATTCTTTTATTTCTCCTACTTGCGCTCAACGTTCAAATTTGACTTCGGAGAAATTAGACTTTGACTTATCTGTGGAAACTCTGTTGGGAGAAACCTTCATTACATCCACTGTTTATAAGTCTTGTTTGGTTCAAATTGGTAACCGCACGTTACCTGTCGATCTTATTTCTTTGAAAATACTTGCATTTGATGTGATTTTAGGGATTGATTAGTTAACTACTCATCATGCTAAAATCGATTATTTTCGTAAGGTTGTTAGCTTTCATATTCCTAACCAACCTATTACGCGAATTTAAGTAACCAAACCATTAAAATCAATCACTGCCATATCAAGCCATAAAGCTATTCGTTTATTGAAAAACAGATGTCAAGCATTTTTAGCCCATGTCACGGATTTAAATAAAAATACGTCAGATTTGAATGATATTTCTATTGTTAATAAATTTCCTGACGTATTCCCTGAAGAACTTCCTGGCCTACCCCAGAGCGTGAAATTGAATTTTGTATCGACCTTGAATCCGGTACAAAACCCATTTACAAAGCACCATATCGAATGGCTCCTATTGAACTTCAGGAGTTAAAAACCCAACTACATAAATTGTTAGACATCGGTTTAATTCGTCCTAGTACGTCTCTTTGGGGTGCTCCTGTTCTATTCGTGAAGAAGAAAGATGGAAGTATGCGACTTTGTATTGATTATCGGGAGTTGAATCATGTCACCATCAAAAATAGGTACCCGTTGCCTCGCATTGATGACCTGTTTGACCAGTTGCAAGGAGCCAAATTCTTTTTAAAGATTGATCTTCGTTCTGGATATCATCAGTTGAAGATTAAAACTAATGACATTCCAAAGACTGCTTTTAGAACTCGGTACGGGCATTATGAATTCCTAGTCATGTCTTTTGGATTGACTAATGCTCCTGCTGCCTTCATGGACATGATGAACCGAGTATTCAAGGAATATTTGGATCACTTTGTGGTCGTTTTTATTGATGACATCCTCATATACTCCAAAACCTGTAAAGACCATGAGCAACACTTGAGGCTGATACTCCAAAAGCTTCGTGAAAATAAGCTATATGCCAAGTTGAAGAAATGCGAGTTCTGGCTTGAGGAAGTTGCATTCCTTGGGCACGTGATATCAAATCATGGAATATCTGTTGACCCAGCGAAGATTGAAGCAATTCAAAGCTGGGAGCAACCAAAGTCAGTAACCGAAGTACGTAACTTTCTCAGCTTAGCTGGTTATTATTGGAGATTTATGGAAGGATTTTCTTAAATCGCTACTCCATTAACTCAGCTGACTCGAAAAGATACAAAGTTCGGTTGGAGCGAGGAATGTGAGAAGAGTTTTCAAGAACTAAAGAGGAGACTCATTTCAGCACCTGTTCTGACAATACCATCTGGCTCGAAGGGAATTGTCATCTATAGTGATACTTTAGGCAAAGGGTTAGGATGTGTTCTCATGCAACATGAAAAAGTCATAGCCTATGCCTCACGACAGCTCAAATATGAGAAGAATTATCCTACTCATGATCTAGAGTTGGCAGCAGTCATTTTTGCGCTTAAGATTTGGAGGCATTACCTGTATGGAGAGAAGGTGGAGATCTATACGGATTATTAAAGCCTCAAATATTTCTTCACTCAAAAGGAACTCAACATGCGGCAACGACGTTGGCTTGAGCTGTTGAAAGATTATAATTATACCATTCAATACCATCCTAGAAAAGCGAACGTAGTAGCTGACGCATTGAGTAGAAGATCATATGCGGGTACGAGTGCGATATTGTCAACGCAAATGCCCATTTTGTATGACTTACAAAGGATGGAGATAGAGTTAAAGACTCTAGAAATCCATGTGATGATGGCAAATATACGAGTAGAACCGACTTTAATCGATAAAGTTAAAGATGCTCAAACTACAGACCTGGAGCTGATGCCTATGAAGAAGAAAGTGCAAGAAGGTGCTATTCCAGAAGCAAGAATCGATGAAGAAGGATTGCGTCGAGTCAACTCCAGACTTTGTGTTCCTAACGATTCTGACTTGAAGTATAAAATTATGATGGAGGCGCACAACACACCGTTTGCAATCCATCCTGAGAGTACCAAGATGTATCGTGATCTTCGACATACATTTTGGTGGAGCAATATGAAGAGAGAGATAGCGGGATTTATCTCAAGGTGTATAACTTGTCAACCAGTCAAGGCGAAGCATCAAGTGCCAAAAGGTCCATTGCAACCACTTGAAATTATAGAATGGAAGTGGGAGCGCATTACCATGGATTTTGTTACTGGTCTTCCCAAGGTTTCTAAAGGCATAGATGCGATTTGGGTCATTGTTAATAGATTGACCAAGTCTGCTCATTTCTTACCGATACGAGAAACTTTTACACTTGAACGTCTTGCTAGTATGTACATAAACGAGATTGTAAGACTGCATGGTATGCCAGTATCCATAATTTCTGATCGAGACCCAAGATTCACTTCAAGATTTTGGGTTAGTTTGCAAAAAGCTATGGGCACGGATTTACTATTTCGTTTGGCATATCATCCTCAAACGGACGGACAATCAGAGAGGACTATTCAAACTCTTGAGGATTTATTAAGACTCTGTGTCCTTGACTTTAAAAGAAATTGGGACAAGTTCTTACCATTAGTGGAGTTTTCCTACAACAACAGTTATCAAGCAAGTATTGGCATGGCTCCATTTGAGGCATTGTATGGAAGAAAGTGTAGTTCTCCAGTGTGCTGGGATGAGGTGGGTAAAGAAACGTTGTTGGGACCGGATTTAGTACGTATGACTACGGAAAAGATTCAAACGATCTGACAACGTATAAAATCCTCACAAGATCGACAAAAGAGTTATGCTGATCTTCATCGAAAGGACGTGGAATTCAATATTAGAGATCATGTGTTGTTACGTATTGCTCCATGGAAAGGAGTTACGAGATTTGGAAAGAGAGGAAAGCTCAATCCTCTATTCATTGGCCCATTTTTAATCCTCGATCGAGTAGGAACTGTGGCCTATAGACTCGCCTTACCACCAAGTATGTCTCGTGTGCATAACGTTTTTAACATATCTATGTTACGTAAATATGTGAAAGACCCGAACCACATTATTGAATTAGAACTAGACGAGATAGAGGAAGATTTAACGTATGAAGAGTTACCTGTTAAAATCTTGGATAAGAAGGATAATATTCTACGCTCCAAGATTATACCTCAAGTCAAAGTTTTGTGGAGAAATCACGATGTGGAAGAAATGACCTGGGAGTTAGAATCTAAGATGAAGTCAAGATATCCTCACCTCTTCGATATACCAGGTACGTACTAATTTCGAGGACGAAATTTTATAAGAAGGGGAGGTTGTAAGACCCCAACTTTTATGAATAAAGAATAATTTTCTCGAAATATATTTTTTTTATATTATGGTGTGGATTGATATAATGTTATAGTTGTGGATAATATTTACAAATTTTGCAAAGTAAGCAAGTGGTTATATATAATATTCGATTGGTCGGGAAATATTCGTACGACGGCACAATCATTGGTGGACCCCACAACGAAAGTATTGTCGTAGTTATAAAACGACATAATTATCTTTTTATAAAAATAACGGCGGAAGTTTTACCGTTAAACTGTTGAACTACCTGGTAGTAAAAGTCCAGTAATACGCGTGATTGCATAGTAGCGCACGGTATTGATTATTGATGCTTACGTGAGAAGTCACTCAGTTATATTCAATTATTGTTACAGTAATTGCTGCATCATATCTCTCATATTATTGATTCAATTATTGTCACAGTATAATCTGCATAATATGTTATATTATTAAATCAGTAATTGAGATGACAAAGTTATTCATATTATTATTTACAATATTAACAATGTCTAGAAAGTTCTGTCAAGAAGAGGTTTGGTCACCTAATTGCGCGCCAATAAGGAAAAATCCTTATCGGAAAGCCCCCTCTTTCCTGGGAATGATCTGGTTGTTAAATATTGTGAGTTATGATATTAATGATGAATAAGTTCGTGTTGATTAAAGATGAAATTGATGGTTCCATTGTGTGGGAATTATTAGGGTTAATGGAAATCAACATTTATTTCGATAATAATTCATGTCTGGAGGTTATATTGACCAATCGGGTAATTAACCGGATAAATGAGCAATTAATTGCTATTAATTCACATGCTTGTAACTATATGTTCACATGTGTGTGCTATTGATTCACACGAATTACTATTAGGGGAGTTGGTGCAAGATTAATAATACTTGCATGACTAAATTAAAAATAGAGGTATAGATGAAGGTAATATACTGTAATTAGTTTTTTTCACATGATTATACTATTAAGTCACATGAATGAACTATTAATTCACATTATTTACTATTAGGGGAGGTGGTGCAAGTTTGAAAATACTTACAGGACTAAAGTAAAAATGAAGAAAAAGATGGAGGTATTATACTGTAATATTTTGAGCCCCAAAATATGCAATTATTGAAACTATATTTTCCTATAAATAGAATCTCATTCTTCCTTCATTTCTCACCAATTCACTAAGTCTCACAAGAGCAATTATTATAGAGAGAAAAAAGAAGAGAAGTCTGCTACCTTACTATTCCAGTATCCAGTTTTCTTCTAAGGTAAGGGGTATTATTTCTTTCGTATTCATGAAAAGAGTTATTTTATTTCAATACTCGTAAGGGTTGTTATTCCATTCTTTATTATTCTGTTGGAATAACCTGTCTGTACGGTTTATCGCATGCCTAGTAATTCTGTTGTTATTCCATTCTTTATTATTCTGTTGGAATATCCTGTCTGTGCGGATTACGCATGACCTGGTTCCATTCTTTATTATTATGTTAGAATATCCTGTCTGTGCGGGTTACGCATGACCTGGTTCCATTCTTTATCATTCTGTGAGAATAACCTGTCTGTGCGGATTACGCACGCCTGGTGAATTCTTCTGTTATTCTATTCTTTATTATTTTGCTGGAATAACCTGTCTATGTGGATTACCGCATGCATGGTGAATGATCCTTCATATTCATTACTTATTAAATTGTGAAAATGATCTGTCTACGTGGATTACCGCATGGTGGGCAAAAATCTATTTGCGGTCTCATATATTCTATTATACTCAGTTGGTTAAAGTTTTGACTTCTATACTCTATGAAATTAGTGGAATATCCTTGATATTTGTACTTCATCCAGTATCTTTTCATGAAAATATTCTTCTGAGTATTCTTGAATTTTACTCCACAAAGCAGTATCATGTTGACAATTTGGACATTATTGATTTCAGGATAAATTAACGTATAAATCTTTAAAATTTATTCTTGAACTTGTTTTATTGAATTATTATGTCATTGTCATCATCCTCATGCTTATATTGTGAAGAAAGTAATCTTTGGCTTACGTGCATAGATAGACTTGGTATGATTATGACCGGGGATCATTCGGTATAATCATGACCTATAATGTTATAAATAATGTGGTAAAAGACCTCAGTGGCCTGTAGCACATTGATGGACAGTTTTTGGTATAATTATGCACAGGGATCATTCGGTATAATCATGACCATTGATGATTTAATGAATATCCTTGGCCTGTAGTGCAGGGATGATTCGATGATGTGGTTTATTTATTAAGCTGAATCTCAGCGATAAAAATTGATGAAAACATTTTAAATCATAGAAGATAGTAGATATTATGCTCTACTTGACTCTTCTAATGGATTGCTTATTCCGCTGCAGTTAAACTTGTTGTCTATTATATTCTATCAGTTTAACATTGTTGAAGGCTAATGATAATTTATTCTACATTATCTAAGTCATAATATTTCTTAATGGACTAGTTGAGCTCACCCTTTCTTTCACTGTTCTCTTCAGGAAATGAGAACGTAGCCGGGACTAGTCGGGCAACGGAGTGACGGTCCAGATGATAGCATTAGTAGTCCTCACTATTCTTTTAAATAGTGTGACAATAAATGTAATGAGGACTCCATTGAGTGTGGATATTGTCTAGATGACAATATTCTTATTAAAACTCTTAGATTATGTTTTGTCATATTTTACACGACTGTTGTATAATTAAGTTGTATTTGAATTTTTTACCATGTATTTGGCGACTCAAGATGGGTGATGTATACCTATTTTGGGGGCGTCACATTTTCTAGGTTACACAGAAAACAGAAAAAGTGTCCATCTTGGCATGTTTGACCGGCTGCTAAGTCCAATATGTTTATCATTTAGGTAATCTTAAGGCAAAAACATATAATATATATACCACTCTACAACTTAGATACAACAACAACATCATAACACTTAACACCTGACAAATCCGAAGACTTAAAAATCTTGTCAGACTCTGATTCACACTTTCTGGGTTACCCAGAAAGTTATGGTCATGCTCGGTCAACTC
Source organism: Panax notoginseng (assembly GCA_016801055.1). Lineage (NCBI taxonomy): Eukaryota > Viridiplantae > Streptophyta > Magnoliopsida > Apiales > Araliaceae > Panax > Panax notoginseng. Next base: position 162,783,294 of record CM029022.1, read on the forward strand.
ATTTTGACCTCGATTATCTGATAATCTAAGCATGGTCTGGTCCTGATACAAGTTCTAGATTACAGATCTCACATCATACAACAAGATAAAACATTTAAACAACAAAAACTCATAACAACCAAAGATTTATGAGGTCTGACATTCATTGTCAGACCAATTTTTCAATTTTTTCCATATTTTGTAAAACACTAGATTTGAGCCTATAGATATTATGGATCTAACATCTATCAACCCAGATCATTTAAATAGACTACCAACAACATGTTTTAACACTAAAACTTAACATCTAACACCAAATCACATGATTTTCAAGTTAGGGTTTTTATACCTCTTTACACTTTAATTTTGAATCTGATCTTTGATGATTGTGCTTGGGTGTTCTGGGGACTTAGATATGGACCGAATCACCAAATATTTTTGTGGGTTTTAGAGAGAGATGGTCTTAGATGAGAGTATAGGTACAAATGGGGTAAATAAGGCACTTTCTCTCTCTTAATCCTTATATAAAACTTGATGCAATGTATTTGGATGGTAATAATGGCTGATGTGCTGGTGTATTGTAGCTCCTAGCTAGATTAGGGTGGCTTGCCAAGATCTTGTTAGATTTTCTAGCAATAATTCACAAAATGGGATAAAAAGGGTATAGTGGTAATTTTGCTATCAATTTTAAAGGTATTCTTGTCCAAGGTACTTAAATCTAGGGTTTAATCACTAGATTTTAAATCTTAAAGTTTCTCAATTAATTTCTAGAGTTTGAAAAATTAAAATTAAAGTGTAATAAAATTTTAATTAAAACACACTAATTAAAATTAGGGTTTTTAAAAGAAAATTAGGGTTCCTTAATCTTATTAGGGTTCCTAAATTAACGATTAGGGTTTTCTAATTAACATTGTAATTTACTAAAATAATAATTAGGATTTCTAATTTTAGCAATTAGGGTTCCTAATTAGCAAATTAAGGTTTCTAATTTAATTTATGGTTTTTCAAATATAAATTAGGTTTTTCCTAATGAACATAAATTCTATAATATGCAACATAATACACATAACACAATTTCTGACCGATCTTAAACTCCAGTTTTGAGTTTTCAATAATGGTTTATGACAGTAATACAAGGGTTTGTCGTGATACACCATAATTGACTAACTAGTATCAGTCTACACATATACAGTATATATTTATAGCACTGAAAAATAAAAATATAAATTATATTATATTATTATTCTCATCCATTGAACAGAAATCCCAATTTAGGGTTTGGATTCCATATCTGATTTATCTTTCATGTACAACATTAATAATTAAGTTAAAATAATTAACTTAAATATTCTGAACAAATTCATATAATAAAATATTTATTATTATAATTCTAATAATCATTTCATATATTATTTAAATAATATAAAATTATGTTTTCATGAAAAATAATTAATAAAAACATTTCTGCTACCAAAATTAATTACTATAAGAATATAATTTATAATGATCAATAATTCTAAAATTATTTATAATTTTTTTAGGTAATAAATATATTTTTATTTATCATACACATTACTTGACACATATTTCCATCATTAAAATAATAAAAAAAATTATATACAAAATTTCTTATTTATTTACATATAAAATATCGGATTATTACATTCACCCTCCCTTATAAGGATTCTGTCCCCGGAATCACCGTTTTAAAACTCATACATACAAGGGTATATAGCATACACAATCATTGTAAGTAGATCTCGATCCTATTTGATCGAACTGATCTTTAACTATTCAACATAAAGCTTGTATATCTGATTAAACGGAAGTTTGATTTCTAAAAGAACTCAAATTCCTCCTTCAAAATTTCTTTATAAAATAATTTGCTATATATAGGAAAATCATATATATACGAAAATAAAAGTTATTCGAATAATACCTGGAGTTCCATTTCCAGCTGCCACAGTATCCTGGACCGTCATGTTGAAGACTCTCGCGATTACTTTTGTTGGTTTGTTGGTTAAAGTCGGTCCTGTGATTGCCAGATTCCCGCTGCCTTTTCCCGTGATTACACTCCCTGCCTCCATTTTCCTCTTTGGACAATCCTTCACTTTATGATCCATCGACCCACACAGAAAACACCCACTGTTCATCCTTGGGTTGGGGCAGTTGGGAGAAATATGGCCCTCCTACCCGCACTTGTAACATAAAAACTTACCCTTCAGACACTCACCAGAGTGATTCTTCCCGCAATTCTTACACTGCAAAGTCTGTTTGTTCACACCTTCCTGCTTCACCTGAACATTCCCGAAATAATTTCCTTTTCTCTTTTCGCCCCTACTCCCACTATTTGTTTCCACCTTCATAGCTCCTCCTGCCTTGCCTTTGTTCTTCTTCTCCTCTTTGTAGAGGCTCATGGCCTCACTCCCCTCCTCGGCTATAATAGCCTTTTCCATGAGTGCTGCAAAAGTATTGATCTACAATACCGCCACCTTGTTGTAGAGCCAGGGTTTTAAGCCCAGTTCAAACCTTCTTGCCTTCCTAGCCTCCATATCCACCTGGTGTGGAGCGAACCTAGCTAATTCATTGAAATTTGCGGCATATTCTGCAACAATCATGTTCTCCTGCTTTAATATCAGAAATTTCACCTCCATCCTAGCCTGCATACTAGCAGAGAGATAGTTTTCTACAAATAGAGTTTTAAACCTAGCCCAAGTAACTACTCCTTCTCCTGCTTTAGTTTGATTTGCTTCCCACCAAAAGTTAGCATCCCCCTTCATCATATAAGTGGCAAAAGTGGTCTTTTGCCCCTCATCTATCCTAGCAATTACGAATGCATTTTATATCTCGTTAATCCATGTTTGGGCTTCTATAGGGTCAACTGATCCCCTGAATTTTGGTGGTCCTACTACCTTGAAGTCTTTAAAATTTGTCAAGCGATTGTCTGGCTGGTTCCCTGCGACTAGTATTCCCTACTGCATAGCCTGAGCTACCATGTTCGTAAAGTTTTACATCGGGTCTTGATGTTGTCCCTCAGCGTTGTTGACAGATTCTTCTGCCCTTTGATTTCGTGTTCTACGCCTTGGCGGCATTATCTAATTACATAAAATCATAAATTTAACTTACATTCTTAACCTTATTGTATAAGTTTAACATGTAACAAGAAGTTTTATACTAAACTTATTCCATTAATCAAACATAGATTCGTATTCATTAATTCAAAGTAATTTACATAACGTAGCACATACTGCTATCCCTTTGTGACCACAGAAGTCGGGAATTACTTACACAAAAGTTCGGAATATTTCATTACACACGTACATTATCAAACATACATAATCAACTACTAATCCTACTTATTTTCTAAGTCACGGTCTTTCATCTTTCTTTTCCCTTTTTTGCTCGGAGCTGCGCACGATTTGTTGCTTATGGTTCCCATTTGATCAATTTGGATTTTAAGCTTATCTTGTTCCTCCATAGTTTCCATTAACGCTTTTCGCAACTGACTGTTTAATAACCTTTCTATTTCCCACAGCTTCTCCAAAGAAGAAACTTGGTTCCTTAGATTCTGCACTTCCGTTGATGCTTGATCAACTCCAACTTCGGTGTCCGAATCACTATCTGTTAGTTCCACCATTTCTGGATCTAGTACTACGCTTTCCAATACCACCACCTCATCAAGGTTGCTTGCACTGTGAGCCTCTATTTCAGCTATTGGCTTTGATATTGGCTCCCTCTGAGGGTATCCTAATTCTTTTCCACTTGACATCTACACACAAATTATCCTGATTAGCATATAGTATATATACACACAGCAAATAATAATTTTATAAAAGTTATCTTTTATTTTGTTTAACGATGAATTTATTCAATTCATCTCCTTTTAAACTCTATATGAGTTATCTGTATTTTTAACGTTTCTCCCTGTTCTAAGATTATAGCTTAAGGTCTACCCCACCTAAGGTTTCTAACCCTAAAGCTTTGATACCAACCTGTGACGCCCCCAAATTTAGGTACTTGAAACCTAAACTCGGTGCTTCACGATACTATTTTTATGAGCGGAATAATACTAATAATAATAACAATAATATAAATATCAAACTTAATTTACATACATCAAAGTTTAAATCCCAGGTACGAGAACTTTAAACATTCATTACATCATAGATAATAAATAACATTATCTTAATAAGCTTTAACTATTACACAGAATATTATAAAACTCATTCGAACAACTTTCCTTTCCCCTTGTTCTTGCCTGAGCCCTCGGGTTGTTCATACTTAGCAGAAAGCATTTAAATTTAAAGCAAGAATGAGCATTTGATTGCCCAGCAAGTAATAACAACAATAGATATTAGTTGAAAGAATTAAATGTTTTCTTTGAATGACACTTCTACAACGAATCAATAGTTGTGAAGTAAGCTGAACCAATAATAACAACATATCACTTCTATATAAAATTTTTGAAACTACGTACAGACTATAACTGGAGATTAGTCGACAGACTATGACCATTGTTTTTTTATTTTTAAAAAGGTTTAAACATAACTTCATCTGTAAACCGTCATAACTTACGGGCACGGGGGTGATCAGCCCGTTATGCCCTGTATTGATCAATACTACATGCAAGAACGATATTATCGTTCATCTTATCCACCTTAGGTGCACAAAAGTTTTTTCATGTTCGGGATGTTCATACTTAGTCGGGAATCCGAACCAAAACAATCTGGTTGGATACAATAAAATTTTATCTTGTTCAACAATACTTTTAAGTTTGTGTCTAGCCAAATCAAATAGCTTAGACGGCTTTTTAGTCAACGTACACATTCTAGAAATCAATAAGTATGTATCAATATGTGATTAAATACAATGATTATTCAAGTAGGGACACTTTTATAACCATATTTAGAAACTAACGAACAGAATAAATATCTGGATTATGGACTAATACTGTGTTGATAAACAATGATCGGATAATTTAAGAACTGGTATGAATATGAATAATTGGATACATAATCAATAATAATAAAGTTAATAATCTGGCACAATAATATGATTCTAAAACTTTCTTACTCATGTCCATTGCATAAAGTAAATGCAAAGTTAGGATACTTGCACAATGTAAAGAATAATTCAAATACTTACCTGAGCTGCTGCTTACAGTTATGCAACTTAGATTAATCTTTTATATCGAAACCTATCATTAAAAATATCATTCGTTCGATTAGAATAATGTATCATAACACATAGTACTACTATTTGCAGTCAGCACATAACCTAATTACATTGTCACATATTTTAGCAGTCATTGGTTCACAAACAAACACTTATCGAGTCCAATTATGTAAGTCTAGATCAATTTCTGAAATATTTCAATGTACCGACAGCTTTATCGGGTATTTATCAAGTCTAAAACTCTATCCTGTAGTTCATTAACTAAAAATAGCAGTCATATTATTTGTATTTGACTTATAATAATTTTTAAATAATTATTATAATTTATCATGATTTTTCAAACATCGGTATCATTATTAAATGATATAAATATTAACTAATTCTATTATCATTAATATTTAATTAATATTAAATTATTAATAAAACCATTGCCAAAATATTACAGTTATTTATAATAACTCAAAGTATTTTTAAAACATTAATACTACCCTTAAATAATTTTTAAAATATTTAAAATTATTTTTAAATAATTACTATTAATATTGGAATATTAATTTATTATTTATCAAAATATTAAATGTCATTTATTATAACTTAAAATATTTTTAATTCATTTATTTCCTTTTTAAATGATTTTTAAATCAATAAAACTATTTTTAAACTTTTTATTTAATATAATTATTAAATAACTCTAATATCATTTAACATTAAATTAATAATGAAATTTTTTTTTAAATATTAAAAGTTATATTTTATAACTTAAAATATTTTTAAACTATTTATTTCCATTTAAAATAATTTTTATAATATTAAAATCATTTTTAAATTAATTTATTTAATATAAGTATTAAATAAATCTAATATCTTTAATACTAAATAATTATTAAAATTTATCTTAAAATATTAAAAGTTATGTTTTATAACTTAAAATATTATTAAATACCTTATTATCATTTAAAATGATTTTTAATACAATAAAATTATTTTTAATTAATTTATTTAATGCATTTATTAGATAAATTAAATACCAATAATATCCAAATAAATATTAATATTTATGAAAAATATGTCAAATTATTAAATGTTAATTTCTATAACTTAAAATTATTTTTAAAATTATTTTTGTAATTTTTAGAAGTTATTTTCTATTTTTAAATGATTTTTAGAATTTAAATTAATTAAAATTAATAGAACTGACGCTTTAGGCTTTTAGCGACAAAAAGTGTAGTCTAAAGTGTTATTGAGTTTTCGAGTTTGGTAGTTTGACCATTGATAAATTCCAATCTGTGAGGTTTCCGGGCAAGATAACACATTTTTCTTGTAGTACTAGTGTCACACTACATGTAACAACCAATAACCAGGTCATACATCATCACAATCAAAAGTTATTAAGCTTTGAACTAGCCGGTCAACGCCCTTTGTGGCTTTCTAACATGCAATATGTTGATGATATGGTTAGTCTAGACGTCGGGCTGTGTAGACAATCTAACAGAGTACAAGTTCCAAACATTTATCATGTCTAAACATCAACATGCTGCTCGATCTAAGGCCTTGAACAAGATGTCAGAGCTGTTCTTCACTTTCTGGGTTACCCAGAAATGAAGAACAGTTCGATCAGCCACCTTTGGGCTTCCACAACTTGTGATCTGTGCAATGCTTTAGTGATCTAACGCTTTCAGTGTGTAATCAACATGTAAGAGAATAGATCTATTACATAACATCGATCTAACAACTACACAACGAGTAGATAAGGTCTGGTGAAACCATGTCAGGCAACATCTTCATATGTTTTCTTGGTTACCCAGAAAACAAAAGAAGTGTCTGTCTTGGCTAGTTTGACCGGCTGCTAAGTACAATCTGTTTATCATTTAGGTAATCTTAAGGCATGAACATATAATATATATAGCACTCTACAACTTAGATATAACAACAACATCATAACACTTAACACCTGACAGATCCGAAGACTTAAAAATCTTGTCAGACTCTGATTCACACTTTCTGGGTTACCCAGAAAGTTATGGTCATGCTCGATCAACTCATTTTGACCTCGATTATCTGACAATCTAAGCATGCTCTGGTCCTGATACAAGTTCTAGATTACAGATCTCACAGTATACAACAAGATAAAACATTTAAACAACAAAAACTCATAACAACCAAAGATTTATGAGGTCTGACATTCATTGTCAGACCAATTTTTCAACTTTTTCCATATTTTGTAAAACACTAGATCTGAGCCTATAGATGTTATGGATCTAACATCTATCAACCCAGATCACTTAAATAGACTACCAACAACATGTTTTAACACTAAAACTTAACATCTAACACCAAATCACATGATTTTCAAGTTAGGGTTTTTGTACCTCTTTACACCTTGATTTTGAATCTTATCTTTGATGATTGTGCTTGGGTGTTCTGGGGACTTAGATATGGACTGAATCACCAAATATTTTCGTGGGTTTTAGAGAGAGATGGTCTAGGATGAGAGTATGGGTACAAATGGGGTAAATAAGGCACTTTCTCTCTCTTGATCCTTATATAAAACTTGATGCAATGTATTTGGATGGTAATAATGGCTGATGTGCTGGTGTATTGTAGCTCCTAGCTAGATTAGGGTGGTTTGCCAAGATTTTGCTAGATTTTCTAGCAATAATTCACCAAATGGGACAAAAAGGGTATAGTGGTAATTTTGCTATCAATTTTAAGGGTATTCTTGTTTAAGGTACTTAAATCTAGGGTTTAATCACTAGATTTTAAATCTTAAAGTTTCCCAATTAATTTCTAGAGTTTGAAAAATTAAAATTAAAGTGTAATAAAATTTTAATTAAAACACACTAATTAAAATTAGCATTTTTAATAGAAAATTAGGGTTTAAATAATTAGGGTTCCTTAATCTTATTAGGGTTCCTAAATTAACGATTAGGGTTTCCTAATTAACATTATAATTTACTAAAATAATAATTAGGATTTCTAATTTTAGAAATTAGGGTTCCTAATTAGCAAATTAGGGTTTTTAATTTAATTTAGGGTTTTTCAAATATAAATTAGGTTTTTCCTAATTAACATAAATTCTATAATATGCAACATAATTCACATAACACAATTTCTGACCGATCTTAAACTCTAGTTTTGAGTTTTCAATTATGGTTTATGACAGTAATACAAGGGTTTGTCGTGATACAACATAATTGACTAACTAGTATCAGTCTACATATATACAGTATATATTTATAGCACAGAAAAATTAAAATATAAATTATATTATATTATTATTCTCATCCCTTGAACAGAAATCATAATTTAGGGTTGGGATTCTATATCTGATTTATCTTTCATATACAACATTAATAATTAAGTTAAAATAATTAACTTAAATATTCTGAACAAATTCATATAATAAAATATTTATTATTATAATTCTAATAATCATTTCATATATTATTTAAATAATATAAAATCATGTTTTCATGGAAAATAATTAATAAAAACATTTCTGCTACAAAAATGAATTACTATAAGAATATAATTTATAATGATCAATAATTCTAAAATTATTTATAATTTTTTTAGGTAATAAATATATTTGCATTTATCATACACATTACTTTTCACATATTCCCATCATTAAAAAAAAATTATATACAAAATTTCTTATTTATTTACATAGAAAATATCGGGTTATTACATTACTTGTAATAACTGTATTTATGATAAGTTACTTATTATTATGTAATGTATGACTTAAAGGTTCTCGAATCTGGGGAGGTAGACAACTTTGATATATTATTTTTACTTAATTAATAAATTAAGTTGTTCGAATGAATGTTATCGTGGAGCACCAAGTACGGGTTTCAAGTACTCAGATTTGGGGGCGTCACATGGCTTAATTGGTGGAATAAGTGAAAGAAACATTTTAACCAAGAGACAACGATCGACGGCAGGAGAGAATCTACGATAATAATCATACAAGTGGCAATAGTCATCGAAATAATGAGAACCGACGAGAAGGGAATCAACATGCCAGAAATTGTAACCACTTCAGTGGTAATTCTGGCCCCGATAATAGAAAAGGTGAGTCGAGTGGAAATAATTTCAAGAAGAGGATGTACAACAATGATTATGGAAAGACACCGTCAGCAGCACCAACATTAGTTTCTAGGGGAGGATAACGACTAGCAGTCAGATGTTACAAATGCGTACAGGAGGGACACATTAGTCCAAACTGTACACAGTAACCCAAAGTGTGTTAAAGTTGTGGAAAGGAAGGCCACATAGCTCGACTGTGCCCCATACCAAAATCAAGTCCAGCTATAATGGTGACACCAAAGGCTGTTACGGACAAGTCAAAGTCTGTGGTGTAGGGGAGAGCCTTTGTCGTAACCTCCCAAAAGGCGTGGAAACCAAATGAAGTCATAACCGGTAAGTTAATCATAAACTCTCATGAAGTCTGTACAATATTAGATACCGGTTCTACCCATTCTTTTATTTCACCTGTGTGTGCTCAACGTTTAAACTTGAGTCCTGATAAATTAGATTTTGATTTATCTGTTAAAACTTTGTTAGGCGAAACCTTCATTACATCCATTGTTTATAAATCTTGTTTGATTCAAATCGGTACCCTCACATTATCTGTTGATCTCATCTCTTTGAAAATACTTAAATTTGATGTGATTTTAGGAATTGACCGGTTAACTACTCATCATGCTAAAATTGATTATTTTTGTAAGGTCGTTAGTTTTTATATTCCTAATCAACATGTTATGCGAATTCAAGCAACCAAACTATTGAAATCAATCATTGTTATCTCTAGGCATAAAGTCATTCGTTTATTGAAAAACGGATGTCAAGCTTTCTTAGCCCATGTCACTAATTTAAATAAAAATACGTCAGATTTGAATGATATTTCTGTTATTAATAAATTCCTTGACGTATTTTTCGAAGAACTTCCTGGCCTAATCCCTGAACATGAAATCGAATTTTGTATTGACCTTGAACCCGGTACAAAGCCCATTTCGAAGATCTCATATCGAATGGCTCCTATTAAACTTCAGGAGTTAAAAGTTCATTTATAGGAATTGTTAGACATTGGTTTTATACGTCCTAGTACATCTACTTGGGGTGTTCCTTTTTTATTCGTAAAGAAGAAAGACGGGAGTATGAGACTCTGCATTGACTATCGAGAGTTGAATCATGTCACCATCAAAAATAGGTACTCGTTACCTCGTATTGATGACATGTTTGACCAGTTGTAAGGTGCTTAATTCTTTTTAAAAATAGATCTCTATTATAGATATCATCAGTTAAAAATTAAAGCTGATGGCATTCTAAAGACTATCTTCAGAACTCGATACGGGCATTACAAGTTCCTAGTTATGTCTTTTGGCTTGACTAATGTTCCTGCTGCCTTTATGGATATGATGAACCGAATATTTAAGGAATGTTTGCTTCATTTCATGGTTGTCTTTATTGATGGCATCCTAATTTACTCCAAAAGCCGTGAAGATCATGAACATCACTTGAAGTTGATACTCCAAAAGTTTCGTAAAAATAAGCTATATGTCAATTTGAAGAAACGCGAGTTCTAGCTTGAGGAAGTAGCATTCCTTGGCTACGTGGTATCATGACATTGAATATCAGTTGACCCAACGAAGATTGAAGCAATATCAAATTGGGAACAACCTAAGTTTATAATTGAAGTACGTAGCTTTCTGGGTCTAGGTGGATATTATCGGAGATTTCTAGAAGGATTTTCTCGAATCGTCACGCCATTAACTTAGCTGACTCGAAAAGATATAAAATACGAATAGAGCGAGGAATGTGAGATGAGCTTCCAAGAACTCAAGAGAAGGCTGATTTCAGCACCTGTTCTGACAATACCATCAGGTTCGGAGGGATTTGTCATCTACAGCGATTCTTCAGGAAGAGGTCTAGGTTGTGTTATCATGAAACATGAAAAATTCATAGCCTATGCCTCTTGACAACTCAAAGAATATGAGAGAAATTATCCTACTCATGATCTAGAGTTAGTAGCAGTCGTTTTCATATTAATGATCTGGAGACACTATGAAGCCCCCAAAATAGGTCCACACAAACCTTTTTGAGTCGTCAAATACATACCACAAAATATAAATTCAAACTTTCGTATTTATAACTATTAAACTGTCTTGCAAAATATGACCACGCATACTATAAGTTTTAATACAAATATTGTACCGTACATAATACGACAATATCCAAACTCAAATTAAGTCCGCATTACAGTTATTATCACACTATTTCACAACATATATAGTGAAATACTTCTATAGAAACCATCTCGGACCATTAATCCACTCCCCGACTAGTCCCAGCTACACTTTCATTTCCTGAGAAGAATAATGGAACAAATAAAAGGTGAGCTCAAATAGCCCAGTAAAGAATATTATGACTAAGATAATGAGGAATAAATTATCTTTAGCCTTCAACAATGATAAATAAGATAAAATATAATGGACAACAAGTTTTAGATCAATAACTGCATCGGAACAAACAATCCATTAGAAGAGTCAAGTAGAGAATGATGTCTACTATCTTCTACGATTTAAGGGTCCATCATCAATATTTTATCCATATAACACCAATCAATAATTATGCAAATCAACATTTTATCTTTGCACTACGAGCCAAAGATATTCATTTATATCACCAATGGTCATGATCATGCCAAACAGCAGTCCATCTTTACACTACGGGCCAAAGAGAACTTTCAGAACAAGCCTTTGCCTGTAACATTAAAGGTCATGATTAAACCTATACACAATTTCTGGTCATAATCATACCAATCAAAAATTCATCTTTGCACTACGGGCCAAAGATAACTTTCCGCCATAAATTTAAACATGAGGATGATGACAATGATTATATGATGAATACAAGTGAGATCAATGATAAATATTAGAGATTAATAATTTAATTTATCCAGAGTTCAAGAATGTCCAAATTGTCAACATGATAACTAATTATGGAGTACAATTCAAGAATGATATTTAAGATTCATATTTCAAAGATAATTTGGACAAGGAAAAGAAACTAAATTTCATCGTGAATAATTACTCCGGCATGAATAGTACCCCAGATGAATAGTACTCTAGTATGAATAGTACCCCAGATGAATAGTACTCTGGTATGAATAGTACCTCAGATGAATAGTACCCCAACACGAAAAGATTAAAATTTAATAAGAAAATTCAGACAAATATTCCAATGAAATGATATTAGATGAATCACAAACCTAAACAAATTTCAAATCATTTCAAGAATTATAAAAGCAATACTTACCATAGTAAGTTTAGATTGAGGGATATGAAATGAAATAATATCACTTACATAATATGGAGTAAGAAAGAAAATGATATCCTTTACGAGTATTGAAAAAAATAACATCCTTTACCTTAGTAAAAATCTAGATCTGACTGGTATAACAATTATTATCCTGAGAAAATCTTGCACTATAAGCTACCCTTAAAGTATCCTTATACTCAAATGAAATACTCACAATATTATAGTAGAAACACTTAAGTTTTTGGTGTCTTTCAGATGAAGGGTAACCTCCCTTTTATAGTGCAACTCGGAGGAAAAACTAAACAAAGTTGTCTAACTCCCTACCTAACTTTCCTTTGCCTAACTTTCTTTTTTTTTTTAATTGGTTGAGGTCCCACAAATTTGGAAAAACATGACTTTGCAAAAGAAACTTCAAGCCACCAACTTGGAAAAAAAGAAAAAGAATGTGCAGGAAAGAAATGCACGAAAGGTTTTTAAAAAACTTAACCTGAAAAAGTTAACATTATAATATTATATATCAAATTATTATAAAACTATACTATCATACTATTATAATATAATATTATAATAATTTATTTGAATGAATATTAATGTCAAAGAAGATAATTATGGTTCCAAAGAAAAATATGTCAAACTTTCAGCAAATGTCTCATGCTAAAATTCCTCCATTTATATCAAAATTTGAACAAATATTTACTTATCATATTTATCAAAAAAATTATTCATCAATTATTTACAAATCTTCAATCTTTCAATAATTATTAATATTATAGATTCACAATATATATTGACAACCAGATCGTTCCTAGGAAAGAGGGGGTTTTCCGATAAAGATATCTCCTTACTGAAGCGCAATTAAATATCAAACCCCTTTTCTCAACAAAAATTTCTAGACATTGTCAATAATGCTATCTAATAATATCATTCCAATATAATGAGTTACTGTGTCATGACAGTTATTGAATCAATAATATAAAATACTATTCAATTATAACTGTAGCAATTATTGAACCACTAATATAAAATATTATGCAGTAACTACTGTAGCAACTATTAAATGAAATGTTGAGTGACTTCTTACGTAAGAATCAATAATCAGAGATACTATGCAATACCGTGTGACGGTTTAATACCGCGTACTATTGTGGAATAACGCGTATTACTGTACTTTTATCACCGAATATTTTAACAATTAACGGCCAAAGTTATGCCTCCAATTTGTAAAAACCAATTTTTGTCGCTTTCTATATCAGACAGTTATTCCGTTATAGGGTCCACCAATGATTGGTTATTTCAACATCGTCGTACTTTACCAAATATAATATTCTCAACACCTTACTATTTAAAATAATATTTAAAGAAAATTAAATCTTATTCAAAAAAAGTTTGGGTCTTACAACCTTCTCTCCTTGTGAAATTTTATACTCGAAATTGATGTACATACTTGGTATTTTGAAGAAGGGAGGATACCTTGCTCTCTTTTCAGATTCTAACTCCCAGGTCATTTCTTCAATATCATGGTTTCTCCATAAAACTTTGACTTGAGGTATAACCTTGGAGCGTAGTATTTGTTCCTTCTTATCCAAGATTTTGATAGGTATCTCCTCATACGTTAAATCCTCTACTATCTTGTTTGTTTCTAATTCAATAATGTGGTTCAAGTCTTTCATATATTTACGTAGCATAGATATGTGAAAAACGTTATGAATACGAGACATGCTTGGCGGTAAGACGAGTCTATAGGTCATAGTTTCTACTTGGTAAAGGATTTCAAATGGATCAATAAATCGAGGGTTGAGCTTTCACTCCTTTCCAAATCTTGTAACTCCTTTCCATGGAGCAACACGTAATAATACATGGTCTCCGACATTGAATACCACGTCCCTTCGATGAAGATCAGCATAACTCTTTTGTCAATCTTGTGCTATTTGTATACGTTTTCGGATCATTTGAATTTTTTCCATAGTCATGCGTACCAACTCTGGTCCTAACAATGTTGCTTCACCCCCCACCTTGTCCCAGCATACTGGAGAATGTCACTCTCGTCCATACAACACCTCGAATGGAGCCATGCCTATACTTGCTTGATAACTATTGTTGTAGGAGAATTTCACCAATGGAAAGTACTTGTCCCAACTTCCTTTAAAGTCTAGGACGTAGAGTCTCAATAGATCTTCAAGAGTTTGAATAGTTCTTTCTGATTGCCTGTCTGGGATGATATGCATAATTGAATTGTAAATCAGTGTCCATAGCTTTCTGCAAGTTGACCCAAAATTATGAAGTGAATCTAGGATCTCGATCAGAAACTATGGATACTGGCATACCATGCAATCTTACATTCTCATTTATGTATATACAAGCAAGACGTTCAAGTGAATAGTTTTCTCATATAGGCAAGAATGAGCAGACTTGGTCAATCTATCTATAATGATCCAGATTGAGTCTAAGCCTTAACAAACTTTAGGAAGACCCGTCACAAAATTCATATTGATGTGTTCCCACTTCCATTCTTGAATTTCAAGTGGTTGCAACAGACCTTTTGGCACTTGATACTCTGCCTTAACGCGTTGACAAGTTAAACACCTTGAGATAAAATTTGCGATCTCTCTTCATATTGTTCCACCAAAATGTATGTCAAAGATCACAATACATTTTGGTACTTCCAAGATGGATTGCAAACTGTGTGTTGTGTGTGTCCTTCATGATTTTATATTTTAATAAAGGTCGTTAGGAACACAAAGTCTAGAGTTGACTCGAAGTACCCCTTCCTCGTCGATTCTTACTTCTAGAACAGAACCTTCTTGTACTTTTTTCTTCATATTCATCAGCTTCAGGTCTCTAGCTTGAGTAGCTTTAACTTTATCGATTAAAGTCGGTTCTACTCGTATATTTTCCATCTTCACGTGGGTCCCTAGAGTCTTTAATTCTCTCTTCATCTTTTGTAAGTCATACAAAATAGGCCTTTGTGTTGACAATATCGCACTCGTTCCTGCATATGATCTTCTATTCAACGCTTCAGCTACTACGTTCGCTTTTCTAGGATTATATTGGATGGTATGGTAGTAATCTTTCAACAGCTCGAGTCAACGTCATTGTCGCATGTTGAGTTCCCTTTGGGTGAAGAAATATTTAAGTCTTTTATGATCTGTATAGATCTCCACTTTCTCCCCATAAAGGTAGTGTCTCCAGATCTTTAATGTGAAAATGACTGCTGCCAACTCAAGATCATGAGTAGGATAATTTCTCTTATATTCTTTGATTTGTCGAGAGACATAAACTATGACTTTCCCATGTTGCATGAGAACGCAACCTAGACCTCTGCCTGACGCATCGCTGTAGATGAGAAATCCCTCTGTACCTGATTCTCAGCCACAATTGTCTCATAGTTTATCTCTTGATTTTCAGATGTCATTCTGAAATACGGCCACAAAACAAAGGTTAGTTAAAAAAATTGGCATGCCATATATTATACCTATATATCGACCGACTAATTAAGTAACGAATAAGCTTAAATAGGAAACACTAGCGAAGGATTATACTCGTCTCTCCTCTCCTAGTTCTAATCCCAGATCTCCACCAAAGATCATATTACTGAGCTTTGATACCAACTGTGACACCCCCAAAATAGATCTACACAACCCCTTTTGAGTCATCAAATACATACCACAAAATTTAAATACAAACTTTCCTATTTACGACTATTAAATTGTCGTACAAAATACGACCACAAATACTGTGAGTTTTAATATAAATATTGTACTGTACATAATACGACAATATCCAAACTCAAATTAAGTCCTCATTACAGTCATTATAACACTATTTCACAACATATATAGTGAAGACTTCTATAGAAACCATCTTGGATCATTACTATACTCCCCGACTAGTCCCAACTACACTTTCATTTTTTGAGAAGAACAATGGAATAAAAAGGAAAAGGGTGAGCTCAAATTGCACAGTAAAGAATATTATGACTAAGATAATGAAGAATAAATTATCTTTAGCCTTCAACAATGATAAATTAGATAAAATATAATGGATAACAAGTTTTAGATCAACAACTGTAGTGGAACAAACAATCCATAAGAAGAGTCAAGTAGAGAATGATGTCTACTATCTTCTACGATTTATGGGTCCATCATCAGTATTTTATCCATGTAACACCAATCAATAATTATGTAAATCAACATTTTATCTTTGCACTACGGACCAAAGATATTTATTTGTATCACCAATGGTCATGATTATGCCAAACAACAATCCATCTTTGCACTATGGGCCAAAGAGAACTTTCACCACAAGCCTTTGCCTGTAACATTAAAGGTTATGATTATACAAATACATAATTCCTAGACATAATCATACCAATCAACAGTTCATCTTTGCACTACGGGTCAAAGATAACTTTCCACCACAAATTTAAATATAAGGATGATGACAATGATATATAGGATGGATACAAGTGAGATCAAGGATAAATATTAGAGATTTATAATTTAATTTATCCAGAGTTCAAGAATATCTAAATTGTCAACATGATAACTAATTGTGGAGTAAAATCCAGGAATGATATTTAAGATTCATATTTCAAAGATAATGTGAACAAGAAAAAAGAAACTAAATTTTGTCGTGAATAGTACTCTGACATGAATAGTACCCCAGATGAATAGTACTCTGTATGAATAGTACCGCAGATGAATAGTACTCCAGTATAAATAGTACCTCAGATGAATAGTACCCCGACATAAAAAAATTAAAATATAATAAGAAAATTCAGACAAATATTCCAATGAAATGATATTAGATGAAGCGTAAAACTCAAGAAATTGCTAATCATTTCAGGAATTAAAGAAGCAATACTTACCATAGTAAGTTTAGATGAAAGAAATTGATATCCTTTACGAGTATTAAAAGAAAATAACATCCTTTAGCTTAGTAGAAAACTAGATCTGACTGGTATAACGGATATTATCCTGAGAAAATCTTGTACTATAAGCTACACTTAAAGTATCCTTATACTCAAAAGAAATACTCACAATATTGTAGTAGAAACACTTGAGTTTTTGGTGTCTTTAGGATGAAGGGTAACCTCCCTTTTATAGTTCAACTCGGAGGAAAAACTAAACAAAGCTACCTAACTCCCTGCCTAAATTTCCTCTGCTTACTTTTCTTTCTTTCTTTTTATTGGTTGAGGTCCCACAAATTTGGAAAAACATTACTTCGCGGGAGAAACTTCAAGCCACCAATTTGGAAAAAAGAAAAAGAATGTGCAGAAAAGAAGTGCATGGAAGGATTTTGAAAAACTTAACCTGACAAAGTTAACATTAGAATATTATATAACAAATTATTATAAAATAATACTATTATACTATAATAATATAATATTAAAATAATTCATTTGAATGAATATTAATGTCGAAGAAGATAATTATGGTTACATAGAAAAATATTTCAAACTTTCAACAATGTCTCATGCTAAAATTTCTCCATTTATATCAAAATTTGAACAAATATTTACTTATCATATTTATCAACAATTTTTATTCATCAATTATTTACAACTCTTCAATCTTTCAATAATTATTAATATTATAGATTCACAATACTGACAACCAGATCGTTCCCAGGAAAGAGGGGGCTTTTCGATAAGGATATCTCCTTACTGGCGCGCAATTAAATAATAACCTAACCCCTTTCATCGACAGAACTTTCTAGACATTGTCAATAATGTTATCTAATAATATCGTTTCAATAATATGAGTTACTGTGCCATGACAGTTATTGAATCAATAATATAAAATACTATTATATTATCACTGTAGCAATTATTGAACCACTAATATAAAATATTATGCAGTAACTACTGTGGCAATTATTAAATAAAATGTTGAGTGACTTCTTACTTAAGAATCAATAATCAAAGATATTGTGCAATACATTGTGTTACTGTGTAATACCGCGTACTATTGTAGAATAACGCATATTACTGTACTTTTATCACCAAGTATTTTAACAGTTAACGGAAAAAGTTATGCCGCCAATTTGTAAAAACTAATTTTTGTCACTTTCTACATCCAACAGTTTATTCCATTGTGGGATCCACCAACGATTGGTTATTTAGGTGTCGTCATACCTTACTGAATATAATATTTCTAACAGAAAGAATATTCCCTGACAAAACGAATATTTTCCAACAACTGTTTACTTTGTATAATTTGTATATATCACCCACAACTATAACATTTATTAAATCAACACCTTACTATTTAGAATAATATATAAAAAAAATTAAATCTTATTCATAAAAAGTTGGGGTCTTACAGACATTACCTGTATGGGGAGAAAGTGAAGATCTATACAGATCATAAAAGTCTTAAATATTTCTTCACCCAAAAGGAACTCAATATACGGTAACGACGTTAGTTTGAGCTATTGAAAGATTATGACTATACCATCATGGAAAAGTAAATGTGGTAGCTGAAACTTTGAGTAAAAAATCATATGCAGGTACGAGTGCGTTATTGTCAACACAAAAGCTCATTTGCTATGACTTACAAAAGATGGAGATAGAGTTAAAGACTTCAGTGACCCAAATGAAGATCACACATGTATGAGTAGGACAGGCTTTAATCGACAAAGTTAAAGTTGCTCAAGCTACAGACCCAGAGTTGATGAATATGAAGAAGAAAGTATAAGAATGTGCTATTCTGGAAGCAAGAATCAATAAAAAAGGGATGCTTTGAGTCAACTCTAGACTTTGTGTTCCTAACAACCCTGATTTAAAATATAAAATCATGATGGAGGCACACACTACACCGTTTGCAATCCACCCTGGAAGTACCAAAATGTATCGTGATCTTCGACATACATTTTGGTGGAGAAATATGAAGAGAAAGATCATAGAGTTTGTGTCAATGTGTCTAACTTGTTAGCGTGTCAAGGCAGAACATCAAGTGTCAAAGGGTCCGTTGCAACCACTTGAGATTCTAGGATTTCGTGACGGGTCTTCCTAAGGTTTCTCAAGGCTTAGACGTAATTTGGTGTCGATAGATTAACTAAGTTTTCTCATTTCTTACCCATACGAGAGAACTATTCACTTGAGCGTCTTGCTCGTATATACATAAATGAGATTATAAGACTGCATGGTATGCCAATATCCATAGTTTCTGATCGAGACCCTAGATTCGCTTCACAATTTTGGGTCAATTTGCAAAAAGCTATGGGCACTAGGTTACGATTTAGTTCTTCATATCATCCCCAGACAGATGGGCAATCAGAAAGGACTATGCAAACTCTTGAAGATCTATTAAGACTCTGCGTACTAGACTTCGAAGGAAGTTGGGACAAGTACTTATCATTAGTGGAATTCTCCTACAATAATAGTTATAAAACAAGCATAGGAATGGCTCCATTCGAGACGTTGTATAGACGAAAGTGTTGTTCTCTAGTATATTGGGACGAGGTAGGTGAAGCAACAATGTTGGGACCAGAGTTGGTACACATGACTACGAAAAAGATTCAAATGATTTGGCAACGTATACAAATAGCACAAGATCGACAAAAGAGTTATGTTGATCTTCATCGAAGGAACGTGGAATTCAATGTTGAAAACCATGTATTATTACGCATTGCTCCGTGGAAAGGAGTTACGAGATTTAAAAAGAGAGGAAAGCTCAACCCTCGATTCATTAGTCCATTCGAAATCCTCAACCGAGTAGGAACCGTGGCCTATAGACTGGCCTTACCGCCAAGCATGCCTCATGTTCATAATATTTTTCACATATCCATGCTATACAAATACGTAAAAGACCTAAACTGCATCATTGAATTGGAATCAGGTGAGATAACAGAAAATTTAACTTATGAGGAGGTACATGTCAAGATCTTGGATAAGAAAGAACAAATTCTATGATCAAAGGTTATACCTCAAGTTAAAGTTTTATGGAGAAACCATGATATTGAGAAAATGACCTGGGAGATAGAATATGAAATGAGAGCAAGGTATCCTCACCTTTTCGAGATATCAATTTCGAGGCAAAATTTTGAGACAAAATTTCATAAGCAGAGGAGGTTGTAAGACCCCAACTTTTAATGAATAAGATTTAAATTTCTCTAACATTATTTTAAATAGTAATGTGTTGATTTGATATAATGTTATAATTATGGGTGATATGTGAAAATTATCCAAAGTAAACAGTTATCGAAAAATATTCATTTTGTTGGGAAATATTCTTTTTGTCAGGGAATATTCGTATGACGGTACAGAAATAACCAATCATTGGTGGGCCCCCATAATGAAATAACTATCGGATAGAGAAAGCGACAAAAATAACCTTTTTAAAAAAATTGATCGCAAAACTTTTACTATTAGCTGTTGAAATACCAGTAATAAAAGAACAATAACACACGATATTTCACAGTAGCACGCGCTATTCCACAATACCACACGGTATTCCACAGTAGAACACGGTATTGTACAATATTGCTGATTATTAATTCAATAATGGATACAATAGTATGCACTCTATGTTTTATTCAATAATTGCTATAGTAATTCATATTATTGATTCAATAATTGTTAAAGTGATAATTTTATAGTATTTTATATTATTAACTCAATAATTGACACAGTAACAACTGTACAATATTTTACATTATTAAATCAATAATTGTTACGTCACAATAACTCATATTATTTGAAATGATATTATTAGTTAGCATTATTGGCAATGTCTATAAAGTTCTATTGAGGAAAGAGGTTAGGTTATCTAATTGCGTGCTAGTAAGAAAAAATTCTTATCGGAATGCCCCATCTTTCCTGAGAACGATCTAGTTGCTAGTATTGCGAGTCTATGATATCTATAATATTATTACTACATTAATACAAAAAATGAATTTATAATAATAATGAGTACTAAATAATAATCTTGAAAGTGTAAAATGTGTTTAGAATAGTTATAAAATGTGTTTAGAATAGTTCTAAAATGTGTTTTGAATAGTGTTAAGTTTTTGCTATAAATAGGGGGTTAAGTAGAAGGATTTTCATAACTCTCTTGCTCATTCTTTCTTTCACTCTCTAAATCATTAGTGTAAGTGTCTCTAAAGTGCTAAGGTTATCTTAAGTTTTGGTGCACGAATTGTTCAACTTCATAGAGAGCAGTATCCAGTCACTTGCTAATTGAGGTAAAGTATATCACTTTTTCATATTCGTAAAGGATATTATTTTCTTTCAATATTCGTGAGGGATATCATTTTCTTTCATACTCCATATTATGTAAATTCATATTCCTAAATCTAAACTTACTATGGTAAGTGTTGCTTCTATGATTCTTAAAATGATTAGAAATTCCTTGAGATTTGCGCTTCATCTAATTATTTTACTTGAATATTTGTCTGAGCTTTCTTATTAAATTTTAATTTATTTATGTCGGAGTACTATTCACGACAGAGTAATATTCACAACGAAGTCTAGCCTTTTCCGTCTAAATTATTTTTAAAATAAGAATTTTATTCTTGAATTTGAATCCACGTTTTGGTCATCATGTTGAAAATTTGGTCTTTCTTGAACTCTGGATAAATTAAATTATAAATATCTAATGTTTATTCTTGATCTTATTATTTCTACTCATCCTTTGCATCATTGTCATCATCCTCAAACTTAAATTATGGTGAAAAGTTATTTTTTGCCCGTAGTGCAAAGATGGACTATTGATCGATATGATTATGACAAGGAATTGTGTTGGTATAATCATGACATTTGATGTTACGGATAAAGATTTATGGTGAGAGTTCTCTTTTTCCCATAGTGTAAAGATGGATTGTTGTTTGGCATGATCATGACCACTAGTGATACAAATAAATATCTTTAGCCCTTAGTTCAAAGATAAATTATTGATTTGCATAATTATGAACATGAACTATTAATTGGTGTTACATGGATAAAATATTGATGATAGATTTTTAAATCATAGAAGATAGTAGACATCATGCTTTACTTGACTCTTCTAATATATTGCTTGTTCCGCTGCAGTTGTTAATCTAAAACTTATTGTCTATTAAATTTTATCTGATTTATCATCGTTGAAGGCTAAAGATAATTTATTCTTCATTATCTTAGTCATGATATTCTTTCATGGGTTAGTTGAGCTCACCCTTTTTGTTCCATTGTTCTTCTCAAGAAATGAGAGTGTAGCTGGGACTAGTCGGGGAATTGAGTAGTGGTCCAAGAGAGTTACTATAGAAGTTTTCATTATGTTATAAAATAGTATGACAATAATTATAATGAGGACTTAATTTAAGTGTGGATATTGTCATATTATATATGGTATAATATTTGTATTGAAACTCACAGTATATGTGTGTTGTTTTATTTTGCACAATAGTTTAATAGTTTTAAATAGGAAAATTAGTATTTGAATTTTGTAGTATGTATTTGGAAACTCAGAATGTGTTGTGTGGACCTATTTTGGGGGCGTCACATATGATAGCTCTAATGCAAATTATAAGAATTAATCGGTTATAATTAATTCTATATATAGACATAGGTAAGAGAATAATACCTATAAAGAGCTTTAAAGTCAGAGAAGAATTGAAAAATTATGGCATACATTCTCAATGATATCTATAGCGTATATATAGGTTACAAGAGTAAAAGAATAGAAAACAAATTAAATTGATAACTATCTAAGAATCAAAAGACATAATAATAGATAATTACGTATATACTATACAAATGAAGGTGAAAATCCCTTGATTTTCTCAAGATGGACGGTCGAGGAAAAAGTCCAATCTTGGCCTTGAGAGAGACGAACTGAGGATGAGGAAGATGTTTGGTAAGAGCATCAGCAAGTTGATCAGCAGCGGAGATGTGAGAAACTTTAAGCAAGCCATTTTGAACTTGTTCTCGAATAAAGTGATAATATAAAGTAACATGTCTCATGCGCGAGTGGAAGATCGGATTGGAACAAAGATTTTTGGCGCCAATATTTGCATAATAAATTACTGGTTGATGAGGAAGGATGATACCAAATTTTGTAAGTAACGAGCAAACCTAACGAAGTTCCATCGTGGTGGCAGCTACAGAGCGGTACTCAGCCTCAGTAGAAGAGCGAGCCACAGTACGTTGTTTCTTAGAGCTCCAAGGGATAAGATTATGATCAAGATAAACAATGTATGCACTGGTTAAGGTGAAATCGTCTTTGTTTCCTACCCAATCAGAATCCGAAAAGACATGAAGAGCTAGAGGGGAGTGTCGATGGAGAGTAATCCCATGATCTAGAGTGCCACAGAGATATCGCAGCAGACGTTTGACAGCAATCCAATGTTCATAAGTTAGTTGATGAATAAACTGAGAGAGCCTATTTACCGTATAAGCAATATCTGGGTGAGTGAGTGATAAATACTGGAGACTGCCAACAATTGTACGAAACTTAGAAGGATCAAATAATGGGTTTCCAGAGTGTAAGGTGAGAGTTGGACTAGGAGCAGGCTTAGCTTCTTCAATCATGTGAGCTCTAGTGAGCAGATCAACGATGTATTTACATTGACTAAGTAAAAGACCATTTTTGTGTGAAGTAACTTCAACGCCTAGAAAGTATAACAAGGATCCAAGGTCCTTGTGAAAGAAGCATTTGGCAAGAAGTTGAATGAAATTCTGAACGGCTCCAGCATTGTCCCCAAATATAATGATATCAGCAACATAGACAAGGTGATAGAGTTTGGATTCTTGTTTATAGAAGATAAAAAAAAGGTGTAGGTAATGGAGTTGGTGAAACTAGAGGTGACAAGGAACTAGGGCAACTCATGATACCATAAACGATGAGTTTGTTTGAGGCCATAGATGGCCTTACGTAGCTTGCAGACATGATAAGGATGTTCTTGATCATAGAAGCTCTAGGGTTGAGACATGAACACATCCTCATTGAGAGTGCCCTGAAGGAAGGCATTGTTGACATCAAGTTACCTGAGAGACCAACCCCGACTAACTACAATACTAAGGATAAGACAAACAGTAATAAGCTTGATAACAGGACTAAAAGTCTCAATTTAGTCAATTCTAGGGCTTTGGTGGAATCTGTTAGAGTCTACATGTTTAATTTGATGATGAATGAGCTTAATGTATATTTGTACCAGTATGATTTGTACAGTCCTTATAAAGAATTGATTAATTATACAAGGAATTAGAATAAAAAGATCAAATAATGTTAGGTTAATCTTTAAAGAAGCTGAGTTGATGTATAGAAGATAAGATCGTAAGGTTACCTTACTACTTGTAGAACAAAATAACAGAGAAAGCAGAAGATCACGCATACATCAAGAGGATCGCTGAACTACTTGGAGTAACCAAGACTCTCTGCTTCGTAAAGTCACTTTAGATCTTCAAGTAAACAATTGATCCTCCCAGCCGGCTAAATAATCGTTTATAAAGACTCGATCGTAAAGCAGTCATGTCTGACAAACTGACTAACATTTGAGCATTGCAGCTTAAAGGTCCCAATGCACTCTCAAAATATCCTTGACAAAAATTGAAGTTCAGATTATGTGTCTACCAACTAGTTGGTGGCAGTGACACGTCAAAGGTGTTAGGTGAGAAAGCAGACTGAAGTGACAAGCAATTTGAAAAAGGAGCTGTCTCCAAGGTTTAAAATGTTAACATCAAGCATCATAGTACATCTGAGCATTAATTACACAAATAGAAATTTTGCAACAAGAAAATTTCTCTGCAGAGTATAAAGGGCTACAAGGATTCAACTTTGAAAAAAAAAAGAGGTCGAACATTTTGATTAAAAAGCCAAAAACTCTACAAAAGAAAAAGAACAAACTCAATGATCTAATATTCAAAGTTCGAGCTGCTAAGAACCTAAGAAGAAAAACTTAAAGTAAATTTAGCAGCACCTCACAACAAACATCAATCATTAGAGCATCTGAGGGCTAAACGTCCTTGTCTTTGTGACTAAATATCCAAGTCTATTGGCTTGAAGAGGGTAAAATGTCATTGTTTGTGTGACTAAATTCTAGTGTATTTCCTACTCAAGGAGTAGAAGAGTGGAATAGGAGTTATTCAGTCTTCGAACCACTTAAAATTGCTTGTGTCTTTACTTACTACTCTTATCATTTAATTACATGGTTATTATTCTTTACTGCTTATATCTAAAACTAATATTTGTTTTAGATCTTAAAGGGGTTTTACAAATGAACATATTCAACTGTGCTTATAACAATAAGTTTATTAATCATTTGATTAAAAGAAATTTTAAAGATCTATTCAACCATCCCTTCTAGTCTATTAGTGCCTTTGGGAAATAATAAGTGGTATCAGAGCAGGTTCTCACAAACACTAAGCTTACACTTTAAGTAGATCCATGACATAAAACAAAAATGGCTCTAAGCTTGGTCTTGAAAGTAAGTCACCTCTTCTAAGCAAAGAAAAATTTGTAACTGGAAAGTGTGTATGCATGCATATATGGATGCTATCAATGATGATTTTTTTTAAGTTGTTCTCTCTAGTCTATACATTCCTACAAAGCTCGCTCCCACAACGGATGATCCCAACAAGGAGGTTGTGAAAATGCGTGAAAAATGGATAGAAAATGAAAAGAAGCATGCGCAGCTGGACAAAAGGGCCAAGAATATTCTATTCATGGCCTTGGAGGATAAACTTTTCAAAAATGTTGTAAACTGCACCACTACAAAGGAAGAATGAGAGGCATTGTTGGTAATACATGAGAGAACAGAAGAAGTTAGAGAAAACAAGGAATCTCTCTCAACTCAACAGTATGAGATGTTCACTCATTTTCCTGGTGAAATTACACCAACATATGAAAGATTTGAAAGTTGTATGCATATAAGCCAATCATGTATAATGATAAAGCATATACTTTGTAAACAATCTTATTTATTTATTAATAAAAGTATTTATTTACTAAAGGCATTTAATTATCTACATGGTGATGTTTTAATAATATGTGATAAATCCATAAGTTTAAGCAATACTTTTAGAATCATGATGAGATCATGCTAATGAGATCTAAATTCTTAGATAGCTTAAAAACTAAAATATTCTCAATCAATGGATTACTAAAAAGGGGATTAGTGAATCCGGATATATTGGTATATACATTGTTTTCTCATGGGATGAGGATGATTGATCTCATGATCATTTGTACGGAGACACTAAAGTAAGTATGTAAGTACTTATTGGAGAATAAGTTCACTGAACGTGGCTCTCTAAGGAATACCTAATGGAGTTTTACTTGCCTGTCAATAGGAATTCCTACAGTGATAGTAGTACAAGTGATCCTTAGACTTGAGATCATCATAGTATCTTCTGTATAATGAATTATACTTTGACTTATTCCTTAAGACCCTTAGGGTATATCGAAAGGTACGCTAGGGTGTAAAAAGTTATATATGGAGATAATGAATGATCAATAAAGAATCTACCACTTCTAGTAAAAAAAGAGATATATCATATATGATTCGATAAATGACAACCCAGGAATCCTTGGCCAAGGTGTAATGAAATTAGAAAGGAGTTTCTAATTTACATTCATTGAGAGTTGTGCATTTGGGAATCGAAATACATATAATTAAATAAAATAAGACTTGATAAAAACTATATGTCTTATATTTAATTGGGACATTGAATATTAGAAGGATTAAATTGTACGAAAACTATTTACTCAAAGGTTCTTTTATGATTAATGTGAAAGCAGTATGCACACAAGCCAATCATGTTTGATGATAAAGCATATACTTTGTAACAATCTTATTCATTTATTAATAAAAAGTATTAATTTATTAAAGGCTTTTAATTATCTACATGATGATACTTTATAATATATGATAAACTCATAGTTTTAAGCAATGCTTTTAGAATAATGATGATGATCATTCTAATGAGATCTAAATTCTTAGAAAGTTTAAAACTAAAATAGTTCCCAATCGTTGGATTACTAAATTGGGCATTAGTGAATCTAAATAGATTGGTACATACGTTGCTTGCTCATTGGATGAGGATGGTTGATCTCATGATCGTTTGTGTGGAGACACTAAAGCAAGTATGTAGGTGCTTATTAGAGAATAAGTTCACTGAACGTGGCTCGCTAAGGAATACCTAATGGAGTTTTACTTGCCTGTTAATAGGAATTCCTGTAGTGATAGTAGTACAAGTGATCCTTGGACTTGAGATCATCATAGTATCTTGTGTATGATGAGTTATACTTTGACTTATTCTTTAAGACCCTTAGGGTATATCAAAGGGTATGCTTGGGTATAATAAGTTGTACATAGAGATAATATATGATCAATAAAGAATCTATCGCTTCTAGTAAAAGAACTGAAATGTCCTATGTGATTCGATAAATGACAACTCAGTAGTCCTTGGCTAAGGCAGAATGAAATTAGAAAGGAGTTTCTAATTTGCATTATATGGTATTGTGCATTTAAGAATCGAAAAATATTTAATTAAATAAAATAAGACTTAACAGTAATTCCATGTTTTATATTTAATTGGGACATTGTATGGTGGAAGAATTGAATTGTACGGTAACTATTTACTCAAAGGTTCTTTTATGATTAATGTTAAAATATATATTATCTGAAAAGTCGTTAATCACTAGGGAGGTTTATCCCTATTGTAGAATAAATATTATTTATTTAAATAAATTAATAGTTTAATTTATTTATTTAAATAAGATTAGAATTGTTCTAATTGGTTTATTCACAACCGGTTTAATATGGAGAACCTAAAGGGTCACACCATAAAAGGAAGAATAATTATTTAAGAAGCAAATGGCATAATCGTAATAATAAGTTAAGTATATTTAATTTAATCTATGGTGATGGAATAAATTAAATAGCTTAATATTTATTATTTAATATTTTAAAAATATTAAATATAAATTAATAAGATGAGTCTTATTATTATTATTACTATTATTATTATTTAATTCCTAAAAGAGTTTGGAAATTAATTAATAAAAGTACTCTCATATATCCTAATAAAATTAGGAGTCTAATTAATTAAAAGAGTTTAATTAATTATTCCTAATAAGATTGGAAGCCTAATTAATTAAAGGAGTTTAATAAATTAAAATAAAACTCAATTCTTTAATTGTTAAGGAGGGTTGCCCACATCTATAAATAAGAGGAGTCTTATTATGGGTGGGGTGGTTGAGACTTCACAACACACATGAATACGTAATTCTAATAGTTGGGAGAGTATGAGAGATAGAAAAACTAGAGTTTTGTCAAATACTCATCTTCATGAATCTTTCTTCTTCCTTGGTGGATCACCTCTAGAGGCCAAACACTTGGGTGGCTAACGTTGATCAAAGGAAGGAACCAAACTCGGTGGATTCAAGTTAAACGCGAAAGGATTTGGAGATGAACTTGTACCTGAGGAAGCTCGAATCTTCAAGGGAATGATTCTTATTCTTTTTTTTTGTTTAATTAATAATTGTGCATAAAGGATGATTCGGGTATATGGTTTGTAAAATTTTAAAACTCTTTTTTATCACGTTTTCGCTTCCTTTGTATAATTTGATTGCATTCATGAATATTACAAACCTAACAGTGGTATCAGAGCCAAACCTTTATACAAATTATTAATTATTTTAATTTGATATGTATATTGATATGTGTTTAGAACAATTTAATTGGACCTAATTTGTTGTATAAAATTTATTTCAAAAATAATAATAATATTAATAATAACATTCGCAAAACCGTTTTTTTATATTTATTTTCGCTGATCCGTTATTGTTACATAGCCTGATTCCTACACATGTTTCGTGGGATATATGATAATATATATCTATAACAGTTATGTATTCTTAATACTTAACAGGGTGAACCTTTTACTGGTGTGTATATATATATATATATATATATATATATATATATATATATATATATATATATTACCTTAATTATTTTATAATTAAAATAAAAATTTATTTTAATTTTAAAATAAAAGGTTTATTTTAATCTTAAAATAAAATGTTTATTTTAATTTTAAAATAAAAAGGTTTATTTTAATTTAAAAATTGAATTTCATGCTAACTAATTAGAGTTAGAATTGGATTCCAAGGTAACTAATTAGAGTTGAAATTGGATTCCATGATAACTAATTGGAATTGAAAGAGAATCCATATTTCCTTAAATAAAGGAGTTTATTTAGATATGAAATAAGATTTTATATTATTCAAAATAAAGGAGTTTATTTGTGAATAGGAAAGAGAATTCATGTTTCCTTAAATAAAAGAGTTTATTTAGATATGGAATAAGATTTCATATTATTCAAAAATAAAGGAATTTATTTGTGAATAAGAAAGAGAATCTGTGTTTCCTTTAATAAAGGAGTTTTTTTTTTACTTAGAATTGGATTCCATAATTAATTAAAATAAATGAGTTTATTTTGATTAAAGATTTTGATTAAAATAAAATAGTTTATTTTATTCAAAATTGGACAAATTAAAATAAAAGAGGTTTATTTTTATTTAAATTTGGATTAAAATAAAGGAGTTTATTTTGATTCAAAATTAAATTTTATATTAACTAATTTTGCTCATTAAATGATATCACTATATATATTGAATGTTTATTATTCATGAGATGACTGTTATTTATTGATGCATATGGTTATGTGTATGATAATAAATGAGATTAATTATGGACTATTGACCAATGTGATTGGATTTTATTTTAGTTGGATGCATGAATGTATAAGTTTTATTAAATGGGGTATGCGTACCTCGTCTTCTCTAAGTTTTTCTTAATGTAAATTCTATCTTCCTCCTATGTACTTTTCCTTAACTGCTGATCAAGGTTTCTATTTATTTTAAATAGTTTTGTAATAGGAATAGTTAGAATTAATTTTGAAGAATTGGAGATCAAAAATCAAGGAGCGCTTGAAGACCCGTTTGTAATGGAGTCAGGTATAAATGTAATAGTTATATTTAAATATTAATTCTTGCACCCCTAGGGTTTGATCTTTTGGTACACTTGGTCCCTCCAGTGAACCAAACTAGAATAAAAGTCCATAATCAATCCGAGTAGAATATAGTATTCTATATGTGTATGCTTATACTATATATATATTATATATTATGCAAACATGCTTCGCATGTTAATTAATATGATGCGTATTTTATATATATATATATATATATATATATATATATATGTGTGTGTGTGTGTGTGTGTGTGTGTGTGTGTGCGCGCGCGCGCGCGCTAAACAAGATGAGACAAATTAATAACAAAACCCTCAAATAAATTATATTAAGTTATAACGTTCAAAGATATTTAGAATATCGAACGTCGCCTTCTAGCATGGTAAAATAATAGAGTATTAAATATTTAATATGACTTTATTGTGCACACACCAGACAAGTATTAAATATTTAAGATGTTATTTTATCACATTTAATGCTTATAAATAGGCTAAACAATGCTGTTTTGTTGTGCACACACAAGGACAGTATTTTTCTTTTAAATATATAGAGTGCTAGGTATGACTTAACTTAGATTATTTTAGTTCAGATGTACACATACTTGACCATTATGATCTAAGAAGCAAAATACAAGGAGTTGCATAGTTGATGTAATTGACAAGAGTTGTCTACCTATTTATTTATATATAGTTTGTTGTGCACACACAAGGCTATATATATTTGAAATGGGATCCTTATTCTCACTAGAATATATTTAATTAGATATCGCCAAACTATATAAATTGAGGGTAATATAGTTTGAAGAAAATAGTGAGAGATGCCAATTTAAAACAAGACCTAAATTATTTTGGTAATTAATAAAAGAATGTATCCTAAAATGTTGTTAATTACAAATTTATTTACAGATTTTTATAATGTTTAAATTACTATCACTGCGAAGCATATTAGATGTTATTTAACCGGACCGAATTAAATGGATTGGTTAAGGAATTGAGAATAGTTCTCACAGCTGAAAAGCTATCTTATGTCCTTAATACGCCTATCCCTGCAATGGTTGCAGACAATGCCTCTGAGGAAGAGATTGCTATTTTTAAATAGTGGCAAGATGATGCATAGTTGGCTTAATGCATCATGCTCGCATCTATGAGTAACGAGCTTCAGCGTCAGCATGAAACTATGGATGCTCCTACAATATTCCTGCACATCAAGTAGCTGATGATGAGGAAAGTAGGACTGATAGATATCAGATATCTAAGGAGGTCTTCCGATCTAGAATGACCGATGACACTACAGTACAGATAAAAGTCATTAACATTATCAAATTGATTAATCAATTAGTACAATAGGTTTTGTCATGGATGGAGAGTTGAGCCAAGATTTGATCCTGCACTCACTCCCAGACTCCTTTCACAGTTGTTGTGAATTTTTCATATGAACAAGCTAGATATCAACCTCACTGATTTGCTTAACATGTTGAGAAATGTTGAGAGTCACTTTTCAACCAAGAAAGACCATGTCTTACTAGTATAGGCCAAAGGATCTTCTGAAAAGAAGAACGATTCAAAGAAGTTAATAGAAAGGCATAAACAAAGGATAATAAGAACAAAACTGATACGGATAGTAAAGGAGTTTGCTTCCACTGCAATAAGCCTAGACACAGGAAAAGGAACTTCGAGAAGTATCTAGTAGAGGCTAACCAAAAGAAGCTTAGTGAAGCTTCGGTTACAAATATTATTTTTGTTCATGATTGAAATAAATTTTTCTTTAAGTCAAGGTTCTACTTGGGTATTGTATACCAACTTTTGTTATCATAAATATAGATTTATGAAGGGACCAAGTAGAAGTAGAAAGCTAAACAAAGATAAGTAATCCTATGTGTGGGAAATGAAGCAAAGGTTGCTGCATTAGCCATAGAAACTTATAGTTTAGCATTACCTACGGGCAAATCTATTAAGTCAATAAGTTGTTATTGTATTCCAGTTCTTGTTAAAAATATTATTTCCATTTTGTTGTTGGACAATGAAATCTTTGGTATTATATTTAAGAACAATTGTTGTTCTATTTATAATAATAATGTTTTGTATAGAACTGGAATATTACTTAATGGATTTTGTGTACTTGACTTACATGAAAAATTATTTTGTAAATTGAACAAACTAGTATAAGAAAAGGAGATGATCATTCAAAGAGTTGAATGTGTGTATTTGCTTAAATACAAGTGTTAATTATTTGAAAGGTTTAAAGAATTCAGAAGTGAAACAAATTGGCAAAGTATTAAGATTCTTTGATTAGATCAAGGAATAAATACGTGTGCAATAAGTTTCTAGATCATCTCAAATGGTTTTCTCACAATGGACGCCTCTTAATACGCAATAATTAATTGATGTATCTGAAAGAAAAAATCGTACCTTATTGGACATGGTGTGGTCCATAATAATTTTATCGACATTCTAGTATCCCTCTGGGGTCATGTCCTAGAAATGGTTATTTATCTACGAAAAAGGTAACCTCAAAATCCAACCCTAAGACTCTATAAGAGTTATGGACAGGGAGGATTCCTAATCTTAAGTATGTTAAGATAAGGAGTTGTCCAGCTTATGTGAAAAAGGTTTCAAATGTAAGACCCCAACTTTTATAAATAAAGATAAATTTTCTATAAATATCATTTTTGAATATTATGGAGTTAATTTGATATAATGTTATAGTTGTGGGTAATATTTATAAATTTTACAAAGTACGCAAGTTGTTATATAATATTCGATTGGTCGGGGAATATTCATTTTAACAGGAAATATTCGTACAATGGCACAATCATTGGTGGACCCCACAACAAAATTATTGTCGGATTGAAAAAACGACAAAAATATTTTATTAAAAATAATAGCGGAAGTTTTACCATTGTTACTGTTGAACTACTCGGTAGTAAAAGTACAGTAATACGTGTGGTTGCATAGTAACACACGGTATTGATTATTAATGCTTATGTGAGAAGTCACTCAGTTTGATTCAATTATTGTCAGTTAATAATATAAATTATTTAGCGATAATGACGTTTTGTTTTATTCGTATTATTAACGTAATAAAACAGAAACATCTTTTTATATAAAATAAAATATTTTATTAAAGTTATTCTATAAATAGAATATATTATATTTTATTTAAAAGATTTTTCTTTAAATATGGACCGTCAGATTAAAGTAATCAATCTGGACCGTTCATGGATTAGTTACTATGCATTCTATTTTTCTATAAATAGCAGCTCATTCCTTCATTATTTCTTACGAATTCACTGAACTCTAGAGAGAGAAACTATAGAGAGAGAGAAGAAGAGTATTCTGCTACTTAACTACTTCCATATTTCAGCTCTTCTTTAAAACGGTAAGGGGTGTTATTCTTTCTTATTCATAAAGAGAACTGTTGTTATTCCATTTCTTATTATTCTGTTGGAATAACCTGTATACGCGGTCTACCCTATACTTGGTGACATTCTTTTATTATTCTGTCGGAACATCCTGTCTGTGTGTTTTACACCGGGCCTGGTTCCATTATTTATTATTCTGTTGGAATATTCTGTCTGTACGTTTACGCCGGACCTGGTTCCATTATTTATTAATCTGTCAGAATATCATGTCTGTGCTTTTACGCCGGACCTGGTTCCATTATTTATTATTCTATCGGAATATCCTGTCTGTGCGTTTACGCCGGACCTGGTTCCATTATTTATTATTCTGTTGGAATAACCTGTCTGTGCGGTCTATCGCATGCATGGTGATTTTTTTTGTTATTCCATTCTTTATTATACTCAGTTGGTTAAGTTTTGACTTCTATACTCCATGAAATTTGTGGAATATCCTTGATAATTGCGGTTCATCCAGTATCTTTTCATGAAAATATTCTTCCAAGTATTCTTGAATTTTACTCCACAAAGCAGTATCATGTTGACAATTTGGACGTTGTTAATTCTTGGATAAATTAATTCTTGAACTTGTTTTATTGAATTCTTATATCATTGTCATCATCCTCATGTTTATAAAATGTTGAAAGTCATATGTGGCATGTAGTGCATAGATGGACTTGGTATGATTATGACCAGGGATTAATCG
This sequence comes from Panax notoginseng, assembly GCA_016801055.1. Classification (NCBI taxonomy): domain Eukaryota; kingdom Viridiplantae; phylum Streptophyta; class Magnoliopsida; order Apiales; family Araliaceae; genus Panax; species Panax notoginseng. Next base: position 162,817,834 of record CM029022.1, read on the forward strand.
GTATAATCATGACCGTAATGTTACAAATGATGTGGTAAAAGTCATCATTGGCCCGTAGTGCATTGATGGACAGTTGTTGGCATGATCATGACCATTAATGAATACACGAATATCCTTGGCCGTAGTGCAGGGGTGATTCGATGATGTGGATTATTTTATTAAGCTGAGTCTCAGCGATAGCAGTGTTGAAAAACCTTTTAAATCATAAAAGATAGTAGAATTTATTTTCTACTTGACTCTTTTAATGGATTGCTTGTTCCGCTGCAGTTAAACTTGATGTCTATTATATTTTATCAGTTTAACATTGTTGAAGGCTAATGATAATTTATTCTGCATTATCTTAGTCATAATATTTCTTACTGGGCTAGTTGAGCTCACCCTTTCTTTCACTGTTCTCTTCAGGAAATGAGAACGTAGCTGGAGCAAGTCGGGGAACGAAGTGATGGTTCGAATGATAGTATTAGTTAGTAGTCCTCACTATTCTATGTAATAGTGTGTTAATAAATGTAATGAGGACTCCTTTTGAGTATGAATACTCTCTAGAAGATAATATTTGTATTCAAACTCGCAGTTTATGTTTTGTCATCTTGTACACGACAGTTGTATTAGTAAGTTGTATTTGTATTCTGTACTTCGTATCTGACGACCCAAGATGGGTGATGTATACCTAATTTTGGGGGCGTCACAGTTGGTATCAAAGCTTAGGGATATGATCCCTGGCTAAGATGTGAGAATAGAACTAGGAAGGGAGAGACGGGAAATTCCTTCGCTAGTATGACCTACCTAAGTTTATTTGCATGGTATTTAATTGGTCGGTAATAATATAAGGATAATATATGACATATCAATTAACTTTTATTTTGTGGCAGTACCTGAGAATGTTGAGAATAGCAATGGAGCACAGGCGACTGTTGATTCACCACATATCAATAATCAGGATAATTTGCATCAGGAAGGTGACAATCCTCATGCAAACAACAACACTGACCAGATGATGAATGATGGAATGTTCAGAAACTTTATTCAGTTCATGCAACAGTAGGCGAGAGCGGCTCCTGTCCAAAATATAGGTAGAAACACTGAAAACTCTCGGACGGTCACCGCTAAACAGTTCAAGGAGCTGGGACCACCAGAGTTTAAGGGAGAGCCAAAACCACTTATAGCGGAAACATGGATAAAGCAGATTACCAAGATAATTGATATCTTGGGATGCTCCGAGGAGCAAAAGGTTCCCTTTGCCGCCTTTATGTTGCGAGGAGAGGCAGATTACTGGTGGGAATCGATTAAGCGTACTCAACCTGCCGCACTGAAGATGTCTTGGGAGAAGTTCCAAGAGCTGTTCAATGACAAATACTTTTCCGAAAGTGTTCGTCACATGAAGGAGGTGGAGTTCATTAAATTGGAGCAGAATAATATGACCGTGTCACAGTATGAGGCTAAATTTGCTGAGTTGTCCCGGTTTGCGTCCCACTTGGTGGATAATGAAGACCGAATGACGCAAATATTTTTGCGAGGTTTGAAACCTGAGATACGTCAACATCTTATTTCTCATAAACTGTGTTTGTATTCAGATGTTGTGAATAGGGCTCAGTTAGTGGAGCGCGATAACGAGTCAACGCAACCAAAAGAGAGCAGTCGACAAAATGATAATACCAGTGAGAGCAGTCATCGAAGCGGTGACAACAAGCGAGGAGGGAATCAACAGGCCAGAAATGGTAACCACTTCGGTGGTAATCAGGTTCAAAATAATAAGAATCGTCATTTTAAGAAGAGGAGATTCAACAATGATGGAAAGACGTCAGCACCAGCACCCGTTGTTAAGGAAGGAGAACGACCACCTATCATATGTTTTAAATGCGGAGGGGAGGGGCACATCAGTCCAAACTGCGCGATACCGTCTAAAGCATGTTATAATTGTGGAAGAGAAGGTCATTTAGCTCGATTTTGTCGTTTACCAAAAACAAGTTCAGCCAAAATGGAGACACCAAAGGCCGTCCCAGAAAAGTCAAAACCGGTAGTGCAAGGGAGAGCGTTTGTTGTGACCTCTCAGAAAGCAAGGAACCCGAATGAGGTCATCACGGGTAAGCTTATCATAAACTCTAACGAAGTCTATACTTTATTTGATACCGGTTCTACCCATTCTTTTATTTCTCCTACTTGCGCTCATCGATTAAATTTAATTCTGGAGAAATTAGACTTTGACTTATCTGTTGAAACTCCATTGGGAGAAACCTTCATTACATCCACGATTTATAAGTCTTGTTTGGTTCAAGTTAGTACCCACACATTACCTGTCGATCTTATTTCATTAAAAATACTTGCATTTGACGTGATTCTAGGGATTGATTGGTTAACTACTCATCATGCAAAAATTGATTATTTTTGTAAGGTTGTTAGCTTTCATATTCCTAATTGACCTATTATGCGAATTCAAACAACCAAACCATTAAAATCAATCGATGTCATCTCAAGCCATAAAGCTATTCGTTTATTAAAAAACGGATGTCAAGCTTTCTTAGCTCATGTCACGGATCTAAACAAAAATACGTCAGTTTTGAATGATATTTCTATTGTTAATAAATTCCCTGACGTATTCCCTGAAGAACTTCCTGGCCTACCCCCAGAGCGTGAAATTGAATTTTGTATCGACCTTGAACCCGGTACAAAACCCATTTCCAAAGCCCCATATCGAATGGCTCCTATTGAACTTCAGGAGTTAAAGATCCAACTGCAGGAATTGTTAGACATTGGCTTTATTCGTCCTAGTACTTCTCCTTGGGGTGCTCCTGTTCTATTCGTGAAGAAGAAAGATGGAAGTATGCGACTTTGTATTGATTATCGGGAGTTGAATCATGTCACCATCAAATACAGGTACCTATTGCCACGTATTGATGACCTGTTTGACCAGTTGCAAGGAGCACAATTCTTTTCAAAGATCGATCTTCGTTCTGGATATCATCAGCTGAAGGTTAAAACTGAGGATATTCCAAAGACGGCTTTTAGAACTCGGTACGGGCATTATGAATTTCTAGTCATGTCCTTTGGATTGACTAATGCTCCTACTGCCTTCATGGATATGATGAACTGGGTATTCAAGGAATATTTGGATTACTTTGTGGTCGTCTTTATTGATGACATCCTTATTTATTCCAAAAGTCGTGAAGATCATGAGCAACACTTGAGGCTGGTACTCCAAAAGCTTCATGAATACAAGCTTTATGCTAAGTTAAAGAAATGCGAGTTCTGACTGGAGGAGGTAGCATTCCTTGGGCACGTAGTATCAAGTCGTGGAATATCAGTTGACCCGGCAAAGATTAAAGCTATTCAAAGCTGGGAGCAACCTAAATCAGTAACCGAAGTTCATAGCTTTCTTGGTTTAGCTGGTTATTATCGGAGATTCGTGGAAGGATTTTCTCGAATCGCTACTCCATTAACTCAGCTGACTCGGAAAGATACAAAGTTCGGTTGGAGCAAAGAATGTGAGAAGAGTTTTCAAGAACTCAAGAGGAGACTCATTTCAGCACCTGTTCTAACAATACCATCTGGCTCGGAGGGATTTGTCATCTACAGTGATGCTTCGAGCAAAGGGTTGGGATGCGTTCTCATGCAGCATGGAAAAGTCATAGCCTATGCATCAAGACAACTCAAGGAATATGAGAGGAATTATCCTACTCATGATCTAGAGTTGGCAGCTGTTGTCTTTGCACTTAAAATTTGGAGGCATTACTTGTATGGGGAGAAGGTGGAGATCTTTACGGATCATAAAAGCCTTAAATATTTCTTCACTCAAAAGGAACTCAACATGCGACAACGACGTTGGCTTGAACTGTTGAAAGATTATGATCATACCATTCAATACCATCCTGGAAAAGCGAACGTGGTAGCTGACGCATTGAGTAGAAGATCATATGCAAGTACGAGTGCGATATTGTCAACACAAAGGCCCATTTTGTGTGACTTGCAAAGGATAGAGATAGAGTTAAAGACTCCAGGGACCCATGTGATGATGGCGAATATACGAGTAGAACCGACTTTAATCGATAAAGTTAAAGCTGCTCAAGCTACAGACCTGGAGCTGATGCGTATGAGGAAGAAAGTGCAAGAAGGTTCTATGCCGGAAGCAAGAATCGATAAAAAAGGAATACTTCGAGTCAACTCCAGACTTTGTGTTCCTAACAACCCTGATTTAAAGTATGAAATCATGATGGAGGCGCACAACACACCGTTTGCAATCCATCCTGGGAGTACCAAAATGTATCATGATCTTCGTCATACATTTTGGTGGAGCAATATGAAGAGAGAGATAGTGTTGTTTATCTCAAGGTGTCTAACTTATCAACGAGTCAAAGCGGAGCATCAAGTACCAAAAGGTCCATTGCAACCACTTGAAATTCCAGAATGGAAGTGGGAGCACATTACCATGGATTTTGTTGCCGGTATTCCTAGGGTTTCTCAAGGTATTGATGCGATTTGGGTCATTGTTGATAGATTGACCAAGTATGCTCATTTCTTACCGATACGAGAAACTTATACACTTGAACGTCTTGCTCGTATGTACATAAACGAGATTGTAAGACTACATGGTATGCCAGTATCCATAGTTTCTGACCGAGACCCAAGATTCACTTCACGATTTTGAGTTTGTTTACAAAAAGCTATGGGCACGGAGTTACGATTTAGTTCAGCATATCATCCTCAGACGGACGGACAATCAGAGAGGACTATTCAAACTCTTGAAGATCTATTAAGACTCTGTGTCTTTGACTTCAAGGGAAGTTGGGACAAGTTCTTACCATTGGTGGAGTTTTTCTACAACAACAGTTATCAAGCAAGTATTGGCATTGCTCCATTCGAAGCATTGTATGGAAGAAAATGTCATTCTCTAGTATGCTGGGATGAGGTGGGTGAAGCAACGTTGTTGGGACCGAAGTTGGTACGTATGACTACAGAAAAGACTCAAACGATCCGACAACGTATAAAAACCTCACAAGATCGACAAAAGAGTTATGCTGATCTTCATCGAAAGGACGTGGAATTTGATGTAGGAGATTATGTGTTCTTACGTGTTGCTCCATGGAAAGGAGTTACGAGATTTGGAAAGAGAGGAAAGCTCAATCCTCGATTCATCGGTCCATTTTTAATCCTTGATCGAGTAGGAACTGTGGCTTATAGACTCGCTTTACCGCCAAGTATGTCTCGTGTTCATAACGTTTTTCACATATCCATGTTACGCAAATATATGGAAGACCCGAACCACATTATTGAGTTAAAACCGGACGAAATAGCGGAGGATTTGACGTATGAAGAAGTTCTTGTTCAAATCTTGGATAACAAGGAACATATTCTACGCTCCAAGGTTATACCTCAAGTCAAAGTTTTGTGGAGAAACCAAGATGTTGAGTAAATGACTTGGGAGTTAGAATCTAAAATGAAATCAAGGTATCCTTACCTCTTCGACATACCAGGTACGTACCCTAATTTTGAGGGCAAAATTTCATAAGAAGGGGAGGTTGTAAGACCCCAACTTTTATAAATAAAGATGAATTTTCTATAAATATCATTTTTGAATATTATGGAGTTAATTTGATATAATGTTATAGTTGTGGGTAATATTTATAAATTTTACAAAGTACGCAAGTTGTTATATAATATTCAATTGGTCGGGGAATATTCATTTTAACAGGGAATATTCGTACAAAGGCACAATTATTGGTGGACCCCACAACGGAATTATTGTCGGATTGAGAAAACGACAAAAATATTTTATTAAAAATAACGGCGGAAGTTTTACCATTGTTACTGTTGAACTACTCGGTAGTAAAAGTACAGTAATACGTGTGGTTGCATAGTAGCGCACGGTATTGATTATTAATGCTTATGTGAGAAGTCACTCAGTTTGATTCAATTATTGTCAGTTAATAATATGAATTATTTAGCGATAATGACGTTTTGTTTTATTCGTATTATTAACGTAATAAAACAGAAACATCTTTTTATATAAAACAAAATACTTTATTAAAGTTATTCTATAAATAGAATATATTATATTTTATTTAAAAGATTTTTCTTTAAATATGGACCGTCAGATTAAAGTAATCAATCTGGACCGTTCATGGATTAGTTACTATGCATTCTATTTTTCTATAAATAGTAGCTCATTCCTTCATTATTTCTTACGAATTCACTGAACTCTAAAGAGAGAAACTATAGAGAGAGAGAAGAAGAGTATTCTGCTACTTAACTACTTCCTTATTTCAGCTCTTCTTTAAAACGGTAAGGGGTGTTATTCTTTCTTATTCATAAAGAGAACTGTTGTTATTCTATTTCTTATTATTCTGTTGGAATAACCTGTATACGCGGTCTACCCTATACTTGGTGACATTCTTTTATTATTCTGTCGGAACATCCTGTCTGTGTGTTTTACACCGGACCTGGTTCCATTATTTATTATTCTGTCGGAATATCCTGTCTGTGCGTTTACGCCGAACCTGGTTCCATTATTTATTATTCTGTCGGAATATCCTGTCTGTGCGTTTACGCCGGACCTGGTTCCATTATTTATTATTCTGTTGGAATAACCTGTTTGTGCGGTCTATCGCATGCATGGTGATTTCTTTTGTTATTCCATTCTTTATTGTACTCAGTTAGTTAAGTTTTGACTTCTATACTCCATGAAATTTGTGGAATATCCTTGATAATTGCGGTTCATCCAGTATCTTTTCATGAAAATATTCTTCTAAGTATTCTTGAATTTTACTCCACAAAGTAGTATCATGTTGACAATTTGGACGTTGTTAATTCTTGGATAAATTAATTCTTGAACTTGTTTTATTGAATTCTTATATCATTGTCATCATCCTCATGTTTATAAAATGTTGAAAGTCATCTGTGGTATGTAGTGCATAGATAGACTTGGTATGATTATGACCAGGGATTATTCGGTATAATCATGACCGTAATGTTACAAATGATGTGGTAAAAGTTATCATTGGCCCGTAGTGCATTGATGGACAGTTGTTGGCATGATCATGACCATTAATGAATACACGAATATCCTTGGCCGTAGTGTAGGGGTGATTCGATGATGTGGATTATTTTATTAAGCTGAGTCTCAGCGATAGCAGTGTTGAAAAACCTTTTAAATCATAAAAGATAGTAGAATTTATTTTCTACTTGACTCTTTTAATGGATTGCTTGTTCCGCTGCAGTTAAAATTGATTTCTATTATATTTTATCAGTTTAACATTGTTGAAGGCTAATGATAATTTATTCTGCATTATCTTAGTCATAATATTTCTTACTGGGCTAGTTGAGCTCACCCTTTCTTTCACTGTTCTCTTCAGGAAATGAGAACGTAGCCGGGGCAAGTCGGGGAACGGAGTGATGGTTCGAATGATAGTATTAGTTAGTAGTCCTCACTATTCTATGTAATAGTGTGTTAACAAATGTAATGAGGACTCCTTTTGAGTATGAATACTCTCTAGAAGATAATATTTGTATTCAAACTCACAGTTTATGTTTTGTCATCTTGTACACGACAGTTGTATTAGTAAGTTGTATTTGTATTCTGTACTTCGTATCTGACGACCCAAGATGGGTGATGTATACCTAATTTTGGGTGCGTCACATCAAAGGATAAGCTTAGGACAAGATTTGACAAGTACAGATTTGTGGGACATCCTAAAGTAAGTTTAGGGTATATGTTCTACAATCCTACTTAGCAAAAGGTGTTTGTTGCGAAACACGCTACCTTCTAAGATAAAGGTGTTTATCATTGAAGGAGCTAGTTGGAGGATAATAGATCTTGAAGAGTTCAAGAACCACAAATCACAATAAGTCAAATAAGAGGAACCTGTAGATAGACCTATTGTACCACAACCGAATTATAAATCTGGATTAGTACTGAAGATACCTAGGAGGTATGGATTCATCATGGATGATGATGATGAGGTATGCATCGTAAAGATGATGATCCAGTTACATACGATGAGGTAAGAGTTGTAGACATTCAGAGAAATGGATTGAAGCAAGCTTCTCAAAAATGGAACATTCATTTTGATGAAACAAATCAAAAGAGTATGATTTTATCAAAAATAAGAATAAACCTAGTGTGTACAAAAGGGTCGGCTTAACCCAAAGAACGTATATTCATTTGATGCTAAAGTCGTTTAGCATGGCAAACTCCAAGCGATGTCTCATGTTGATGAGTCATGGAGTGTATCTCTCTTAATAGTCCCCATAGACTCCTAAAAAGAGAGATCGCATGAGTGACAATCATGTATATAATGAAATATACGAGACCTGACGTTGATCGATCATATTCTGGAGAAGATCACTGTAAGACAGTGAAAAATATCTTAAAGTACTTTACTGGCACTAAGGATGTGATCATATTTATGGTGGGTCTGAATTAAAACTAGAGGACTTAACAGACTCAAGTTTTTTTAGACAGACCAAGACGATAGAAAATTCACTTTAAGGTAAAGCGTTACCTTAAACGGTGGTGCAGTGAAATTAGAAAGGTTTCAAACAGCAAAAAGCTGTTGGTTTTGTGATAAAGACAAAGTATATAGCTATAAATAAAGCTACAAGTTGATTGTTTGGATGAAAAGTTCATTACAGAATAAGGAATAGTTCTTAAGTCTCATCTTGGATCTAAACATGTGTTGTGGCACTTTCATTTGATTATAAGAATCATTGAAAGATGGGAAATCACAATAGAGATAGTGGACTCTCAAGAACGACATTACATATCCATTAACTAAAGCTTATCCAACAGTAGGATTGTAAAACCCCAACTTTTTGAATAAAGATGAATTTTTTATAAATATTATTTTTGAATATTATGGAGTGAAATTGATATAATGTTATAGTTGAGGGTAATATTTATAAATTTTGCATAGTATGCAAGTTGTTATATTATATTCGATTGGTCGGAGAATATTCGTTTTAGCAGAGAATATTCGAACAACGGCGCAATCATTGGTGGACCCCACAACAGAATTATTGTCTGATTGAGAAAACGACAAAAATATTTTATGAAAATAACGGCAGAAGTTTTACTGTTGATACTGTTGAACTACTCGGTAGTAAAAGTACAGCAATACGCATGGTTGCATAGTAGCACACGGTATTGATTATTGATGCTTACGTGAGAAGTCACTCAGTTTTGCTTATTTTATAGACACCCATTTACTCATTTTTCAAAAATAACGGAAGGGAGTTATTAAGTATTTATATATTACGTATTATATATATATATATATATATATATATATATATATATATATATATATATATATGTATAACATGTGAGTGGGTGTTAGTGGTGGTCCTAGTGGATGAGATTTTTGGCAGGATGTAAGTTGTTTTTCAAGGCTAGCTTTCATTTTATTTGGCCAAGCTTGTCAATCATGCATTATTATTGATAAAGTATAATTAAGGGTGCATTTTAATTGGTTAAAGCTGCTAATTGACATGTGTTGGTTTTTCTTATTGGTCAGCACTTTGAAAAGAAGATGTTAATATGTTGAAAACGTAAACTTCGTCCGAATAATTACTGTTGCATTCGTGATTTTGCAAATAGTGTCATTTCTATTCTCCTATAAATAGAAGCTAATTCCTTCATTATTTCTTACGAATTCACTGAAACTCTAGAGAGAGAAATTATAAAAAAACTATAGAAAAGTATTCTGCTACTTCCCTACTCTTATATCCAGTTTCTTTTACGGTAAGGGGTGTTATTCTTTCTTATTCATGAAGAGAACTATTGTTATTCCATTTCTTATTATTTTGTTGGAATAACCTGTATACGCGGTCTACCCTATACTTGGTGACATTCTTCTATTATTCTGTTGGAACATCCTGTCTGTGTGTTTTACACCGGACCTGGTTCCGTCTTTATTATTATTCTGTTGGAACATCCTGTATGTGTATTTTACACCGGACCTGGTTCCATCTTTATTATTATTCTGTTGGAACATCATGTCTGTGTGTTTTACACCAGACCTGGTTCTGTCTTTATTATTCTGTTGAAACATCCTGTCGGTACAAATTTTGTCTGACCTGGTTCCGTTATTATTATTCTATTGGAATAACCTGTCTATGCAAAGTACCGCATGCATGGTGATTTCTTTTGTTATTTCATTCTTTATTATACTCAGTTGGTTAAAGTTTTAACTTCTATACTCCATGAAATTAGTGGAATATCCTTGATATTTGCGCTTCATCCAGTATCTTTTCATGGAAATATTCTTCTGAGCATTCTTGAATTTTACTGCACAAAACAGTATCATGTTGACAACCTGAACGTTATTAGTTCCTGAATAAATTAATTCTTGAACTTGTTTTTATTGAATTCTTATATCATTGTCATCATCCTCATGTTTATATTCTGTTGAAAGTCATATGTGGCCTGTAGTGCATAGATGGACTTGGTATGATTATGACCAGGGATTATTCGGTATAATCATGACTATAATGTTACAAATGACGTGGTAAAAGTCCTCATTGGCCCGTAGTGCATTGATAGACAGTTTTTGGCATGATCATGACCATTAATGAATACACAAATATTATTGGCCCGTAGTGCATAGATAATTGTGGTCGTGATGCTAAAGAATATCCTTGGCCGTAGTACAGGGGTGATTCGATGATGTGGAATATTTATTAAGCTGAGTCTCAGCGATAACAGTGATGAAAAACCTTTTAAATCATAAAAGATAGTAGATTTTATTTTCTACTTGACTCTTTTAATGGATTGCTTGTTCCGCTACAGTTAAACTTGATGTCTATTATATTTTATCAATTTAACATTGTTGGAGACTAATGATAATTTATTCTGCATTATCTTAGTCATAATATTTCTTACTGGGCTAGTTGAGCTCACCCTTTTTTTCACTGTTCTCTTCAGGAAATGAGAATATAGCTGGGACGAGTCGGGGAACGGAGTGATGGTCCAGAGGATAGCATTAGTAGTCCTCACTATTCTGTGAAATAGTGTGATAATAATTGTAATGAGGACTCCTTTTGAGTTTGTATACTCTCTAGTAGACAATATTTATATTCAAACTCACAGTTTATGTTTTGTCGTATTGTACACGACAGTTGTATTAGTAAGTTGTATTTGAATTCTGTACCATGTATCTGGCGATCCAAAATGGGTGATGTATACCTATTTTTGGGGGCGTCACAAGGATAATCGTCACTTAGAGAAGAAGGGTATGTGATACCATGGCGATTGGCTTTAGTGTAAGTGGGAGATTGAAAGCAGTATGCACACAAGCCAATCATGTTTGATGATAAAGCATATACTATGTAACAATCTTATTCATTTATTAATAAAAAGTATTAATTTATTAAAGGCTTTTAATTATCTACATGATGTTACTTTATAATATGTTATAAACCCATAGTTTTAAGCAATGCTTTTAGAATAATGATGATGATCATTCTAATGAGATCTAAATTCTTAGAAAGCTTAAAACTAAAATAGTTCCCAATCGTTGGAATACTAAATTGGGGATTAGTGAATCCGGATAGATTGGTACATACGTTGCTTGCTCATTGAATGAGGATGATTGATCTCATGATCATTTGTGTGGAGACACTAAAGTAAGTATGTAGGTGCTTATTAGAGAATAAGTTCACTGAACGTGGCTCGCTAAGGAATACCTAATGGAGTTTTACTTGCCTGTTAATAGGAATTTCTGTAGTGATAGTAGTACAAGTGATCCTTGAACTTGAGATCATCATAGTATCTTGTATATGATGAGTTATACTTTGACTTATTCTTTAAGACCCTTAGGGTATAACAAAGGGTTTGCTTGGGTATAATAAGTTGTACATAGAGATAATGTATGATCAATAAAGAATCTACCGCTTCTAGTAAAAGAAGCGAAATGTCTCATGTGATTCGATAAATGACAACCCAGTAGTCCTTCGCCAAGGCAGAATGAAATTAGAAAGGAGTTTCTAATTTGCATTATATGGTGTTGTGCATTTAAGAATCGAAAAATATTTAATTAAATAAAATAAGACTTAACAGTAATTCCATGTCTTTTATTTAATTGGGACATTATATGGTGGAAGGATTTAATTGTACGGTAATTATTTACTCAAAAGTTCTTTTATGATTAATGTTGAAATCTATATTATCTAGAAAGTCGTTAATCGTTAGGGAGGCTTATCCCTATTGTAGAATAAATATTATTTATTTAAATAAATTAATAGTTTAATTTATTTATTTAAATAAGATTAGAATTGTTCTAATTGATTTATTTATAACCTGTTTAATATGGAGAACCTAAAGGGTCACACTATAAAAGGAAGAATAATTATTTAAGAAGTAAATGGCATAATCGTAATAATAAGTTAAGTATATTTAATTTAATCTATGGTGATTGAATAAATTAAATAACTTAATATTTATTATTTAATATTTTGAAAATATTAAATATAAATTAATAAGAGGAGTCTTAGTATTATTATTACTATTATTATTATTATTTAATTCCTAAAGGAGTTTGGGAATTAATTAATAAAAGTACTCTCATATATCCTAATAAGATTAGGAGTCTAATTAATTAAAAGAATTTAATTAATTATTCCTAATAAGATTGGGAGCCTAATTAATTAAAGGAGTTTAATAAATTAAAATAAATCCCAATTCTTTAATTATTAAGGAGGGTTGCCCACATCTTTAAATAAAAGAAGTCTTATTATGGGTGGGGTGGTTGAGACTTTCACAACACATATAAATACGTAATTCTAATAGTTGGAAGAGTACACCCTTTTCTATGAGAGATAGAAAAACAAGGGTTTTACCAAATACTCATCTTCTTGAATCTTTCTTCTTCCTTGGTAGATCACCTCTGGAGGCCAAACACTTGGGTGGCTAACGTTAATCAAGGGAAGGAACCAAACCAGGTGGATTCAAGTTGAACGCGAAACGATTTGGAGGTGAACTTGTACCTGCGGAAGCTCGAATCTTCAAGGGTGTGATTCTTATTATTTATTTTTTTTTATTAATAATTGTGCGTAAAGGATGATCCGGGTATATGGTTTGTAAAATTTTAAAACTCTTTTTTATCACGTTTTCGCTTACTTTGTACAATTTAATTGCGTTCATGAATATTACAAACCTAACATAATGTTGAAATTTATATTATCTTAAAAGTCGTTGATCGCTAAGGAGGCTTATCCTTATTGTAGAATAAATATTATTTATTTAAATAGATTACTAGTTTAATTTATTTATTTAAATAAGATCAGAATTGTTCTAATTGATTTATTCACAACCGGTTTAATATTAAGAACTTAAAGGGTCACACCATAAAAGAAAAAATAATTATGTAAAAAGTCAGTGGCATAATCGTAATAATATGTTAAGTGTATTTAATTTAATCTATGATGATAGAATAAATTAAATAACTTAATATTTATTATTTAATATTTTAGAAATATTAAATATAAATTAATAAGAGGAGTCTTATTAATATTATTACAATAATTATTATTTTAATTTCTAAAGGTATTTGGAAATTAATTTAACATAAGTACTGTCATTTATTCCTAATAAGATTAGAATGTAAATTAATTAAAAGAGTTTAATTAATTATCCTTAATAAAATTAGAGAGCTTAATTAATTAAAGGAGTTTAATTAATTAAATAAAACCCTATTTCTAATTAGATTAGAAAGGTTGACTAATATCTATATAAGATGAGTCTTATGCTAGATATCAGTAGACACAATTCTAATTGTTGGAGAGCAATCCTTTTTCTACAGAAATAAAAAAAACTAGGGTTTAGCCAACCACCCTCCTTCTTGAATAATCCTTCTTTCTTGGTGGATCACCTCTAGAGGCCAAACACTTAGGTGGCTAACGTTAATCAAAGGAATGAATCAATCCCGGAGATTCAAGGAGATCGCGAAGAACTAGGAGTTGAACTCGTACCTGTGGAAGCTTGAATCTACAAGGGTTATGAGTGGGTTTGATACCCACGAATCGGATGTCTATTCAGACTTAAATAGTTCCTAATCCGTTTATTTTAGTATAGTTTAATGTGTTTGTGCTTATTTTGTGTGCAGGTTTTAGTATGTGTTAGCTAAGGCATGATGGTGGCAATATGGCAAGAAATTGCAGCAAAGTAGTAGAAATCAGTAAAGTGCATAACAGTACCCTGTCGGGGCAGGCCTTTTATATAGTACAAGCCTAAATAGCCCGCCGGAGCGGGGGTACGCGGCCAAAAAAGAAGAGTTCTGATGTTATTCTACTACTGTTGTGGCGTGGACTGATTGATTTTGGATTCGATTTGGACTGGATAGAGGATGTATCTAGCTGTAATTACAGAGACTTAAGCAAGAGGATTCATACATTTAATACACAATCAATCAATTACAATTTTGAAGCCCTAATTTTGTGAAGATCTTGGAGGAGCAGAGTAAAGGAGCAAGGAACACGAAGATTGCAGAATTGAGTGAAGAGAAGGGCGGTTCTATACTATTCTTGTTCTTTAATTTCAGTTTCTGTAATTGGGATGTTGTTTTCTTTAATCTATTTAATGTTTAATTCATTAGTTATGAACTAATTCAACTTATTAAGCTTACAATGGATCTTTAAGTGTAACGATGATTATCATGCTTTTATTTCAATTCTATAATGCTATTTTTCTGTTCATCTATTATGATTTGTGATTAATTTATGAATTGCTTGATCACCAATTCTACGTGGACTTAAATGGATTCGAGAGATGAGATATGAGTTTAGACTTAGTCATAATAGCATGTGTTTGTGATTTTTATGTTTTGATGGAGTTCATGATTTATGTTTAGGATGGAGATATACATATGAATCACATGTAATTGTGTAAGAACTTGGTATTTAAACCTTCTTTAATTTTAATTCACATAGAGATCTAGTGAATTAGTTAATTAGGGTATGGCTTAATTCTATCATCTGTGGATTTAAGTTGATATGGGTTTAGTGCATCGAGAGATGGCTAATTCTACTTTTGTGTTCTTTATTAATGAACTGGAATAGTTAATTGGATTGAAAAGAAGACCGGTAATCTGAGTGAAGCATAAAGTGAAATTGTGGGCTTAATTCTCCATTATCTGATTAAAATTTGTGGTAGTTAGTTGAGTTGATTTGCTTTGATTTTTGTTTATTAGTTTTTCATTTTTTTCCATCATTAATTCGGTTAGTTTAATAAAATTGAGATAATATAAAGCTGGTAATTGTTAGATTAAAATTTATTTCTGTCTCTGTGGGAACGATACTCAACTTATCATTATATTACTTGTTGATCATGTATACTTGTGTGCCGTGTTTAATTAGATTACACCCAACAAGTTTTTGGCGCCGTTGCCGGAGACTAAGTTATTGATTTTATTACTTTCAATATCAGTTTAATTAGATCAATTTTAGTTAAACATTTTTTCTTTTTGTTTTTGTTATTTCTTGTTTTAGGTTCTCTTACTTAGTACATGCAAACTCGGTCAAAGAAACCAGATTTGCTTCCTTACGAGGATGACATCGAAAGAAGGTTTTAGAGGTTGAGTAAGTGGATTAAGAAAAAGAGGAAGAATTTTGATAAGCAAAAAAGTATGGCTGTAGAGGATCAAAAAGCACTTAGGGACTATGCTACTCCCAGGGTTACTGAAATTCAGTCAAGCATTACCAAGCCTGCGATAGCTGCTAACTATTTTGAGATCAAGCCTAGGATGATTTAAATGATACAGAATTCAGTACAGTTTGGGGGATTGGCTAATGATGATCCAAACAACCATCTCATTAGCTTTCTGGAGATTTGTTATACCTTCAAGTATAATGGGGTATCTGATGACGCAGTTAGACTTCGTTTGTTTTCGTTCACACTGCGAGACAAGGCGAAAAGCTAGTTACATTCACTACCGCCAAGGTCAATTACTACTTGGGATGACCTAGCTCAGAAGTTTTTAGCTAAATTTTTTCCACCGACGAAGACTGCAAAGATGAGGAATGAGATTACAACTTTTGAACAGTTGCATCGGGAGTCTCTATATGAAGCTTGGGAAAGGTATAAGGAATTGCTAAGAAAGTGTTCGCATCATGGATTACCCAATAACCTACAGATGAACACCTTCTATAATGGGTTGAATGGCAATCTCTATACTAGTATAGATGCAGCGTCAGGGGGAGCGTTTATTGCTAAAAGATTTGAGGAAGTGTATGAATTGATTGAGATAATGGTAGCTAACAACTATCAGTGACCCAAAGCAAGAATGGCACAACCTAAGGCAGCTGGAGTGTTAGAGGTAGATGGAGTGACGACTTTAGCATCTCAAATTTTAGCGCTGTCAAAAAAAATGGATGCCCTCACGGGTGCACAGGTTCAGCAGGTGGCGTATGTGTGTGAATTGTGTGTGGGAACATCCGACAAAGTAGTGTGCCATCAATCCAGCAGCAGTTCAGTTTGTAGGTAGGTATAACAGAATACCTCTGAATCCATATTAGAATGCCTACAACCCGGGGGCAAAGGACCATCCGAACTTTTCATGGAGTAACAATCAAAATCAGCAAGCTCCACAACCATCCAATCCCCCCGGTTTCCAAAATCAGCATCAACAGTCAGCTCCGCATCAAGAGAAAAAAGTCAGATTTGGAAGCGCTTTTGTTGAAATATATATTCGGTAATGAGGCAGCTATGAAAACACAAGCAGAGGCGATTAAGAACTTGGAAAATCAGATGGGATAGCTTGCATTGGCATTGAATAACAAACCTCAAGGGACTTTATCGAGTGACACTGAGAAGAACCCAAGGAGAAATCATGAACAGTGTCAAGCAATCACGTTACGAAGTGGAAAACATCTCGAGGGACAAAGGGCAGAAAATTTGCCAAAGAGAGATGTGAAAGAAAGTGAAGAAATGTTTATTAAAGAGAAACAGGGTGAAGACAGGTAAGTGGATAAGAATCAGACAGATGTTGAACCAGTTGTCTATCATCCACCACCGTTTCAGCAAAGAGCTCAAAAGCAGAAGTTAGATAAACAGTTCTCAAAGTTTTTGGAAATCTTCAAGAAGTTACAGATTCATATTTCGTTCGCAGAAGCCCTAGCTATGAAAAGTTTATGAAGGGTATTTTGTCGAGGAAGAAGTTAGAAGATTATGAGACTGTTGCATTGACGGAGGAATGTAGTGCGGTATTGCAGAGGAAGTTACCTCCGAAGTTGAAGGATCCGGGGAGTTTTACCAATCCTTGCACAATTGGGAACATGGCCTTCAATAAATTTTTGTGTGATTTGGGTACGAGTGGGAATCTCATGCCATTATATGTGTACACTCAGTTGGGTTTGCCGGCACCTAAACCTATAAACATATCATTACAGTTGGTAGATAGATTAGTTACTTATCCGAGGGGGATTATTAAAGATATTCTAGTAAAGGTCGATAAGTTTATATTTCCAGCAGATTTCATCATTCTAGATTATGAAAAGGATAAGAATATTCCTATTATCTTAGGGAGGCCATTCTTGGCTACTGGGAGGACTCTCATTGATGTTCAGAAAGGAGAGTTAACGATGAGAATGCAAGACCAAGAAGTAAAGTTCAAGGTATTCAAAGCCATAAGATTCCCTACAGATGAGGAAGAGTGTTTCAGAATGGATGTAATCGAAAAGATGGTTAATGAAGACTTGATTCGAGGTTTGGGTAGGGATCCTTCGGAAAACACTTTACTGGGAGATGCCGACTTAGATGATCCAAAATTTGTGGACTATTTGCATATGTTGGATGCATTGCCTAGAGTGAGTAAATTCAAGGTGCCATCAAGCCATTACATACAGAAGAAAAAGCATCGGCACGAATGAAACCCTCACTTTAGGAACCACCCACTCTTGAGCTAAAACCTCTTCCTAAACACCTCAGGTATGAATTTTTGGGCAATTCTGATACTTTATCTGCTATTATTGCATCTGCACCTAACAATTTATAGGAAAGTAAGTTATTGAGGGTTCTTCGAGAGTACAAGTCTACAATATGATGGACAATTGCTGACATTAAGGGAATAAGCCTTTCATTCTGTATGCACAAGTTACTCTTGGAAGAGGATGCAAAATCGATAGTGGAACAGCAAAGAATGCTCAACCCGATTATGAAAGAAGTTGTGAAGAAAGAAATTTTGAAATGGCTGGATGCTGGAATAATCTACCCTATCTTATACAATTCATGGGTGAACTCAGTTCAGTGTGTCCCGAAGAAAGGTTGAATGACAGTTGTGATTAATGAAGACAACGAATTGATACCGACGAGGACAGTGACCGGCTGGAGGGTATACATGGATTATAGGAAGCTCAACAAGGCAACCCGGAAGGATCTCTTTCCTTTACCTTTCATCAATCAGATGTTGGACCGGTTGGCAGGGCATGAGTACTATTTCCTATTTGACGGGTAATCGTGGTATAATCAGATCGTCATTGCTCCTGAAGATCAAGAGAAGACTACATTCACGTGCCCACATGGAACCTTTGCTTTCAGAAGGATGTCATTCGGGCTATGTAATACACCGACGACCTTTCAAAGATGTATGATGGCTATATTTTCAGACATGGTGGAGCGCAATGTTGAAGTTTTAATGGACGACTTTTCAGCATATGGGAATACCTTTGATAGTTGTCTTGAGAATCTGGTTATGGTATTGAAACGCTGTGTGGAAACCAATCTTGTGCTTAACTGGGAAAAATGCCATTTCATGGTCGAAGAGGGAATCATCCTTGGGCACAAAGTCTCTGCAAAAGGGTTGAAAGTTGACCAGGCAAAGTTAGAAACTATTGAGAATCTTCCACCTCCGACCTCAGTTAAAGGAATTCGCAATTTTCTCGGGCATGCTGAATTTTACCGTCGGTTTATCAAATATTGGAAAACCACTATACAGTCTATTAGAGAAAGAGAAAATTTTTAGATTTGATGAAGAATGTTTGACAGCTTTTGAACAGTTAAAGAAGAAGTTGACAATAGCTCTTGTAATCATAGCACTGGATTGGACAATGCCATTTGAGTTGATGTGTGATGCTAGCGATTACACGGTAGGGGCTGTTTTGGGACAACTCCGAGACAAGATCTTTCATGCTATATACTACGCAAGTAAAACCCTCACGGATGCACAATTGAACTACATAACTACTGAGAAGGAGTTACTTGCGGTCATGTACGCCTTTGAAAAATTTCGTTCATACCTGATAGGAACAAAGGTTGTGGTATACACGGACCACTCGGTGATTCGGTATCTAATTTCCAAGAAAGATGCAAAGCCTAGGCTTATTCGATGGATTCTACTCCTTCAAGAGTTCGATTTGGAAATCAAGGATAGGAATGGGACAAAAAATCAGGTAGCTGATCATCTTTCGAGGTTGGAAAATCTAGACAAGGAGAAGGAAGATAAATGTTTGATCAATGAGTCGTTTCCAAATGAACAGTTATTTGGGGTAAATTCAGAATTTCCATGGTATGCGGGTTTTGCTAATTACTTGGTGAGCAATATCCTTCCTCTAGATTTCACACGTCAGTAGAAAAAGAAATTCCTACATGATGTTAAGTGGTACATTTGGGATGAGCCTTATCTTTTCAGACAGTGTGCGGACAAGATGATTCGTCAATGTGTGCCCCATAGTGAAATTAAAAACATCTTACACGAATGCCACACATTTGTATATGGGGGACACTATGGAAGTGAGCGAAAAGTGGCATAGGTTCTTCAGGCAGGATTCTACTAGCCAACTATATTCAAAGATTCCCACCAGTTTGTAAATAGTTGTGATAGATGTCAAAGGGTGGGCAATATTTCAAAAAGGAATGAGATGTCGCTCAACACAATCTTAGAGGTTGAAATTTTTGATGTATGAGGGATTGACTTTATAGGACCTTTTTCACCTTCATACAACAATCTATACATCCTACTAGCTGTGGACTATGTGTCGAAGTGGGTTGAAGCTGTGGCACTCCCTACGAATGATGCCAAAGTTGTTTTAAAATTCCTACAGAAAAATATCTTCACGATATTTGGCACGCCGAGAGTAATTATCAGTAATGACGGAAGTCACTTCTGCAATAAGTTCTTTACAGCTCTCTTGGCTAATTATGGGGTCAATCACAAGGTTGCAATGGCTTATCATCCCCAAACGAGTGGCCAAGCTGAAGTGTCAAATAGAGAGGTGAAACAAAATTTAGAGAAAGTGGGGAATCCAAACAGAAAAGACTAGTCTCTGAAATTGGAGGACGCTTTATGGGCTTATCGAACAGCATACAAGACACCAATTGGTATGTCTCCGTATCAACTTTTCTACGAGAAAGCGTGTCACCTTCCAATTAAACTTCAACACAAAGCATACTGGGCCATTCAGAAGTTAAATTTTGATCAAACAGCTGCAGGCGAAAAAAGACTGCTGCAACTTAATGAGCTGGATGAGTTTCACCTACAAGCTTACGAAAACTCTAAGCTGTATAAGGAAAAGGTCAAGAAGTGGCACGATCAGAAGATTTTGCAGAGGAAGTTTGAACCGAGCCAAGCTGTGTTATTGTACAACTCACGACTAATATTATTTCCTGGAAAACTCAAATCACGATGGTCGAGGCCATTCACTATCAAAACAGTCTACCCACATGGCACCGTTGAACTCTCTAGCAGGAATCCGCTGGAAACGTTCAAAGTCAACGGGCAACGTCTAAAGCACTATTGGGGTGGTGACATCGAAAATCAAGCCACCGCAATCACTCTTGTCGATGCGCCATGATACAGGGAGTAGTCAGGCTGAAAGACTCAAAAACAAGAGTTCATTGGGAGGTAACCCAATTTTCTTGTTATTTATAGTATTTAGTTTTGTATTAAATAATTCATAGTTTAGTTAGTAGTTTTAGTATTTCGTAGTTCATATATGTGCAAATCTTAGGTAAGTAATTAGTCCTTGTAAGTAATTCACAGCATTCTTGCTCAAACTCCATATGCTTAACTTAAAATTTGGGTTTTATTGAATTTCAGGAACTGAGGATGAAGTTTTACACGCATGCGGGACAAAATAGCTGAAAATCAGAAGTCATGGAGGAAGCACATGCCCGCTCTGGCAGGCCCAATAGCAGCCTGACATGCCTGCCCCGGCTGGGAGGGTCTCTGTATTTGCCCGCCTCGGCGGGCTTTCTAAGGCAAAAATACCCCACCCCGGCGGGGGTTCGGGAATTCTATTTTGAAAAACCCTCTCCAGATCGTGGCTTTCTCACTCCCATCTAACATAACCAAAACCAAGCACCACAAAACCCACGAAATTTCCCCTATAACCCCCACTTCACACCAAATCCGACCACTACATCAATATTATATAAACCCAACCCCAATTTCATCCATTCCACACCTAATATACATCAATTTCTCAAATTTTTATACACCACACCTAGGGTTTCTTTTTAGTTTCAGATTTCAAGCAAAAAAGGAGGGGGAAGCTCAAAAATTGGTAGTTCATCACCCCAATCTCATCACAAAGGAAAGCAATTAGTGTGGGTAAGCATCTAATTTATATTTTCATCATATTTGGCAATTTTTTTCAATTTGGAACATTGTAGGTCATTATGCACGCCAAGTATTTAAGAAATTACCCAAGAGCAAGTTTGGGGGAATTGTGAATTGAATTGCTATACAATGGCACCGAAAACGCCGATAAAACGTCAACGGGGCGAAGGGTCCTCACCACCAACCCCTAACTTTGATAAACAGAAATTTTTTAGTGCTTATGCGGCTGACAAATATGATTACTTTACACCGAAGGCTTTGACACCAGAGAGAGGGTTGAGGCTGGATTCATTTGACGGGAAAATGCGACGACAAATAAATGAAAAGGGTTGGGACACATTCACTGATCAACCGAACCCAGCAGTAGTGACAGTGGTGAAGGAGTTTTACACAAATGCATAGGATAAAGCACCTTTTATTGCATTTGTTCGTGGTAAATAGGTTCCATTCAGTCCGGAGGCTATCAATGAGTTTTACAATATGCGAGCCCCAACTGTCTATCAATATGCTCATCTTTGAGACAGTAACCCCAATTATGATCAGATACTCACTGAAATATCAAAGTCAGGAACAACATAGGCAAAAGGGAAGAAAGGAGGAACCCTTTTCATGCGTAAGGACCTAAGTTTGTATGGAAAGATCTGGTATGCTTTCCTTTATGCAAAACTATTTCCAACCACACACACCAATGAGGTTACTAAATAAAAGGTTTTACTCTTGTAAACAATTGTGAAGGATTTTGATATTGACATTGGGGCCATCATCAGTTTCTCGATCAGAAATTGCTTGTGCAAGCCATTCTCAGGGGGGTTGCCACACCCCTCACTTATATGTGGATTGTGTAGACATTCAGGAGTTCGATGGTCAGTAGATGAACCCGTAAAGCAACCACTCCAAGTTACTTGACTCGTGTATGATTGCTCGATACTCAGTCTGGGCTGGAGGAAAGTCACATCCTAGAGGATTAGGATTTATATTTCCTGATGCTCCTAAGGAGGAAGAGACCAAAGATACCTCTGAGGATGATGAATTTAAAGTTGACGAGATGTCTGAGGGTATTGAGGAGGCTGCAAGGGGTAGTCGGTCTACAAAGTATATATTCAGCACCTAGTTTAGAAGCATACAACGACGTATTGATGAGAGGGACAGACAGGAGGATAAGAAGTTGAAACGAATAGTAGCATGACAAGATCATGCCTTTGCCACACAGAACGCTTTCAATGCTTCGTTGGCAGAGGCATTTTCCAGAATGAATCCAACTGTTGCTGATCAGTTCCAGTTCCCAGTCCTACAGCCACTGTCAGGATATCCACCATCAGATTCTGACGTTGAGGAGATGACACCACCTCCTGTTTAGCTGTTACAGGGAAGTCCTCATGTACTCTATTGTTGTATTTTAACAATGAGAGCATTGTTTCTGTTAAGTTTGGGGGAAGTAGTCTTAGTACTTGTTTGATGTTTAGTTCTGTTTATGTTGATTTGGTCATATGTTAGTTTTCATAGTTAGTTAGTTTTGCATTTATTAGTTCATGTGTGCATTCATGTAGTTGCATTATAAGTATAGTATAGTTATGTTTTTGTAGTTTAGTTTTGTAAATAGTTTTCTATTTCTGTTTCTGTTTTGAGTTATATAAAAAAAATGAAAAATCAAAAATCTCAAAAATATTAGTTAGTTTACTATTTTTATGTTGCATTTAGTTCATATTTGCATGATTCCAGCTTTTAGATGGTTAAAGTTTGTTTGGGCCAATGATGAGATTGGAATTGCGTAGACAAGAATAGTATTAATTGTCAAGGCTTTGATGTAATTTCTTATCATGATCTAAATCTTTGTCTGTTTGAAACTGGTATAATCAAGTTAGCACTATAAAATGACTATGTTGACTGATTGGGTTTAAATTTACACATAATTGGTTTCTTAAGGATAATGTTAGTTTGAATGAAAGAAAGTCATGAATAAGTGGTGATGGCTAAGATTAGACAGAAACCTAAGTTTCAGGGAAGATTTGGGATATATCTGAAAAAGAATATATATAAAAAAGAAAAAAAGTATGAATAAACACCGTGGCTAGTCTAAGTTTTGTGGCATTTGTTACTTGAGTAAGTACGCCCGAGGGGATGTCTCTACACCTAGTGCCCTAAAGCCATCTGGTTTGGGAGTCGTTGGTCGAAAGCTCGCTAATGGGTAGCACTGAAAAGCCTAAAAGGACTAGACATTACACAGTCATGAGTAAAATATAAAGTGAAAAACGGGAAAAAGAGCAAAAAGCCCTTGTAAGTGTATAAAAAAACAAAAGTATCCCATTTTGACTTCTAAATTTGGTAACTGTTTGTTTTTAGCTAGATCTTGCTTGTTTTTGAATTTCTTGACTTTAAGTTGTTTAATTTCTTTAAAGAGGCGTATTATGTGTTTTATTTAAGTTTCTATCAGTTAGCATGGTTGTTGAGCACACACTCACTATATCAGCCATAATAGGGAAAGACTGATGTGAGGTTATTGATTTGTCTTGGTAAGATGCACTGTCATGTCTATTATAGTTTCTCTGAGGCCATGTGAATAGACTTTGCTCTGTATGATAGCTGGATTCGTAGGCATGTAGTTAATTGTATTACATTCTGTTGTGCTTGGGGACAAGCACGATTTAAGTTTGGGAAAAGTTGATGAGTGGGTTTTATACCCAAGAATCGGATGTTTATTCGGACTTAAACAGTGCCTAATCTATTTATTTTAGTATCGTTTTATGTTTTTTTGCTTGTTTTGTGTGCAGGTTTTAGTATGTGTTAGCTAAGGCATGATAGTGGCAATATGGCAAGAAAGTGCAGCAAAAGTAGCAAAAATCAGTAAAGTGCATAACAGTTCCCCGCTAGGGGGGGCCTTTTATATAGTAAATACCCCCATCGGGGTGGGGGTGTACACGTGTCAGAAATTTAATACCCCGCCGGGGCGGGGGTTCCCAAGCCTAAATAGTCCGCCGAGGCGGGGGTACGCGGCCAGAAAAGAAGAATTTTGGTGCTATTCTACTACTGTTGTGGCGTGGACTTATTGATTTTGGATTCAATTTGGACTGGACAGAGGATGTATCTAGCTGCAATTACAGAGACTTAAGCAAGAGGATTCATACATTCAACACACAATCAATCAATTACAATTTTGAAGCCCTAATTTTGTGAAGATCTTGGAGGAGCAGAGCAAAGGAGCAAGGAACACGAAGATTACAGAATTGAGTGAAGAGATGGGTGATTCTATATTATTCTTGTTCTTTAATTTCAGTTTCTGTAATTGGGATGTTGTTTTCTTTAATTTATTCAGTGTTTAATTCATTAGTTATGAACTAATTCAACTTATTAAGTTTGCAATGGATCTTTAAGTGTAACGATGATTATCATGCTTTGATTTCAATTCTATAATGCTATTTTTCAGTTCATCTATTATGATTTGTGATTAATTTATGAATTGCTTGATCACCAATTCTATGTGGACTTATATAGATTCGAGAGATGATATATGAGTTTAGACTTAGTCATCATAACATGTGTTTGTGATTTCTGTGTTTTGATGGAATTCATGATTTACGTTTAGGATAGAGATATACATATACATCACATGTAATTGTGTAAGAACTTGGAATTTAAACCTTCTTTAATTTTAATTCACATAGAGATATAGTGAATTAGTTAATTAGGGTGTTTGGCTTAATTCTATCATCTGTGAATTTAAGTTGATATGGGTTTAGTGCATCGAGAAATGACTAATTCTACTTTTGTGTTCTTGATTAATGAACTGGAATAGTTAATTGGATTGAAAAGAAGACTGATAATCTGAGTGAAGCATAAAGTGAAATTGTAGACTTAATTCTCCATTATCTGATTAAAATTTGCGGTAGTTAGTTGAGTTGATTTGCTTTGATTTTTGTTTATTAGTTTTTCATTATTTTCAATCATTAATTCGGTTAGTTTAATAAAATTGAGATAATATAAAGCTAGTAATTGTTAGATTAAAATTGATTTCTGTCTCTATGGGAACGATACTCAACTTATCATTATATTACTTGTTGATCGCGTATACTTGTGTGCCGTGTTTAATTAGATTACACCCAACAAAGGTTATGATTCCATAACTTCTTATCTTTCGCTTTAATTAATAACATGCATAAAGGATGATTTGGGTAATTGGTTTGTAAAAAATTTTAAATCTGATTTTGTCATGCTTCCGCTACTTTGTACAAATTTGAGTCTATGATTCTCACAAAACCTAACAGTGGTATCGGAGCCAGGTTTTATGCAGTTATTAAATGTTTGGATTTGATATATATGATTGATATGTGTTTTTTACAAATTTTATAGACATAATTATTAGCATAAATTGAGTTTTTGGAGAAAACTGCTGAATTCGTGAACTGAAAAATAGTTTATGCGAATTGGCGCTACAGCGCCTGTTTACAATATAAACGGAGCGCTACAGCACCGGGTTGGATCTCAATTCGGGTCACCCGGCTCTGCAGCGCTTCTTCGCAGTATAAACCTAGCGCTACAGCGCCAGGTCCAGGTTTTCAGAAATCGGGTTATCCAGTGCTGTAGCGCTCAAGCCCAGTACATTTGGGGTGCTGCAGCACCAGTACCCAGAAAAGAATAAAAATTATTTTTATTTATAAAATCTGATTTCTAATTAAAATAAAAGGTTTATTTAAATTAAAAATTGAATTTCATGTTTTTCAGAAATTCTAAATTAAAATATAAAGTTGTTTATTTTGTATTTAAAATATAATTTCATATTGATTAAATAAAGGAGTTTATTTTAAATCATAATTGAAATTGATGCTAATTAAATTTGCTCATTAAATCGATATCAATATATATATATATATATATATATATATATATATATATATATATATATATATATATACACCAATGAGATTGAATTTATTTTGGATGGATGCTTGAATGTATGGGTTTTATTAAATAGGGTATGTGTACCTCGTCTTCTCTGATTTATTCTCGATGTAAATTCTATCTCCCTTCTATGTACTTCTCATTGACTGCTGATCAAGATTTATGTAATAGGATTAGTTAGAATTATCTTGAAGAATTGGAGACCAAGGAGCAAGGAGCGCTTGAAGACTCGTGTGTAATGGAGCCCAGGTTTAAATGTAAATGTTATATTTATATTTTAATTCTCGCACCCCTATGTTTGACCTTTTGGTTCATTTGGTGGCTCTAATAAACCAAATTAGAATAAAAGTCCATAATCAATCCGGGTAGAATATAATATTCTATATGTATGCTTATACTATACTATACTATATATATATATATATATATATATATATATATATATATATATATATATATATATATATATATATATACACAGTCCATTTCTTAAGCTCACCCTTATTGAGCTCACCTTGCCTTTTTTTTTTCTTTTTTTTTTTTAAAAAAAACATAACTAATAAAAAATGTATAATAATTTTTGGAATTGAAAGTTTTTTTAAAAAAAGTGTTTTGGGTACATATAACAAAACAGTGTTGTACAGTCTGTACAACACTGTTTTGTTATACATTTTTTTATTAGTTATGTTTTTTTATAAAAAAAAAGGTAGGGTGAGCTCAGGGTGAGCTCAATAAGGGTGAGCTTAAGATCCTTGCTATATATATATATATATATATATATATATATATATATATATATATATATATTATGTAACATGCTTCGCATGTAAAATAATATGACGCGCATTTTATATATATGTGCATGTGCGCTAAACAAGATGAGACAAATAATAACAAACCCCTCAAAGAAATTATATTAAGTTGTAACGTTCAAAGATATTTGGAATATTGAATGTCGCCTTCTAGCATGATAAAAACAATAGAGTATTGAATTTTTAATATGAGTTTGTTGTGCACACACAAGGCAAGTATTATATATTTGAGATGTTACTTTTATTGCATATGATGTTTATAAGGAATTGAACATTACCACTTTGTTGTGCACACATAAGGGCTATAGTTTTCTCTTCACTTATATGAAAATGTTGGGTCTGACTTAACTTAAATCATTTTAGTTCGGATGTGCAGACACTTGAACATTATGATTTAAGAGGCAAAATACAAGAAGTTACATGATGATATAATTGACAAGAGTTTTTTACTTATTTATTTATATATAGTTTGTTGTGCACACACAAGGCTATATATATTTAAAATAGGATTTTTATTCTCACTAGCTCATCTTTAATTAGATATAGCCGAACTATATAATGAGGGTAATATAGTTTGAAGAAAATAGTGAGAGGTACCAATTTAAAACAAGACCTAATTTATTTTGGTAAAATTAATTAATAAAATGAATGTTTGCTAAAATATTATTTTTTCACATGCAGAATTTTGAAAATATCACACTCACTAATTTCACTGCGTAGCATATTGGATGCTAACAAACTAACCGAATTGAATTATACGGACTGGTTAAGGAATCTGAGAAAAATTGTCGTCTCAAAGTACGTGCACTCAGGCTACGCGCTGTCCGCTTGAACTTTCATAACTTTCAATCTGGGCATTCGATGGAGGCGTGATGTACCTTTTCGAAAAGTCGTTGTCGAGAGATACATAATGACATGGGATTAGACATTGTCCGAATCCGAGAAGATGAGTCGATGACCAGATCTCCAAGTCTTCGTTGTCTATCCGTTGAGCTGTCTTATGCAGTTGTCACTCGGGATTTGAGCTATGATTCTTGTAGGACATCCTTGGACACAGTTTGAGTTGAACTGTGTTGAGACAAGGTTGAGGTGATGTTGAGGTGGAAAATGACCATTTTGCCTCTCTCGGGGTTGTCTCCGACTTTGGCGTAGTTGTAGTAGTCTTTTCCTAGGGTTATCTCCGAGATTGGCCTGATGTTGACTCTAACTATCCTCAGGGTTATCTCTGAGGTTGGTTTTACCTCCCGAGGTTGACTCCAGGCTTTGAACTTGATCTCCCGGGATTATCTCCAGGGTTAAAACTGACTTTCCCGGGATTATCTCCGGAACTTGGACTGAATCTCCCGGGGTTATCTCCGGGGTTAAAAACTGGATCTCCTAGGGTTATCTCTGGGACTGGAACTGGATCTCCCGGGGTTATCTTCGGGGTTAGAACTGGATCTCCTAGGGTTACCTCCAGGACTGGAACTGGATCTCCCGGAGTTATCTCCGGGACTGGAACTGGATCTCCCGAGGTTATATCCGGGGTTGGAAACTTGATTTGACTTCCAGGGTTATCTCTGGAAGACGATTCTGCCCTCCTACAGGTTTAGTAACAGGAATGAAAAATTTCGAGTGTCTACACACATTAGTAACAACAAAAGGGCCTTCCTAACGAGATCGTAACTTACCCAGAAACAATTTTAGTCTTGAATTATAGAGGACTTTTTGTCCAACGGTGAAATTTTTCTGCAAAATTTGTTTGTCATGGAAAGCCTTTGTCTTGCTCGTGTATAGTTTAAAGCTCTCATATTCTTCATTTCGCAACGCCTCCAGTTCTTGTTACTGTAATTTCCTATGCACTCCTGCCTCAACCATACCCATGTTGCATTACTGAATAGCCCAAAAAGCTTTATGTTCTAACTCTGCAGGGAGATGGCATGGCTTTCCAAACACCAACCGATACGGAGACATACCAATGGGAGTTTTGTATGCAGATCAATACGCCCGTAGTGCATCTTCTAGTCTCAAAATTCAATCTTTCCTGTTCGGATTGACTAAGTTTTCCAAGATGGACTTGACCTCACGAATTGACACCTCGGCTTGACCATTACTTTATGGATGATAGGATGTAGAGACCTTGTGTAGAACATTTTATTTCTTGAACAAAGATGCAAGCACCCTATTACAAAAGTGTGTCCCTCTATCACTGATAATATCTCTTGGAGTTCCAAACCTGACAAATATGTTAAATTTGACAAAATTTGCAACAACTTTAGAATCATCAGTCCGAGTGGCTTTGGCTTCCACCCATTTGGAAACATAATCAAAAGCCAAAATATGTAGAAATAACCAAAAGAAGCAGGAAAGGTCCCATAAAATCAATACCCCAAACATTAAATATTTCAACAATTAAAATAGGGTTTTGTGGCATTTGATTTTTTATGTGAGATATTACCCGTCTTTTGACAATTTGCACAAGATTTACAAAACAAGTAGGAGTCTTTAAAAAGTGTAGGCCATAAAAATCCACTTTCTAGAACCTTATGAGAAGTCCTTTTTGGTCCAAAGTGCCCTCCACAAGCATAAGACTGAGAAAAGGTTAAGATGGATAAAAATTCATTATTCGGCACACACCTTTTAACTACCTGATTAGCACAGAATTTCTATAGATATGGATCCTCCCATACATAATACTTGGCATCACACTTAAGTTTATCTTTTTGAGATTTGGGAAATACGCACTTGCTAAATAATTAACAGTGTTAGTCTATCAGGGTAATTCCTCGTGAAGATAAAGTAGATGCTCATCGGGAAAGGAATCTTGCAATGTGAATGCTTCCTCATCTCTCATCAATCTACTTAAATGATTTGCCACCAAGTTGTCTGCCCCTTTCTTATCCTTTATTTCCAAGTCAAATTCTTATAGAAGCAAAATCCATTGGATAATCCTAGGTTTGGAGTCCTTCTTTGTTAGCAAATACCTGAGAGCAATATGGTCAGAATAAACTATAACTTTAGTACTAAAAAAATATGATCGAAATTTATCTAAAGCAAAAATAACAGATAAGAGTTCTTTTTCCGTTATTGAGTAGTTAATCTGAGCAGAGTTGAGAGTTCTTAAGGCATAGTATATGGCATGGACAACTTTGTCAATTCTTTGGCCCAAAACAGCTCCTACTGCATAATTGTTGGCATCGCACATGATTTCAAAGGGTAGAGTCCAATTTGGGGGTTGAATCACAGGTGCAGAGGTCAATAGGCTCTTCAATTTGTCAAACTCCTCTTTGCACTCATCAGAAAACTGGAATTCTTCATCCTTTTGCAATAATTTGCACAATGGCAGAGCTATCTTCGAGAAGTTTTTGATAAACCTGCGATAGAATCCTACATGTCCAAGAAAAGAATGAATCTCCCGCACGCTAACGGGGTAAGGCAAAGCAAAAATAACATCGATTTTATCTTTATCAACTTCTAGACCTTTAGCTGACACAATATGACCAAGTAATATACCTTGTTCTACCATAAAATGGCATTTTTCCCAATTAAGAACAAGATTAGTTTCCAAGCATCTATCCAACACTCGAGTCAAATTATCCAAATAGATATCCAATGAATCACCATGAATTGTTAAATCATACATAAAGACCTCAATGCAATTCTCTAAAAGATCAGAAAAAATGCTTACCATGCATCTTTGGAATGTTCCTGGTGCATTGCACAATCCAAAGGACATTCGACGATATGCAAATGTACCTAAAGGGCATGTGAATGTGGTCTTTTCATGGTCTTCGGGTGCAATCACAATTTGGTTATAACCTGATAAACCATCTGGAAAATAATAATAAGCACGCCCAGTTAAACGTTCTAACATTTGATCAATGAAAGGAAGAGGAAAGTGATATTTTCTTGTTACAACATTTAATTTTCTATAATCAATACACACTCTCCATCCTGTTTGTGTACGTGTGGGCACTAACTCATTGCTATCGTTCTTGATGATTGTGATCCAAGATTTCTTTGGTACTACCTGTACTGGACTTACCCACTGACTATTTAAAATGGGGTAGATTATGTCGGCATCAAGTAATTTGAGCACCTCTTTCTTAACTACCTCCATCATGGGTGGGTTCAATCTCCATTGTGCGTCTCTAGTAGGCATTGCTCCATCCTCCAACAAAATTCGATGCATGCACATTGCAAGGCTTATACCTTTGATGTCTTCTACTGTCCAACCAAAGACTGTGACATGGTGATTTGGGACTCTTACCAATTTATCTTCCTGCACTTTGGTTAAATTGCTAGCAATAATCACAGGTAATGT
Organism: Panax notoginseng; assembly: GCA_016801055.1. Classification (NCBI taxonomy): domain Eukaryota; kingdom Viridiplantae; phylum Streptophyta; class Magnoliopsida; order Apiales; family Araliaceae; genus Panax; species Panax notoginseng. Next base: position 162,849,378 of record CM029022.1, read on the forward strand.
CTCATTAGCCTCTAAATATGCATATTTCAAATGAGCAGGTAATGTTTTTAGTTCAAGAATTGGAGCTTGCATCACAGATGGTAACAATTTTTGATGAGAAATAGAAAGTTGAATTTAACTGCATACTTATCTATAAATTTTGGTAATGAATGCAATGCAACTACAATCTCCTTCACTTCCTGATTCGGCTCAATCTCGTCATCTTTATCCAGTTCCAAGCTTTTAGTGATGGCAATTTCCAAACCTTCCTTATACATATGTTCAAGAGATCCCTGCACTAATGAATCAATGATGTCAATGGCAAAAATAGGATTAATATCACTTGGATACCTCATGGCCTCATATATGTTGAATTGAATTTTTTCTCTATCAAATTCCATGGTTAAGGTTCCATTGTGTACATCGATCATTGTTCTTGTTGTTTTAAAAAATGGCCTCCCAAGAAAGATATGTGAAGGATTTGGAGATCTATCATTATAACGACCGAGAAATTTTAATTAGTTTAAAATTTAAGTTTTGTGGAATGTAAATGAATAAAATAATATTTAATGAATATTATTTGTATTATGTGTTTAATTGTCATTTTATGACCTAGGATGATGTTAATATGGGAGTATTTTGTTATGTGCATGATTTAATGAGTAAGAATTTTGAAGACGAAAATAAAAAAAATTCCGAGAAAGTTTGCATAAAAATACTATTCACCCGAAGAACAATGCGAGTTAAGGATTAACCCCAAGTCTTTTAGAGAGATTGGTATGTCCTAACGACATTTCGTTTCAAGATTTACCGATAATATGTTCTGAAAAGTCATATTATCCAATAAAAAATTTTCTCGAAAAACGTGTTGTAATAAAACAAAATAAGAAAAAGACGAAAAATATTTTTTATCGGCTTTTCGGTCGTTTAACCATTTTTTGAAAAAATATCACCGAAAATACTATTCACCAAAAACGCTTTTCGTATTTTTCAATTTTTGACGAATGCGTAAAAGTTAATCTATAGTAGAGGAAAGACGAAATATCCAAAAATATTTAGAAACAGAGAATCGTAGTTTTTCAACTGTCCGACGAATTCCGAATTAAATCGAAACTGTCGAGGAAACTTATAAGCTAAGTCTTAGAAGATATTTATAAGAAAATATCCAAGGGAAAAATGGTAAAAAGTCACTAAATGACCAAAATACCCTTGGTCTTGATAATTTATATATACTAGCTCATTTCTCTTCATTTTCAAAAATCCAAGAGAGAAAACTCTAGACAATTAACGAGAGGATGTGAGAGGCTCGGATTAACAAGCCTCGGAGGAAGAAAACGTAAGATCAAGTCGTTCGTCAACGAAAAAGCGCAAAAAATCATAAGGTAGGAAACTTAAAACTCAGACTCTTCATCTCTTAATCACTTTCTAGCCTTTTTATGAAGTGTTGTGTTGGTGGTTGGACGATTCGTTGGAATCGTATGAGTGTTACGGAGAAATAAGGAAGAATTAGCTGTTTAAAAACACTAATTTGTATGTGCAAAGTGAATCGTAATCAAAATAATGATAAAAAACGAAGAACGTAGTAAAAGTTGTTGATGGACAAATTGAAAACTATCTGTAGGATGTTGTTGATGGACAAATTGAAAAACCATCGGTAGAATGTTGTTGATGGACAAGTTTAAAACCATCATTAGTAAATGGATTAAATGTTAATAACGAAGTTGTGGCAAAAATTTAGTAAAATGCGTTAATTGTTGAAATTTTGGTAGTAAATAAACATTCTTTACTGTCAAAAACATAGGACCGGCGCTGTGGCGCCGTGGTCCTTTATTTCTGAGGCGTCGAGCTCATGGTAACTAGGTGGGAATTTATTACGACAGAAGATCAGGAAGAGGTAGTCTTACCTATCGAGATCACTGTTAAAATAACTGAAAGAGAATTAAATATCCTTGAAAAAAAACAAGGGGACAACGGTTCAACCTGTCGAGTCCATGGTGGAATTTATTACGACATAAGATCATGAAGAGATAATCTTATCTACTGAGATCACAATTAAATCCCGTAGAGTGTTAGAACAAAACAATGCTCTAACATGTGATTATCTTGATTTATTGAAAGCCAACTTAATAGACTTGGATGACAAGACATGTGAAGCCCTAAACAATCTACAGGTGGAGATAAAGGCAAAGTGACAAAATGGTATAATAAAAAAATGTAAATTTTAAGTCCTTCGAATTGGTCAGGAAAGTAAAGTTTAACCGTTTTCAATCTGTCGAATTGGTTTGGAAGGTGAAGTTTAAGTCCTTCCAACCTGGCGAATTAGTCTGGAAGGTCATTTTGTTTTTGGAAACTAAATCCCTTGAATTAGGAAAATGATCTTCTACTTGGGAAGAATCGTTTAAAGTTCATCATGTCCTTAAAGGTGGAGCCTACATAATTGGTTCTATGAAAGAGGATATCCACCAAAAGTTCATCAAAGGAAAGTACCTAAAAAATTACTATTCAAATATGTGGGATACATATGAAATCCGGATACACGTGTCTAATAACTAATTTACCAAACAAAAGTAGATGTTTACCACACAAATGGACATAACGTAAAAACTTTTACATAAAAAGAAGAGAATTTATATGAAGTCCTAACTACAGTTGTTAAATACTTGCCTAAATAAATCAAGTAAATCAAAATGTCAGTACCTGCATTTATGTGTTCCTCTATTTGATTTGATGATGACAATATTATTAATGTATATTTATATAAACAAGTATGTTTTATAAAATCCTTAAAAGAATTATGTGTAAAACGACTTAGTTAGGGATCAAATTTTTTAGGTTGATCATTAATCGTAGAGTATAGCCTTGTAAATAAATACTTCTAATAGCTGAAGTAGAAAATTCATTGAGGAAAGACTGGGCTTACTTTAAAATCGCAGAGTAAAGAAGTGAAGTATTCAACAGATCGTTGAGTGAAAAGCCAGATCGTAGCGACACATTACAGAGTCGCTGCAATTCTTAAAGCTACTCAACGATCACAAGACCAACTCTACGTTTTCTCACTAAAGGTTAATTCAACCAAAAATGTATAGTACAGATTTCTAACATGACAGTGGCAGGTTTATGACAAATGTTATAAACCTTAACACAAATTCCTCAAAGATGATCTACTAGTGTGTTAACGATAAGGATAAAAAAGACAACACAGCGTTTTGCAACACTGTATGAGCAAAAGACAGAGACACGTGACATAATACTCTCAAAAGAGACGGCTTGTGGTTCACTAGATAACTATTGAAGGTCAAAGGAATCGCAATTTGACAAGTGTCCTAGGCAAACTGAACCAACGATTACAATCTAACGGGCAAATCCCAATGAGACACTATAAAAGGATTGATGCCACAACATTGAAACCAATAATTCGATAAGCATCAAGCGTTCAAAGTTCTAGTGTTCGTAAAGCTCCACTCTACGATTTACAAGAAAGACAATCACAGAGCAACTTAGCAGCAACTCAAACTACAATCATTTCTTTGTATTTTAGATCTTTTGTGATCTCTTATATACCAAGTATGTGTGACTTGAAAGAATATTTTGTCAATCATTGTTGTAATAGTTTTTAGTGAACTAAGGTTTTTGTAACCTCACCCTCATCCTTACTTGCGGAGTTGAAGATAGAACTATAAGAGAATTTGTGCTTCGAACATCTTAAAATCATCGTGTTATTACTTTTCTACATTTAACTTTCCTGCATTTTACGATTCTACCACTCTACACCGTCTCTATGACTAGTTTCTACACTCGCACTAAATTTAAAACTGTGGATTTTCTCATTATCTTTGAAGGGGGTTTTTAAATACATTCTATTGTGCTAAACTAAATAAATTAACTTTTTTAAATTATTTAATAATCAAACATTTCAAAATAAAATTAAAATTTAAATAATTTATTTAACTCCCCTTCTAGATCTCTTTGTGACTTTGGGAATAACACAAAATACTACTAGAAATAAGAAAGAGGAACTTAAACCAGCTGTCAACTTTCTCGACAGGTTTAGGTTTCTTCCTTGGAGGTTTAGATGTTACTCTCTCCGTTCATAAAAGTTTGTCGTTTTAGAAGAAAAAATTTGTTCCAAAATGTTTGTCGTTTACAACTTTCAAGGAGAATAAATTATTTATTTTCTTATATTACTCGTACCTTCTCTCATTGTCCCAATAAATTATCTCCTTTGTATTAATAGTTTTCAACTTCCCATAAAGGGGTAGTGATGAAATTTCAAATAAATTTTACTTGGTAAATAATGTTTTCTTAATTTATGTGCAAAAACCTTAAACAACAATCTTTTAAGAACGGTGGTAGTAAATTTTAGTTCCTTTCTCGCGCCAAAATAAAGGCAGACTTGCTATAAATTACATTTATCATATTAAAGAAAAGGGACATGTGTTGAGTACCCATGTTTTATCAATTTATTGATAAAATATAAATAAAAGGGAAAAAGACTTAAATGACCTTTAAATTATAAAATCCCACAAATATTTATTAAGGGCATGGACCTTACTGCAAGAGGTGTTGGATAAAATTGGAGCGGCTGAGTGTTTGAAGCAATTAATCTCCCGACTCCAACTAACCGGCAGTTTCAGAAAGTTGAGAAGATCATGGGCATAAAAGTTACACAATTTATCAGAAGGTGGAAAGTTAAAAATAATCGCACCAAGATCAGAAATCAACACACATCTCAATCAACAAGAACATAACTCTTATCAGAGTTTTTATCTTAGGAGTTAAGACTAAATATCTGTCGGACACATATTGTAGTTTTCTATAAACAATTTACAGCCCCGTGTTACTGGGAATGTTGTGCAAGTTATTGTGTTCTTGAGTTAAGACATCGAACACACAACTGTCTGATCCTTAATAAACAATTTTTATTATCAAATTGTTTATTGGTTAAAATAATTTTTCAACAATAACATAAAACTAATATTTGATTTTTTGTCTTGCGTTTCGGGTGAGAATCGCATGAGAAAAAAAAAAGTCCATTAATTAACCTATTAACTAATTGGAAACAGCTTCCTCGCATCTTTCTACTTCAAAGTCGTTCCCTGAAGCATCAGAAAAATCTGGAGCTTTTGGAAGAAGCCCAAGCAGTTTGAACATCTGTTGATCAGCATCAAAGTCGTTGTTTGGTGTTGTCAACAGCTTATCGCCAGTGAAAATGGAATTTGCGCCAGCAAGAAAGCACAATGCCTGTTCGGGGATGGAGAATCGAACTCTGCCAGCAGATAGCCTGACCATTGCTTTTGGCATTGCAATACGGGCACTGGCAACCATCCGAATCATCTCCCATATTTCAACAGGCTAAAAAACAGTATTAACAATGAATATAATCAAAATACGCCAATTCTTGAGACAGGTTAAATAAAATAAAATTCACTACTCCTTGAGGCAATATAAGATTTATCTTGTCAGGTCAATAATGTAATGGTAAGCAACAGAGGATTTTGATGGAAATGATGTGTTGGACATTTAAGCATGCAGGAGTTGTAATAGAAGAATTGTCGAAATCTACATAGATCATACTGCATGCTTTCTACAGGTGATCTGATATTAACTCATTAAAAGATAATAACTATTTAAGAGAACTTGGGGAACTTCTAGACTATTATGGGCCTCAAAAGTCAACCAATATTTTAGTTTTAATATACTGATATGGGAAATTTCTAGATTCTTAAACTTATTGGCTATAATAAAATATATACTGGTAAATAGTTATCAAAAACAAAAAGTAAATAAATAAATGTAATATTTTTATAAAAGATTAATATTATGAACAAAGAAGATTAGAGAAAAGATGATTATATAAAAGAGAGTATTTGTATAATCTTTTTTGTATCTAATTCCATCACTTTACAAATGTCATATATATAAAAGTAAGAACATCAATACTACTAGGAAGTTACAAAACTCAAGAGTCATGAGTTTCAAAACTCAATGGACATGGGAGTTACATATATCTAGACATTCATGAATCTAGACATAATTTTATAACACTCCCCCTTAGATGTCTATTGTATAGCTATACGCATTGAAAGCTACCTCGTTAAAAACCTTACCAGAAAAACCCAATAGAAAAAAACCTTGGTTAAGGAAAAAAGAGTGCAACGCGTATTAGCTCCTCCTCATGAATGTATCCTTAAGTCTTTCAGCTGTCGCATTCCAATATCGCGGCGCAATCCTTCAAACGTTGCAGTTGGTAATGCTTTGATGAACAAATCTGCTAGATTATCTTTTGATTGAATTTGTTGAACATCAATGTCACCACACTTATCAAGGTTATGTGTGAAAAAGAATTTCGGTGAGATGTGTTTTGTTCTATCTCCTTTGATGTATCCTCCTTTTAATTGAGATATACGTGTAGCATTGTCTTCATACAGAATGGTTGGAGTTCCTCTGCTGGAGGATAAACCGCATGTTTCACCAATATGTTGAGTCATTGATCTCAACCACACACATTCTCGACTTGCTTCATGGATTGCAAGTATTTCAGCATGATTAGATGAAGTGGCAACCAATGTTTGCTTTGTAGATCTCCATGATATAGCAGTGTCACCACACATAAAGAGATAACCTGTTTGACATCGACCTTTATGTGGATCAGATAAATACCATGTATCAGCATATCCAACTAATTTATGATTATCATTATTTGAATAAAATAAGCCCATATTTATAGTTCCTCGTAAGTAACGAAAAATATGTTTAACCCCATTCCAATGTCTCCGGGTAGGAGAAGAGTTATATCTTGCTAACAAATTCACAGAGAATGCTATATCAAGTCGTGTATTATTAGCAAGATACATTAACGCACCAATTGCACTAAGGTATGGTACTTCAGGACCAAGTAATTCTTCATTATCCTTACGAGATCTAAAAGTATCCTTTTTCACATCAAGTGATCTAACAACCATTGGGGTACTCAATGGATGAGCTTTATCTATATAAAATCTTTTAAGGACCTTCTCTGTGTAAGTTGGCTGATGAATGAGAATTCCATCTACTAAATGCTCGATCTGCAGGCCGAGACAAAATTTTGTTTTTTCTAAATCTTTCATCTCAAATTCTTTCTTTAAATAATTCATTGTCTTTAAAATCTCTCCATGAGTTCCAATAATATTTAAATCATCAACATACACAGCAATGATAGTAAAACCGGATTCCGACTTCTTTATAAAAACACATAGGCATATAGGGTTATTATTATACCCTTCTTTCAATAGATATTCACTAAGACGATTGTACCACATGCGTCCTGATTGCTTTAACCCATATACCTTTGCAACTTGATTGAATAAACTTCTCGGGGATTTGAATTATATGCTTCAGGCATTTTAAATCCTTCAGGAATTTTCATATAAACATCATTATCAATTGACCCATATAAATAGGCTGTAACAACATCCATTAGGCACATATCTAATTTTTCATGAGTTACTAGGCTAATAAGATACCGCAATGTAATGGCATCTACCACAGGAGAATATGTTTCATTGTAATCAATGTCAGGTCTTTGTGAAAACCCTTGTGCCACAAGTCGTGCTTTATATCTTACGATTTCATTTTTCTCATTTCTTTTTCGCACAAAGACCCATTTGTATCCAACTGGCTTTACTTCTTCGGGTATTTGGACTACAGGTCCAAAAACTTCACGTTTTGCAAGTGAATTTAATTCTGCCTGTATTGCTTCTTTCCATTTTGGCCAATCATTTCTGCGTCTGCATTCTTCGACAGAATTAGGTTCAGAATCCTCATTTTCATTAATTATATCAAGCGATATATTATATGAAAAACTGTTGTCAACAACTATCTCACTTCGGTTCCATCTTTTCTTTGTAGAGACATAACTTATCGAGATCTCATCATTTTTATTGTTTTCAGGTACCTGAACTTCTTCTGGGGTTTTAGCTATGTCTATATCCTCATGAAAATTTTCCTCCTCAATAATGCCCACTTGTTTATTTACTTCTTTTCTTTTTCGAAGATTTTTGTCTTTCGAACTGATTGGTCTACCACGCTTCTGGCGTGCCTTAGACTCATTTGCTACAATTTTTGCGAATTGTCCTATTGGGACTTCAATCCGAGCTGGAGCATTTACAGCTAGTATATGAGATTTGGTTACTCCTTTTGAGTCGGTGAATGCATTCGGTAGCTGATTTGCTATATTTTAAAAATAAAGTATCTTTTGAACTTCTTGTTCACATTGTTTTGTACGAGGATCAAAATTCAATAATGACAATGCATTCCATGTAATATCTTTATCTAGTTGTTTAATTTCTCCCCCTAATGCTGGGAACATAGTCTCATCAAAATTACAGTCGGCAAATCGTGTCGTAAATAAATCACCTGTTAAAAGTTCAAGATATTTAATTATTGATGGGGACTTAAACCCAATATATATTCCCAGCCTCCTTTGAGGACCCATCTTTGTGCGTTGTGGAGGATAAATTGGAACGTATACCGCACAACCAAATATTCTTATATGGAAAATATCTGGCTCATGACCAAAAACCAATTGTAATGGGGAGAATTTATGATATGATGTCGGCCTAATGCGAATAACTGTTGCTGCATGTAAAATAGCATGCCCCCAAACAGAGAGAAAGTTTTGTTCTCATGAGCAATGGTCTTGCAATTAACTGAAGGCGTTTAATAAATGATTCAGCAAGACCATTCTGAGTATGAACATGGGCAACAGGATGTTCATTATTTATCCCAAGAGACATTTAATAATCATTAAATGTTTGGAATGTGAATTCACCAGCATTATCAAGAAGAATAGTCTTGATTGTATGATCCGAAAATTGTGCTCGTAATATAATAATTTGAGCAAGTAATCTCGCAAACGCCAGGTTGCGAGTTGATAATAAGCACACATGTAACCATCTTGTAGATGCATCTATTAAAACCATAAAATATCTAAATGGTCCACTTGGTGGGTGAATAGGCCCACAAATATCTCCTTGAATACGTTCTAGAAACCTTGGGGATTCAATCCCAATTTTAGCTGGTGATGGTCTAATGACCAATTTGCCTTGAGAACAAACAGCACATGAGAATTCCTTAAATTGAAGAATCTTCTGGTTCTTTAATGGATGGCCATGTGAATTCTCAATAATTCTTCGCATCATTATCGATAGACCTGGCAAACGGGCGGGCCGAGCCGAGGCCGAGCCGGGCCAAAAAGGCCCGGGTTTTGGTGGGCTGGAAATGGCCAGCCCATGGCGGGCGGGCCGGGCCGGCCCGCGGGCTTCAACCATTAATTTTTTTATTTTTATTTTTTTTTGCAAACTCTTTGTTACACCAAAAATAATAATAATAAATATTAAAATAATAAAATAATTAATAATAAACAATAATACAAACAAACACGATTAATTAATTACATACATTAACTACATATCTCAATTAATTAAAATTGTAATAGTATTATAAATTAGTATTATTAATTAATTACCTACATTATTTATGATGATAATTTGGACTTATGTTACTGAGTGCTTCTCAGAGAGTAGAGATTGTACTTATTGAGAATGATCTTTTACAATAAGTGTTTAATTTGTAGTTTTGTACATTGTTACTTGTCAGGAATTATATGAATTAGATAATATCAAGGTTGAAGCTTTTGTTGTAATGACCAAACTCATATTATCTTGTGTGTAATGTCATTCTTTCCTTGTTTGCATTTGCTACTGCAATTTGAATTTGTTGTTTAAATTACATTAACTACATATCTTAATTATAATTTTCAATTATAGTTAAAATATATTGAAGATTACATTAAAAACAAATAGTTGTTGTAGCTCAGTTGGTTTGAACTCTTATTTATTTACTTACAAGTCTTGTGTTCAAGCCTCACAACCTAACACTTTATTTTTATTTTTTAAAAAAAAAATTAATGGCGGGCCGGGCGCCCGCGGGCCGGGACTCCACGGGCCAGGCAAAAAACGGGCCGGGCCAAAAAGGCCTGGGTTTTCATGGGCTTAAAATCAGCGGCCCAAAGCTCGGGTTTTGGCGGCCGGGCCGGGCCGGCCCGCGGGCTTTGGGCCCATTTGCCAGGTCTAATTATCGATCCCGGATGACCCAACCGGTCATGCCAAATAATAAAATTATTTGGTTCATTAAACTTCTGGTTCATTATTGCATTGACTTCAATTATACTAATACTTGTATTGTACAAACCTGAAGATAAAACGGGTAATTTTTCCAATATTTGTTTTCCAGTAGAGACATTTGATATAATGTAAAGATATTCAATACCATTTTCATTGGTCGTCTCAATATGGTACCCGTTAAGTCGTATATCTTTAAAACTTAGCAGATTCCTCCTTGATTTAGTGGAAAATAAAGCATTATCAATAATAAATTTTGTTCCACTGGGAAGCATTATATTGGCTCTTCCAGAGCCTTCAATCAAATCTGCTGAACCTGATATTGTATTCACTTTTGCTTTCATCATTCTTAGATTTGAAAAATATTGCTTATGTCTGAGAATGGTATGTGTTGTTGCACTATCTGCCAAGCATATATCTCCACCATTGATATTAGGCTCATGTATAGCATGACGCATATCCATATTTTCTTCATAAAAGGAATAAATATATAATAAGTTCATAATAAGACATAATATTATATATATTTAATAACACAATTCTTTACGAAACAAAGAAAACAAAATACATTAAATAAGTCAACATGAAAAGAAAATACATTAGCATAAAATAAACACACTTCAAAGGACTAACATAATTCTGAACTAATTATTTTCATTACAAGAAATATTAACTTGCTCATTATTAAAGAAATCTGCAACGTCAAGGTGTGTCATATCCATAAGATCAAAATAGATATCATCGTTATCTTGATGTGGATGAGAAAAATTTATTTATATGTTCTCCTTTCCTTTCAATGAAGACTAATATAAATCAACAAGATGTTTGGCTGTACGACAGGTACGAGACCAATGTCCTTTCATTCCACACCGATAACAAATATTTTCTTCCTTCTTGGTATCTCTGTTATTTATATTCTTTTCATTTTCTTGTTTCTTCTCATTCTTTGAAGATTTGGTATCATGGTTGCGGTAATTAAAACTTCATCGCCCGTGGCCACGACCACGACCACGACCACAACCTCTATTACGGCCACGACCACGACCATTATTATTATTATATCTTGTAACATTCACTTCAGGGAATGGAGCTAAACCAGTTGGTCGCGATTCATGATTTTTCATTAAAAGCTCAGTATTGCTACTGCAGGAGCACATTCGAGGCATGAAAAGTAGAGAATGTTTTTTCTAACATATCTTCATCAGTGATATTATCTCTACATAATTTCAATTTAGAACCGATTTTAAACATTGCAAAATTATATTCACTTACTGATTTAAAATCCTGCAATTGTAAATGTATCCAATCATAACGAGCTTTTGGGAGAATAATTGTCTTTTGATGATCATTTCTTTCAAATTTTTCCAAAGAATAAGAGGACCTTTTATTGTGAGATACTCTAATTTCAACTCCTCATGGAGATGATGGCGTAAGAAAATCATGGTTTTTGCCTTGTTTTGACAAGGTGTTTCATTACCATCTTTAATGGTATCTCCAAGACCCATGGCATCGAGATGAATTTCGGCATCAAGATGAATTTCGGCATCAAGGATCCATGATAAATAATTCTTACCCGTAATATCAAGTTCCACGAACTCAAGTTTGGCAAGGTTTGTCCTTATAACTTCATACAAAAAATATCAAAAATCATTAGAAATTTAGTTAACTATCCACATGTGCATAAATATCTTGTTATAAAAATTAGATAAACATATATATTTATTTAAGTTTGACTATGAAAAATCTTCTACCTTTTTCTCAAATATTTTTCATTATAATAACTTACATTTAAACCAAGTAATACTATTAGTATTATTTTATAAGGGGCAGGAGCATAGCTAGGATAGTAGCTACTGTGAAACTTGATGTGTTGAGAAATTATAAATTGAAGTCACAAAGTTTATGATGAAATTATAAATTGATTTCACCACTGCTTTCTCTTAATATATTGCAAAGTAATAATCAACCACGTAATAATCGTGCTATATTTTAAGCGATAATGTGTTGCACACTGTCCTACATACTGCGCGCTTTACCAAAAAGCTGTGATTTACGTTATGCGTCTGTATATATTCAAAAAATATTATAACATAACAATACACTGTATCGCTAAAACAGTTAAGTTAGACAACACGACTAAACATGCAGTGACCCTTGTAGCCTACACTAAACAATGATAACTATAGTGAGATCCTGACGTTACATTGTGTAAACAGCACACTATAAGACATTACAATTAAATAACGACAATGAATTGTATGTTGTAGTAATATGCTGCTGATTAGTATATAACGTGACTAAAGTAACACTGTTGACAACAAAACAAGTCTGCTATAATATCATACAAAGTAAGCAAGTCACATGTAACCATTTGATGTTGTCAATACATATGAATATACCATGTAATCATTATTTGGCATGCAATATATACAAGTGATATAAAATATAAAAAAAAAGAGCATATAGGCAACTGCATGTAGATAATAGATATATATATACATTCTCCTTCAAATCAAATATGATTATCTTCAAGACGAAAGTGAGAAGCAATCGTGCTAATAATATGTAATAAAAGATTAATATTATGAACAAAGAAGATTAGAGAAAAGATGATTAGATAAAAGAGAGTATTTGTATAATCTTTTTTGTATCTAAGTCCATCACTTAATGTCATATATATAGAAATAAAAACATCAATACTACTAGGAAGTTACAAAACTCAAGAGTCATGAGTTTCAAAACTCAATGGACATGGGAGTTACATGATTCTAGACATCCATGAATCTAGACATAATTTTATAACAAAAAAAAAATATATATATATATATATATATATATATATATACTGGGAAATTTCAATAAAGTTTGTATGTAAATACAGTTTTTGTGAAATTGTGAACTTCAATAGTTTGAAATTTGTTATAAACACAATTCAATGAGAAGACACAAAAAGAAGGGGAAACATAGGCTAAACAACAAAAGTAGGAAAAATGTTTATAACTAGGAATTAAATGTATGCAAAATAATTGCCAGAACAATGATATATTTTTTAGGATTAATGCGGGTGCAATTACCTTTTGATCTTGCAAAGGTGTGCCTTTCATTGCAAGCAATGCGTTGATGGGAACACTCTCCGGGTGTGTAGGGAGCGTAGCCAAAGTATGCAACAAACCAACTCGGTCCTCGTCAGCTTCTCCAAGGCCAATTATTCCTCCTATTAACAAAAAATAAAAAGTTGCTCATCTATCATGATCTCAAGCATCTAGTTGAGATATTCATATGGTCCTATTGGAAATGGCACAATTTGTTCAACTTAAGAGAGCATATTCTCACCTTCCCGGTAAAGTTAAAAGGAAAACTATACCCAAGTCAAAACAATGTATTAGGTAAACCCAGAAAGGAAAGAAAAAGGGGAGTTAGGGAGTGAAAAGCTTCATCAAGAAATTTATATTGAGTCAATGATTTTTTAATATCAAGGGCCATTAAATGTTGCTACTAAAATCTAAAATTACATGCTGCTAGTTGTAAAAATAATTCATTGACCAGAAGAGGAAAACAAGCTGAACGAAAATAATGGTACATCATTCTATAACGAATAGTCAGATAGAAATAATATTCCCTCCCTCCCTTGTTCCCTCTCTGTCTCATAAAGTTCTTAGTAAATGAATCCTAGAAACTGATACACACTGAAATAGCTAATCAAGTACTGTTATTATCGTGAATGTATGTAACTCAGGCAAAATAAATAGGTAATCTTTAAGATACTTAAAATAAACAACGAACAACAATTCTATGATTTTGAGAAATTGTTAGTCTTAAATCTAACTTTCAGTCAAACTCTAGGTGTTGACACGGCCAAATTTGTTCCAACGGGCTTAAGCTGAGGAATTAAATATGGAAATTAAGACTCAATCCATCCCAACAATGAGAGTCTTATTTAACTTATTTACTTTTTATCATGCATATTAAGATTTGCCAATGTAGTGTAGACATTTTTCAGCGAATATATTTCAGTCTTAAAATTTTAACTAGAAAAAACGTATTATGCAGGTGTATCTTGGGCTAACCTTAATGTTTTTAAGAATAGTCAAACGGAACTCTCAATTTTGGACTGATGGAGTTGAATTAACTGCCCAAATTTTAACAAAAAAGTTGCGAAAAAGTAACAATCTCATGAATGCCATTATTTAGGTAAAGAATGATGATGAGAACAGCTAGTAAAGTATATCACTAGGATAGCATGCAGTAAACCAATTATACCATGCCTTTGGAGCAATGTTACCTGGAAAGTGGACATAAATTGTGTTTCATGGAACAGATACAAAATGAAGTACGTTACATGGTCTAAAACATGGTAAGATCCATAAAGATGCAATAAGGAATCCTCTTTGAATCTTTGTTTTTTTTTTTAGGAATTGTCATGAATCTAAAATCAATAAAGCTAAATTTCAAAGAATATTTTAGTTACATAAACATATTGGTTGTTCTAGAAATAGTTTAGTAGAAATGTAATGTAGGTTAGATGTTAGAGCATTGACATTAGTGCAATAAGAGGTAGAAAACAAATACATATTTGGGTCACTATTTTTAGAGTTCAGGAACTGAAGAGTACCATGTTTGGGAAAGTCAGTACCATTACACAATATACTAGGGGTATAAGACTCTGAGAACTCTCCTTTGGAGCAAGAGGGAGTTATTTACAAAAGTAGGCAACTGAAGGATCTTTAGTATAATGGAAGAGCATGCTGTAGCAATTTCTCTCTTTCTTTCACCATTCGCATTTCTTTTCCTTTCCTTTATAATTATAGTTTGGTACTAAGTAATCAAATAAAAATTGTCATTAACAACTAAGCTAACAACTGCAAGTAGAACATGAATGCAGACACAAATTTTTCAAGTGCGATATCAGTTTCTTAATTTCCTCTAAAAAGGGAGTACTACTTGTATTGTCTAGACAATTATTAACATTTCCTCCTTTTTCGATATATAATTTAAATATCCAAGAGAGGAAAAATAAAAATTGAGGTACAAGAGTTTTACCAACTCTAGCAAATTAGGCACTAAAGTGGAAACACACTAATTCTGGCTGTGCCCACCCCAAAAACATCAAGTTTGTACATTTGGTTAAATTTAGTAAGATACCTGAACAGACATTGATCCCAGCTTCACGAACATGCTTAAGGGTCTCCAGGCGCTCATCATACGTTCTTGTTGTTATAATATTAGGGTAATACTCTCTTGAGGTATCAAGATTATGGTTATAAGCTGTAAGCCCTGCCTTCTTGAGTTCTAGGGCTTGCTGCTTTTCTATCATTCCCAAGGTGCAGCAAACCTCCATCCCCATACCTCTGCACATAAGAAAATGACACAAATTAAGCATTTGATAAAGTGTTTACAGGCTAATATTGAATTTTAACATGTCGTATAACACAAAGTAGAAGAGCAAGTAAAGATAGCTTATTATTAATAGTTCTTTAGTATCACTGTCTTATATTCAAACAATTCATGCATATGCTTTGTTAATGAGTCCCAAACTGCAAGATCTTTGAATACGAGGTCAAGTGATAGGAAGTAGCAGTTTGAGAGAAAAACCTCTGATTCTGAATACCTTGTCATATGTTTGTTAATGAATATTAATAAACCTATATACACATCCAACCAACATCAGCCCATTTTGATTATACTTGAATATTCTTTTTCTATCATTCCAATTAATGCCAACAAAAGTCCTCATCTCAAACACGAGCAATCTAAACTTTTGAGTTCTGTGTAGTTAATTCAGGAAGAAGCCATGAAAATGCTTCAAAGATCCTTTAAGATCATTCCAATATGCATAAATTGCCCAAATACATATTTTAGAGGCATCTAGTAACCTGAATAGAAAAACAACTTATTAACTCCTGATCAAGGAGTTCATCAAACTATATATCTTCATTTAAGCATTATAATTCTATAATCATATAATACTAATATTCATATGTCCATTTCAAAGACTGGTTATGAAAACCTCTTTGTAAGTATCAGCCAAAAAGATTTAGGGGTTTCAGTTAGAAGCGTGATAAGCAAATCACTTTCTTAAACATAATATATGAGTTTGTTATCTCATTGAAGCCTTCAACCGATTACCACATAGGCAAATACTATATCAAATAATAATAAAAAGCTACTAAGGACCTTATGCCATTTCTGCCATTTGTGAAAAAACAATTGATTCTCACCTGACCTTGACAAATTAAAATAAACTGTCCAATAAACCTGATGCAACCTAGGTATTTTTGATATAGGGGGTGATGATTCTAATCAACATCCAGCTTTTTCAATACTGAAAACATAAAAGAAGAAAGTATCCAATTATTTGATTACTGGATTGGCTAGTGTAGGCAGCAATAACTCGTACAATTGTAATAAGTTAACTTGCAATTTTATATTTGTAATATTGAAATTTGCAATGGTAGAATGGCCAGTATAGGTCTCATTAAAACTGATAGAAAATTGATTTCTTCTTTAACCGCCGCACATCCTGATTACGAGTTATCAATTATTTGACAAGTGTAGTTACTTACCTTATTTCTTTTACATAGTCAAGAATTTGGTTGAAGTTGGTTTTCCTTCCTACAGTGTCTCTCCATGCAGCACCCATGCAAAAACGAGTACTACCACCCTCCTTCGCCTGCAAATGGACGTGAAGATGTTCATATGTTACAAGAAAGCATACCACATGCATTAGCGAAATAAGAAAATAGAAATATCAAATTCAAACATTTTTGTTGCACCAGTTTTCCGAGAGTGAAGGCCAATCACTTCCACATAATATTAGAGAAGAGCAATATATAAGGTGTCCTAATTAATAAGCTAAAGCATAAGTAATTAGATAAGGTATACAAATGATATTAACAGTTACTCGATTATCGATACACAATTCTCTCACATCCCTATTGGCAGCCTCAATCTCAATGTGAAAGAGAAGAATTGTAACAAACAATCAACTTCTCAATATTCTAAACTTAAGGAAAGAAATCAGTAATCATCATCGGAAGAAGATAACTTGTACTTATCGCACAATAAAAAGCTCATAAAATGAAGAAGTCTGCACTCCTGGAAGGCAAGCCTTTCCAATACAAGGTCTAAGACTCTAAGCTATCTTGTATGTTACTATCATGCTCATTTTCCACTTTATCCTCTAACCCCTCCCAAATAAAAATAAGGCATAAATAAAAAGGTAGAAACATGAAAAGGAAAATAAATAAGAAAGGAAAAGAATTTTCTGGATCATTTATGTCACGTCATGTGTCTCAGTAGGGTAAACTTTAGCACCACAATAGCGAATATGCCTTGTATCATTTGGTTACTTTTTGGGGCCCAACTATCCCGAATTTGCCAATTTCTTATCACACTTATAGCAACCATAAAAAAGTTCAATTGCAACATATAAAAAGAAAATAATTATGATAATTAAGCGTATTTAAATGTCACAAAATATTACAAGAAGCTTCACCTTTTGAGCTGCCTGAAGAACAGCATCCTTGTTCATAAGCTTTTGCGCTTTCACTCCAGTATCATACCTGGAGGACTGAGGACAATATGAACAATCCTCACTACATCCCCCAGTCTTAACAGATAGAAGAGTACATTGCTGCACTTCCCTAAAGTTATGAGCATATCTATGGACTTGAGCCTATAATTAGAATGAAACCAACTTTAAATCAACAAGTATTAAAGTAAAGTAAAAGTATCAATAAATGAGAATATAGATAAAGACACAAAAAGTATATTATGACTACGAACAACACAATGTTACTAATAGCAGTAATGTAATCTGCTTTTGCATACAACAGAATTCATACGCTCGACCTCGACCTATAAAGATTTTTAAAAAGCCTGCAAACAAGCTTAAAGTTAAATCATTCAAATTACTAAATATTCATGACCACTACCAAAAGTACACTAGAATAAAGCTATATAGTAAAGCTGTCAAACATACACTAGAATAAAGCTTGGTGAATTTAACCATTATAAACTGATGAACACTACACAATTATAGTGTACAACATGGTAGCGGGCTTCATGAATACACTCTTCTATAGCCAATGATGGTGCCGGTACGTAACCTCACACAACCCATCTGAAGGCTGGAAGCACCAGCTCATTGACAGATCGATCATGGTAAAATACTTATGTTAGACATTCTGAGTAAATTTTAATCTTTTTAAGCTTAAAAATATTCCAAGCATCACCAAAAGCACTATTGATTAACAGATTTTTTGAAATACTCACTCCATTCATCCGTCAGAGTACCGTCTTAAACTTTTTTTTATGATTGTTAACATTTTACTAGGAAACACTTGCATGTAATTTTCAATCATCTTTGGACTAAAAAAAACAATTTCCTCATTTGATATAGAAATTAAAGGCTTTAAATTTTCTATTCAAAATAAATCATGAAGGAAAATTATGTTCAAGTGCAATCTTTCTCCAAATATGATAAAAAAAGTCAAATAGGAATTCGTTATGCAGAGCGAAGAATAATAACAGTCTAATTAGAAGGCATATAAAGAAAGATAACTAAGCAAAGCTCCAATCCCACAATGTACAGTTACATACAGGAGGTGATACTAACAAGGCAAAAGTATGGAGAGAAGGTAATTATTTTGTTTTAGAACCTTATCAAATGATTTTTCATCCTATTTTAATGATAAAGGTACATTTGGAAAAAAAAAATAAAAATTTACCATGTCTCCATACTTTTTGCCCTGTTAATAGCGGAGGGTGATATACACATTGAACACATTGTGCAAATAGATTATACAGTTCTCTTTAATGGGTTTCTCTTTTTGTGCTCAATTATCGTAAAAACAGAGGAAAGTACTTTTATGCTACAGAAATCTGGACATTTTCAGTTCAAGAAATATGTGACTAGACAGCATCAATAGAACTGGATCAATCAATAGAAAAATTATGAATAATAACAATAATAATAAAAAAATATATTATAATATATATATATATATGTAAATAAAAATAAATACATAAACACTCCTCTATAATTTTCCTTAATGGGTTTCTCTTTTTTATGCCCAATTTTCTTCAAAAAGAAAATGCTAATAACAGCAGTAAACCCAAAAACAAATACCAAGTAGACAGCATTCATAGTACTAGTTCAACCAATAAAAAACCCATCTCTCCTCCACCATTTTCCTTGCTGGGTTTCTCTTTTTATGCCCAATTTTCATCAAAATCAAAAGAAAAAGGATAAAAATAACATCAAACCCAGAAAAAGAGTGAAATGGAGAGTGTACGGACCCCGTGAAAGAGAAGATCAAGAAGTGGAGAATCATAAACGGACTTCATTTCGTCTCGGGTCCAATCGTTTCTGGGTCCTTGCCTAATGGTTCTCTCTGCTTCAACTGCCGCCGCCGAAACTGAAGATGAAGTGCAGTAATTGTAGACTGAGTGCGGGTGAAGGAAGATTGATGAACATGGCCGTCCATTCCCACGGATTGATCTGAACAAAATCATCTTTTTCAGCTTATATGTATGTGAATTTATATGAATGTATGTATTGAGAGTTGGAATTCAATCAGATAACTGAGAAATTAAGCAACTGAATGCAAGGTTTAAGCAGAACACTATTTCTCTAGGCTTTTTCCCTCTTTTATATTTTCTTCTTGGTTTGTCCGCTGTTTAAACTCAACTCTTACCTACCCAAAGTGGACATGTGGACCCCAATTTTTGTGTGTGTTTTTAAAGGTTTTTTATTATTATTATTTAATTGGAAAGTAATATTTTCATGTAAATATGATATATATTTTTACATTATATGTGTTGGGCCATGCTACTTTATATCTTTGGGCCCTGTCGAATGGACTCCTCCCTTATACTATGATATTTTACACATCGGATCGGACCAACTGGGCTCATTCCTTGAGTTATATTTATTATGTCTTATATGTATTAGGGCTCTGATTTGGGCTGATCCATTACACAAATAATATCTAAATACCAACTTTGACCGATAATGATTATAAAGATAATAGTTGACTGTTATCTCTACCATGCATTAATGAGGATTGGACTTGATCGGGCGACGGTGGCAAACAGTGATGGGATGGGACAGGTGAGCTGCTGATATTTGGCTGAGATCAGGGGAGTGGGGAAGTGTGTCAGATGGTAGTGGGTGGTACGAAAAATCGGATGTGAGGATATATGCTACGGGAATCACACAAAAAAAAGGTAACAAAACAAACTGAATTATTTTCTCTCTCAAGCACTAGATATTTTATCCTCCATTGTTAACCTTGTGATCGCCTGTACTGACTCTCACGCCGGAGCTATCCCCCGACGGTCAAGCCGTCAAGGTTTTGGTGATTTTCGTGTTTACTATGCAGGATAGAAGCGCATCTTACGTGATTGGGACGTGAGAAAAGATCTTGGCATTAACATTGGCGCTAGAAGGAGAGCTGTGTTCTAATGTCCTTGAAGTTTTCAATCACAAACTATAACTGTTCTACGTCGGAATCCATGGTGAAGAGTAGAACGGTTACCCCGGAGGGACAGCCGATGGCTGTAAGTTCGTTTACACCACGAGTATCTGTCAAGGATCGCGTGGGTCCTGCAAACAGTGATCATGCCAGTACGACTTCTAAGCATGCATCTGAGGGTTCTCGTTCGAGAGCCATTGGTAATGTTAGGAGAAGACTGGTTTTCACTGCCGAAAAAGAGCCTGATCATGGTCAAAAACGGGTAGAAGGCACATGTGACGCCCCCAAAATAGGTATACAACACCCATTCTGAGTCGCCAAAATACATGGTACAGAAACAACTACATCTTTATTATTACAACACAAGAACTGTGAGTTTAAATACAAATATTGTCATTTAGACAATATCCACACTCAAATAAGCCCTCATTACAATTATTGATACATTATTTCACAAAAATAGTGAGGACTACTAAAGTAACTTCTAGAACCATCATTCCATACCCCGACTAGTACTCGCTACATTCTCGCCTCCTGAGAAAAATGGAACAAAAAGGAAAAGGGTGAGCTCAACTAGCCCAGTAAAGAACATTATGACTAAGATAATACAGAACAAATTATCGTTAGTCTTCAACAGGGAAAAATCTAATAGAATACAATAGACAACAAGTTTTAAATCAATAACTGCAGCGGAAACAGCAAACCATTAGAAGAGTCAAGTAGAGAATGAGTTCTACTATCTTCTAAGATTTAAAAGTCCATCATCAATATTTTATCCCTGTAACAACAATCAATAACCATCTTTAATCAAATATTCATCTTTGCACTACAGGCCAAAGATATTCATTTGTATCACCAGTCGGTCATGTTCATCTCAACACCTGTTCATCTTTGCACTACGGGCCAAAGATATTCATCAGTGAATCATTCATCTTTGCACTACGGCCAAAGATATTCAGTAATATCATCATTTAGGACTGAGGATGATGAAAAATATCTTAAAGAAAACGAATCCAGTGAAACAAAATAACAATATTAAGGATTCGTATTTCGATTTATTCATGTCCAAAAATACCTTATAATTATTCATAGTGAAGTAGAATTCAAGAATGATCAAAACATGGATACAATCAAAGCTAGTACCCAGAATAGATATTTTGGGCGAAAAGAAGAAATTTTATTTTTCGGTGAATAGTAACTCGTGAATAGTAACTCGTGAATAGTAATTCATGAATAGTAACCCCGACGTGAAAAGTTCTAAATTTGATAAAAATTTCCAACCAATATTTCGGCATAATGATATTGAAGAAATAATATCATTTTTGAATAAAATAACATCCCTTACCTCGTACAGACAGTACTTCTGGTCGGAATACCGGTATAAGGCTGAAAGACACTTGCTCTGATGAATAGAAACTCTCAAAGTATCTAAATACTCACAAAATACACTCAATAATCTAGAGAGAGAAAGAGAGAAAACTTGTTTCTGGTGTGATTTTCAATTCTAACTTAGCCCTCTATTTATAGGAAAATGTTAGCACGCCGAAGCAGACTTAACCTGCAACCTGATGGCTTTACCTGCTACTATTCCCACCCACCACATTTGAATAAAAATCTCAGCACATTTCTTCACCAACCAAGAGTGGGGCCCACCAATTCTAGAATTTTCTACCAAAATGATTAACTCCGAAAATTCAACAATTTCTGAACCAGTCATCTCGTAAAATTCATAATAAATCATACGTTCATTTTTAACGGTTCAAAATTTGTGGACATATACTCAACTTATATATGTATAACATATCCAAAAATTACCACGATCCAACGGTCGGATTAAAAATTATAACTCCCGCAAAATATCTCAAAAACCCTGATTTTTAATACCTCCATTCCGACAAAAATACTGATAAAAACCTCAACATTAACTCCTTCATTTTTAACCACAAAAATATATCCCTCATTTATATCCACAAAAATAAATATTTCCTTATCATATGAATCAATAATTAATTATTTACAAATAATATTACAGAATCACATTTATGACAACCAGGCCGTTCCCAGGAAAGAGGGGGCTTTCCAATAAGGATTTCTCCTTACTGGCGCGCAATTAGATGACCAAACCTCTCCTTAGACAGAACTTTCTAGACATTGCCAATAATGTTATCTAATAATATTATTCAAATAATATGAATTATTGATCTGATAATGGGAAATACTGTGTAGTGACAATTATTGAAACAACAGTAATATAAAATATCAACGCAGCAATTATTGAATCAATAAAATAAAATACTGAACAGTAATTACTGTAACCATTATTGAGTAGTGCCTTCTTACGTAAGAATCAATAATTGGTGCAATACAGTGTGCTACTGTGTAACAACGCGTATTACTGTGTTTTAACCACCGGGTATTCCAACAGTATTAACGGTAACAACTACGCCGTTATTAATAAAAAACATATACTTGTCGTTTTCTTCATCCAATCGCTTTCCGTTATGGGGCCCACAAAAGACTGCGCCGTCGTACGAATATTCCCCGACAGGAAGAATATTCCACGACCAAACGAATATTCCCCGACAACAATGAATATTTTATAACCACTTGCTTATTTAAAATATTTACGCATTTTACCCATAACTAACCTCATTAATCAATTTAACACTTACTATTTCAAAATAATAAATAGAGGGAATTTAAATTTCATTTATTAATAATTTGGGGTCTTACAACCTCCCCTCCTTATGAAATTTCGTCCTCGAAATTGACGTACGTACCTGGTGTTTCGAAAAGATGAGGATACCTCGCTTTCATTTCCGTTTCCAACTCCCAGGTCATTTCCTCAATAGCATGGTTTCTCCACAAAACTTTAACTTGTGGTATGACCTTCGTGCGTAGGACATGCTCCTTTCTATCCAATATCTTGACAGGTACCTCTTCGTACGTTAAGTCTTCAGCTATCTCGTCCGGTTCTAACTCAATAACGTGGTCTGGGTCTTTCACATATTTACGTAACACAGATATATAAAAAACATTATGAACACGAGACATACTTGGAGGTAACGCAAGTCTATAGGCCACATTTCCTACTCGGTCAAGAATCTGAAATGGACCAATAAATCGTGGATTGAGCTTTCCTCTCTTCCCAAATCTTGTAACTCCTTTCCATGGAGCCACACGCAACAATACATGATCCCCAATGTCAAATTCCACGTCCTTCCGATGAAGATCCGCATAACTCTTTTGTCGATCCTGTGCCGTTTGTATACGTTGTCGAATCGTTTGGATCTTCTCTGTAGTCATGCGTACCAACTCTGGTCCCAACAATGTTGCTTCACCCACCTCGTCCCAGCATATTGGAGAGCGACACTTTCGTCCATATAATGCTTCAAATGGGGCCACACCTATACTTGCCTGATAACTGTTATTGTAAGAGAATTCCACCAATGGTAGGTACTTATCCCAACTCCCTTTGAAATCTAGGACACAAAGTCTTAATAGATCTTCAAGAGTTTGAATAGTCCTCTCTGATTGTCCGTCCGTTTGAGGATGGTATGCCGAACTAAATCGTAAATCTGTGCCCATAGCTTTTTGCAAGCTAACCCAAAATCTTGAAGTGAATCTTGGGTCACGATCCGAAACTATGGATACTGGCATGCCATGCAGTCTCACAATCTCATCTACGTATATACGAGCAAGACGTTCAAGGGAATAAGTCTCCCGTATCGGCAAGAAATGAGCAGACTTGGTTAATCTATCAACAATAACCCAAATAGCATTTATGCCTTGAGAAACCGTGGGAAGACCCGTAACGAAATCCATGGTAATGTGTTCCCACTTCCATTTCGGAATCTCAAGTGGTTGCAATGGACCCTTTGGTACTTGATGTTTCGCCTTTACACGTTGACAAGTTAAACACCTCGAGATAAACTTTGCAATCTCTCTCTTCATATTATTCCACCAAAATGTATGTCGTAGATCACGATACATTTTGGTACTTCCAGGATGGATTGCAAATGGTGTATTGTGTGCTTCCATCATGATCTTGTACTTCAAATCAGAATTGTTAGGAACACAGAGTCTAGAGTGAACTCGAAGTATTCCTTCTTCATCGATTCTTGCTTCTGGAATAGAACCTTCTTGCACTTTCTTCTTCATACGCATCAGCTCTATGTCCGTAGCTTGAGCAGCTTTAACTTTATCGATTAAAGTCGGTTCTACTCGTATATTTGATATCATCATGTGGGTACTTGGAGCCTTCATCTCTATCTCCATCCTTTGCAAGTCATACAAAATGGGCCTTTGTGTTAACAACATTGCACTCGTACCCGCATATGATCTTCTACTCAATGCGTCAGCTACTACGTTTGCTTTTCCAGGATGATATTGGATGGTATGATCGTAATCTTTCAACAGCTCGAGCCAACGTCGCTGCCGCATGTTGAGTTCCTTTTGGGTGAAGAAATATTTAAGGCTTTTATGATCTGTATAGATCTCCACTTTCTCCCCATACAGGTAGTGTCTCCAGATCTTCAACGCGAAAACTACTGCTGCCAACTCCAAATCATGAGTAGGATAATTCCTCTCATATTCTTTGAGTTGTCGCGAGGCATAGGCTATGACTTTCCCATGTTGCATGAGAACACATCCTAACCCTTTGCCTGAAGCATCACTGTAGATAACAAATCCATCCGAACCAGATGGTATTGTCAGAACAGGTGCCGAAATGAGTCTCCTCTTAAGCTCTTGAAAACTCTTCTCGCATTCCTTGCTCCATACGAATTTGATATCTTTCCGAGTCAGCTGAGTTAACGGGGTAGCGATTCGAGAAAACCCTTCCACGAATCTTCGATAATAACCAGCTAAGCCTAGAAAGCTACGTACTTCGGTCACCGTCTTTGGTTGCTCCCAACTTTGTATTGCTTCAATCTTCGCCGGGTCAACAGATACTCCATGTTTTGACACCACGTGCCCTAGGAAAGCTACTTCCTCAAGCCAGAACTCGCATTTCTTCAACTTGGCATATAACTTATTTTCACGCAGCCTTTGGAGTACCAGCTTCAAATGATGCTCATGATCTTCACGGCTTTTGGAATATATGAGGATGTCATCAATAAAGACAACAACGAACTGATCCAAATAATCCTTAAATACTCGGTTCATCATATCCATGAAAGCCGCAGGAGCATTAGTCAATCCAAAAGACATAACTAGGAACTCATAATGCCCGTACCGAGTTCTGAAGGCAGTCTTTGGAATATCCTCAGTTTTAACCTTCAACTGATGATATCCAGAACGAAGATCGATCTTTGAAAAGAACTGTGCTCCTTGTAACTGGTCAAACAGGTCATCAATACGAGGTAGCGGATACCTATTCTTAATAGTGACATGGTTTAATTCCCGGTAATCAATACAAAGTCGCATACTCCCGTCTTTCTTCTTTACAAATAAAACAGGAGCACCCCAAGGAGATGTACTAGGACGAATGAAACCGATGTCCAACAACTCTTGTAGTTGGACCTTTAACTCCTGAAGTTCAATAGGAGCCATTCGATATGGGGTTTTAGAAATGGGCTTTGTACCAGGTTCAAGATCAATAAAGAATTCAATTTCTCGTTCCGGGGGTAGACCGGGAAGTTCTTCAGGAAATACGTCAGGAAAGTCAATAACAACAGGAATATTATTCAAATTTGACGTGTCTTTATTCAAATCCATAACATGGGCTAAGAAAGCTTGACATCCGTTTTTTAATAAACGAATGGCTTTATGGCTTGATATAACAGTGATTGATTTTAATGGCTTAGTTGTTTGAATTCGTACAACAGGTTGGTTAGGAATATGAAAACTAACAACCTTACGAAAACAATCAATTTTGGCATGATGAGTAGTTAGCCAATCAATCCCTAAAATCACATCAAAAGCAAGTATCTTTAAAGAGATAAGGTCAACAGGTAAGGTGATGGTACCAACTTGGATCACACAAGATTTATAAACAGTGGATGTGATGAAAGTTTCTCCTAACGGAGTCTCCACAGATAAATCAAAGTCTAACTTCTCCGGAGTCAAGTTTAAACGTTGAGCACAAGCAGGAGAGATAAAAGAATGGGTAGAACCGGTATCTAATAAGGTATAAACTTCGCATGAATTTATGATTAGCTTACCCGTGATCACCTCGTTTGGGTTCCTCGCATGTTGACCAGTCACGACAAACGCTCTTCCAGGAACCGTTGACTTTATCTTTTCTGGGACAGCTTTTTGAGTCACCATCCCCGCTGGACTTGGTTTTGCTACAGTGCAATCTCGAGCGATATGTCCTTCCTTTCCACAATTATAACATACCTTAAACTGTTGTGGGCAGTTTGGGCTGATATGTCCTTCTTTTCCGCACTTATAGCATATAACCGGTGGTCGTTCTCCTCCCTTGGAACCAATTGCTGTTGGTGCTGACGTCTTCGTATTGTCATTGTTGAATCTCCTCTTTTTAAAATCTCCTCCCGACTCGCTTCTTCTATTTTCATAGCCACGATTACCACCAGAGTGGTTGCCGTTCTTGTCTGTATTTTTCTTTCTCCGCTGGTTATCATTGTTCTGATGACTGTTGTCACCGATATGATCCTGGTTGTGATCCCTCAGTTGACCGTACTCGTTATCTCGCTCTAATAATTGAGCCCTGTTGACAACATCTGAATAGAGAGAAAATTTATGAGAAATGAGATATTGACGTATGCCGGGTTTCAAACCTCTCAGAAACATCCTCGTCATACGTTCCTCATTCTCCACCAAATGAGGTGCAAACCTGGACAACTCTGCAAACTTTGCCTCGTACTGAGATACCGTCATATTATTCTGCTCTAGTCTAATAAACTCTACCTCCTTCATATGACGAATACTTTCAGGAAAGTACTTGTCATTGAACAGTTTTTGAAATGTCTCCCAAGACATGCTGAGTGCGGTTGGATGGGTACGCTTCACAGACTCCCACCAGTAATCTGCCTCGCCACGGAACATAAAGGTGGCGAATGGAACCTTCTGTTCCTCCGTGCATCCCAAGACATCGAATATCTTGGTAATTTGTTTGACCCACGTTTCCGCCATGATCAGATCCGGCTTTCCCTTAAATTCTGGTGGTCCCAATTCTTTGAACTGTTTGGCTGTGACAAACCGTGAATTGCTATCATTTCCTCCTGTATTTTGAACACGAGTCTCCCTTGTCTGGTTTTGCATGAATTGCAAAAAACTTCTAAACATTCCATCGTTCATCATCTGCTCATTGGTGTTGTTCACAGGAGGAACATTGCCAGCCTGTTGCACGTTCTCCTCGTTGGTAAGCACCGGTGTCTCCACGGTCTCATTTACTCCACTATTAACATTCTCAGTCGACATTCTCAAATACTGCCATAAAACAAGGGTTAATTAAATAAATTAACAAATCACATAATACCCCTATATTATGACTGACCAATAAATAAGCTTAGGTAGGACACACTAGCGAAGGATTCGTCTCTCCCCTCCTAGTTCTATTCCCCGATCTCCGCCAGAGATCATATCCCTAAGCTCTGATACCAACTGTGACGCCCCCAAAATAGGTATACAACACCCATTCTGAGTCGCCAAAATACATGGTACAGAAACAACTACATCTTTATTATTACAACACAAGAACTGTGAGTTTAAATACAAATATTGTCATTTAGACAATATCCACACTCAAATAAGCCCTCATTACAATTATTGATACATTATTTCACAAAAATAGTGAGGACTACTAAAGTAACTTCTAGAACCATCATTCCATACCCCGACTAGTACTCGCTACATTCTCGCCTCCTGAGAAAAATGGAACAAAAAGGAAAAGGGTGAGCTCAACTAGCCCAGTAAAGAACATTATGACTAAGATAATACAGAACAAATTATCGTTAGTCTTCAACAGGGAAAAATCTAATAGAATACAATAGACAACAAGTTTTAAATCAATAACTGCAGCGGAAACAGCAAACCATTAGAAGAGTCAAGTAGAGAATGAGTTCTACTATCTTCTAAGATTTAAAAGTCCATCATCAATATTTTATCCCTGTAACAACAATCAATAACCATCTTTAATCAAATATTCATCTTTGCACTACAGGCCAAAGATATTCATTTGTATCACCAGTCGGTCATGTTCATCTCAACACCTGTTCATCTTTGCACTACGGGCCAAAGATATTCATCAGTGAATCATTCATCTTTGCACTACGGCCAAAGATATTCAGTAATATCATCATTTAGGACTGAGGATGATGAAAAATATCTTAAAGAAAACGAATCCAGTGAAACAAAATAACAATATTAAGGATTCGTATTTCGATTTATTCATGTCCAAAAATACCTTATAATTATTCATAGTGAAGTAGAATTCAAGAATGATCAAAACATGGATACAATCAAAGCTAGTACCCAGAATAGATATTTTGGGCGAAAAGAAGAAATTTTATTTTTCGGTGAATAGTAACTCGTGAATAGTAACTCATGAATAGTAACCCCGACGTGAAAAGTTCCAAATTTGATAAAAATTTCCAACCAATATTTCGGCATAATGATATTGAAGAAATAATATCATTTTTGAATAAAATAACATCCCTTACCTCGTACAGACAGTACTTCTGGTCGGAATACCGGTATAAGGCTGAAAGACACTTGCTCTGATGAATAGAAACTCTCAAAGTATCTAAATACTCACAAAATGCACTCAATAATCTAGAGAGAGAAAGAGAGAAAACTTGTTTCTGGTGTGATTTTCAATTCTAACTTAGCCCTCTATTTATAGGAAAATGTTAGCACGCCGAAGCAGACTTAACCTGCAACCTGATGGCTTTACCTGCTACTATTCCCACCCACCACATTTGAATAAAAATCTCAGCACATTTCTTCACCAACCAAGAGTGGGGCCCACCAATTCTAGAATTTTCTACCAAAATGATTAACTCTGAAAATTCAACAATTTCTGAACCAGTCATCTCGTAAAATTCATAATAAATCATACGTTCATTTTTAACGGTTCAAAATTTGTGGACATATACTCAACTTATATATGTATAACATATCCAAAAATTACCACGATCCAACGGTCGGATTAAAAATTATAACTCCCGCAAAATATCTCAAAAACCCTGATTTTTAATACCTCCATTCCGACAAAAATACTGATAAAAACCTCAACATTAACTCCTTCATTTTTAACCACAAAAATATATCCCTCATTTATATCCACAAAAATAAATATTTCCTTATCATATGAATCAATAATTAATTATTTACAAATAATATTACAGAATCACATTTATGACAACCAGGCCGTTCCCAGGAAAGAGGGGGCTTTCCAATAAGGATTTCTCCTTACTGGCGCGCAATTAGATGACCAAACCTCTCCTTAGACAGAACTTTCTAGACATTGCCAATAATGTTATCTAATAATATTATTCAAATAATATGAATTATTGATCTGATAATGGGAAATACTGTGTAGTGACAATTATTGAAACAACAGTAATATAAAATATCAACGCAGCAATTATTGAATCAATAAAATAAAATACTGAACAGTAATTACTGTAACCATTATTGAGTAGTGCCTTCTTACGTAAGAATCAATAATTGGTGCAATACAGTGTGCTACTGTGTAACAACGCGTATTACTGTGTTTTAACCACCGGGTATTCCAACAGTATTAACGGTAACAACTACGCCGTTATTAATAAAAAACATATACTTGTCGTTTTCTTCATCCAATCGCTTTCCGTTATGGGGCCCACAAAAGACTGCGCCGTCGTACGAATATTCCCCGACAGGAAGAATATTCCACGACCAAACGAATATTCCCCGACAACAATGAATATTTTATAACCACTTGCTTATTTAAAATATTTACGCATTTTACCCATAACTAACCTCATTAATCAATTTAACACTTACTATTTCAAAATAATAAATAGAGGGAATTTAAATTTCATTTATTAATAATTTGGGGTCTTACAGCACACCGCCTAGAACTCGACACCGAGATGGTCAGACCGATAAAACCTTTACGTTAGCCAAAATGGTAGAGGAAGCAGATAAGGCTTTGGAGGTACTTTTGAAACAGAGACAAGTTATAGCCGAACAGATGCTTCGGATGGCGGAGTTGAAAGACGAAGTGTCTAGCTATGTACAGTCCGAAGAGCATAGCGGACATACAGATAGAAGACAGAGGAAAGGAAAGGAACCTGCCCATTCGGGTTATGAATCTCGAGGCCAACCTCGGAATCGAAGAAGATCGAGAAGCCCTACTTCCCACGGATCGAAGAGGGTAATCCACCCTATCGGTTCTAGGGAACATGGTCGAAGCAGACAAAGAGGCAGGTCTAGGGAGTACACACCTGAGAATACAAAGAAGGCACCTCGCCTTAAGTATTCTCACCATAGTGATAGAGCTCGTCATTAAAGTAGATCCAGAGGTCACACTCCTGAGAGTCCACTGAGGGTACACCACCCTGTGGACACTCGTCGTCAGAAAAGTCCCTCGAAGGCTGGGGGTTCGGAGGGTAAAGGTCGGTCTGCTCAGAAGAAGAGAGATTCCCCAGAAAAAGAAATCTCATCACAGCCAGAAAGAGTAGAATTTCTGGTTAAGGAACTGAAGGAGCTTCGGAAGCAGCTAACCGAAGTCCAACAAATAAAGGATACTTTGGGAAAGAAGGCGTCTCCTTTTTCCGCGGATATTCTCAAGGAGAAAGCCGACCCTACCAAGAAGTTACCCCATATGGAAAGTTATGATGGGTCTGGAGATCCTTATGATCATAGTCAGGCGTTCGACAGACTGATGGACTACTATGACTTTAGCGATGCTGCTAAATGTCATACCTTCGTTACGACGCTCCGTAAAGACGCCAGACAGTGGATGGGGACTCTTCCTTCTGATTCAGTTTCATCTTGGGCGGATTTGTGCAGTAAGTTCCATGCTCGATTTGGGAGCAACAAGAGAAGGGGCAAGCCAACAGGTTCATTGGCTCAAGTTCGACAATATTCGAATGAGTCTTTGAGCCAATATGTGAAGCGCTTCCGAGAAGCAGTTGGCCAGGTGACTGACCTTAATGATCTTCAAGCCATTAGATTGTTTCAGAATGGTTTGGACCTGGTGAAATCTAAAAAGTTGGTGAAGAAGCCGATGTTTCACCACCCGAAGAGTCTAGCAGAAGCCTTCGATAAGGCAGAGGGCTATATAGTGGTAGAGAAGGCTATGAATAGCTTGAAACGTCCTTCTTCGGATAGGCTTAAAGAGTCAGATCGGGACAAAACTGATGGTGGTCAGAAGAAGAATGAAGGGAATAATGACCGCTACGATGGAGGGTCTAGGAAGTATAACAACAACTGGCAACATGGAGGAGGTAGTTCGTCCGCTCTGACCCAGAAGGTGAATAGGACGTACACTCAACTGAACACCGACAGGGCTGTTATTCTTGAACATATCAAAAATTAACCCATCTTCGAACCACCTCGGGACAACCTTAAGCCCGGAGCCGGCAATTCTAGTAAATACTGTGACTATCATCAAGCTTCGGGTCATGATACAAATGACTGTGCTAGTCTGAAGGACTTTATAGAGAGGAAAGTTTAAGGTGGTGCCCTAGTTCAATATGTCGCAGCGAGAACAACTCAACAGGCTCAGCAGAGTAAAAGAGGACCTGTTCAGGTCGCTCAGCCAGCTCAACCTGCATTAACAACTCCCGAACAACCAGCCAGACATGTGGTCGATGTCATTATGGGAGGTACTTCTGGCAAACTTGTTGGAAAGAAGCGCCGAGAGTATCTGGATTCGGTCATGTCAGTGGCAGGTACACTCCCGAAGACTGATAGGCCTTATCCCGACACGGTAATCTCCTCCACTGACAAGGATTGCCCTTCGGAGCCCATCGAACCCCACGAAGGAGCATTGGTGATAACAGCACAAGTGGGTTCGGTGGATATGAAGAGGATGATGATAAACAATGGGTCTTCTGTCGATATTCTGTATGCCCACGCTTATCAGAGGATGCATCTGGATGGGTGGAAGATGGAGGTTGGTCAGGAGGCTCCCTTATACGTCTTCAGCAACGATCCAGTCAGAGTGGCGGGGACTATTGAGATACCGGTTATTTTCAGAACAACTCCCCAACAGGTAGAAATAACTTGTAAATTTTATGTTGTGCATGTAGATTCTGCCTACGATGCTATTCTGGAGAGACCCACTTTGACTGCTCTACAAGCTGTGACCTCAATCCCTCATTTCAAAATCAAATTCCCTACAGCTCACAGGGTTGGCAAAGTGGCAGGAGATTTGGATTTGGCCCGACGATGTTATAGGAATGTCATGATTGCTTCGGGAGTAGGGGTGTCGAAACAAAAACAGACTATGGCGATAGAGATTGAGCCCTTCACCGAGAGTAGTTCAGAACCGTTGATCATGCCAGCTGGAGAGACAGGAGTTCGAGCTGATTCTTGGGAAGAAGGATAAGACAGTGAAGATAGGTTTGGGTCTACCGGAACCTCTCCAGACGAATCTTATGGAGCTTCTATGGTGCTATACAGATGTCTTCGCATGGGAACCTCAGGATATGTCAGGTGTAAGTCGAAAGATAGCAGAGCATCGGCTGGAAGTAGACCCATCTAAGAAGCCCGTTCGGCAAAAGAGAAGGATTTTTGCACCAGAGCGACAGCGGATCATCGATGAAGAGATTGCAAAGCTGTTGGCTGCGGACTTTATTTTTGAGATAGACTACCCAGAGTGGATGGCGAATGTGGTGCTGGTCCAGTTGCAGAATGGGAAGTGGCGAGTCTGCATCGATTACACGGATTTGAACAAAGCCTGCCCAAAGGACTTCTATCCTTTACCCCACATCGATCAGCTCATCGATGCGACTTCGGGGTATGCATTATTAAGCTTCGGGCTTTTACATCCCCATTACTGAAGTGCTTGACTCCGTCCGAATCTGAATATGCTCTTCGAAAGGTTCACGAAGGCATCTGTGGCGACCATATGGCTGCCAAGTCATTAGCCTACAAAATACTTCGTCAAGGGTACTACTGGCCTACCATTTTTAAGGAAGCTATGAAGTACGTGAAGAAGTGTGAGAAGTGCCAACTCAACAGTCCAATCCCACATCAGCCACCAGAAGAGCTATATTCGATCTTATCTCCTATACCTTTTGCTGTCTGGGGGGTGGATATACTGGGTCCATTGCCAAAAGCTAAAGGTCAGGTCAGTTTTATTATAGTCGCCATTGATTATATGACCAAATGGGTTGAAGCGAAGCCACCTAGGTTTATAACGGAACAAGAATGTTTGAAGTTTATGAAGGAGTAAGTAATGTTTCATTTCGAAATTCCTAAGGTGGTGATATCGGACAACGGACGCCAGTTCGTGGGATCGAAATTTGAAGCATTTTTAAAAGAGCTGGGGATTTAGCATAGGAAGACTTCAGTAGCTCATCCACAGTCTAACGGGCAGGTCAAAGTGACCAACAGAACGCTGCTGAATGGGATCAAGCGAAGACTAGTTGAAGCTAAAGGGAGATGGCCAGAGGAGCTGCTCAGCGTGTTATGGGCGTATCGAACTACACCGAGGACTACAACGGGAGATTCACCTTTCAGACTGACCTATGGGTACTGTTGCCTTGGTCCTAGATGAAATTGGATCTACAAGTCTTCGGGTTACCCAGTTTAAGGAGATATACAATGAAGAAGGGCTGAAGGTAATCTGAATTTGCTCGAAGAAGTCAGGGAAACAACTTTGATCAGATTGGCAGCCTACCAACGAAGAGTGGCTAAGCATTACAATAAGGGGGTGAAGCTTCGTAGATTTGAAGTAGGAGATTTCGTCCCCAGGGAAGTTGAAGCGTCTACGCCTCAGAATTTGGGAAAGCTAATGCCAAACTAGGAGGGGCCTTATGAAGTTGTTGAGGTACCGAAGCCAGGGACTTATCGGTTGAGGGCACTAGATGGATCAGAGATAAAGAATACTTGGCATGCTGGCAGGCTTCGGAAATATTTTTAGTAAATATAGTGTCAGTATACCTGAAGTCTGTAAATTTTTGAATAATCATCAATGAAAGATTCCTTTTCTCAACAAGTCTTCTGTTCGTTGTTGTTAACTTCATTGGTGTAAGGAGGTTCGGGTGGACTCGCTGACCATTTGATGGTAGCCTATCTGGTTGGTGGAATCTTGTGGGTTTGTTAGGCCCTTCATGGTAAACAAACTCCCTATGATGCTTATCTACCTCACACTTCGGTAACGAATAAGTATTGCATTACTTTATTACCTGATTTTGTTTAAGTGTTGAGTTCGAATTGCATTATTACTCATCTGATATATGACTTGCTTAGTTGTTGACTAACAGTTTAAATTAAATTCAAAAAAAAAGAGCTTGTACATTTTTCAAGCTACTTAAATGGTGAATTATTGACAAGAAATAACTGCAAATGAGTAATAAGGAACGAAGTTGATATTTCATTAATATAATATTTACATGAAGGATAAAACTGATTACATAAGTCCTATAAGCTAAGGAAAAGGAAGGTCAACGTCAAGCATTGTCTTCGCCTTCGGAAGAGTCAAGGATTGTTGGATCCAACTTGGTCGCGACTAACTTTGTTTTGCCTCGGCTTCGGCAGACCTCATAGCCCTCAGAATACATACGAACGATTTCTTCGTTCAGCTCATCGAATTTCTGGTATTCAACTTGAATCTGTTGACGCAGCTCTTCGGTTAGAGGCGGGCCTAGCTCCTCCAAGGCTTGCAGCTTACTTTGAAGCTTGCGACGTCTGACCAAATGTTTCTCCTTATCAACCCGAGCCTTTACCTGAACTTCATCAATTTGTCTCGCCAAGCTCGAATTAGCGGCGGCCAAATCTTCATTCTTATTCTTCAGAACTTCATTCTTATGAACAAGATCAGGGTTCATATTGGTTAAAGCTTGTTGGCTGGCCTTAGTCGTTTTTAGCTCTTCTTTTATCTGAGCCAACTCCTTCCGAAGACCCTCATTGGTATGGAGGATATTTTCGTTTTGGCTTCTCTTTCGAGCCAAGGCCGAGTTCAGGATGACATTCTCTCTCCGGGCAGCGTCCTCTTCGGCTACAATTTCTTTATATCTGGGACGAAGTCGCCCAAAGACAACGTTTGCCTGCAGATGATTAAAGATAACCAGTTAATCTTCGATAAGATATACATAATTTCAAATAACCAATTAACAATAAATTTACCTTAGCCTGGTAACTCATGCCTTCATCGATCAAATCCATAATAGAGCTATTGCCAAACCGATGAACATCGGTATCCCGAACGAATGAATCGAATAGCTGGAAGGGAAAATTGGCATTGAATTAAGGCCATAGAGTCGATGATGCCATGGATTCATTTCATAATTCCGAGGAAGATGGTCTCGAAGGAGAAGGTATAGATCGTTCTGGAGTTGGCAACGGGTCGGTGTAGATGTTTTCAGGAGATGAAGATCGAGCATGAGCAGTTTCACGTGGTGGTGAATGGACAAGTGTTGAACTCGGTTGACTATCAGAAGGTTGCTTTCTTTTACGAGAAAGTGAGGGGATGAGCTCGGTTTGCTCGTCATCATCAGAAATTTGGATCTCCACAGGGATTGTTGGGGGAGGATCGGATGTAGAGGAAGGCACCCGAAGGGCATCGGCGGATAGAGGAGTAACTTTGGTTCTTAACCTTTTAACACGAAGGACTCGGGTCCGTTCGCTTAGAGGCATGTCAAGTAAACTTCCTCTGGCAGGAGCAGGATCTGGTTGAGTAAGGGGGTGTGCACTTGAAGGGTCTGTTTCGGTGGGAATGGATCTGGGTTTTCGAATGGCTCTCTTTTTTCGGCGAGGTTGAGTAGGTTCTTCGGGAGCAGTGGGATCGGTGGTCTGGGGTTCAACAGTAGATGTTTCGGTGGCGGGAAGGTCATTCAGCGGAGATTCGTCTATGGGGAGTTCATCAGGGGCTTCTGAAGACTTCCCAGATCTTCCAAATCTCTTACATCTGAAGAGGTCAGTTTAATCAAAGACACTGCAAGGAACATATAACAATTATTCATAGTCGATACTATCAAAAGTTTCAAGAAATCGTTCAAAAGATAAAAACCTCCATTCATAACAGTTTATCAAAGGAAATTTAGCCAGATATATCAAAGACAGTTCGGGACTTACAGTTATGGTCATACAACCATGCTTGTTTGGTGAGGAGCCCGTAGTTCCATTCTTCCCTTGGGAAATTCTCGAAAAGCTCTATCATTTCGTTTACCCGTTCTTCAGGGATGTCACCAAAGTCGGCAGAGATCTTTTCTTGGATCGACCAGATCGGCAGAGAGGCAGTTTCTGGTCCCTTAATAAAGAACCATCCTTTGTGCCATCCTTTGTTGCTGGATGGAGTAGAGACTAGAGAGCGTCTCTCAAACTTCTCACCTGTCTTCGGTGCTTGTTTGCTCAGAGACTTAAACCCTTTTTCTCGGGATTGGCCGATTTTATAAACGGTGAAGAAGAAGTCGAGAGTGGGTTCGACGCCCACTTCATGGCAAAAGGCAATGAAGACGAGGATGTGAATGTATGAGTTCGGCACCAGTTGGGCGAACCCAACGCCGACAAACCCTAGCAGGGTAACCACGAAAGTGTGGAGAGGAAATCTGACCCCCTTCTCGAGCAAAGTTACTGATATGGTTGTCCAGCCTGATGGACGCTGGTACATCCGTTCATTGGATCCCGGAGCCCTCACTAGGTGGGTATCAGGGATTTGATATCTAGTCCGAATCTTGCGAAGTTCTATCTCGGTAACGGTAGAAGGAGTGCTGGCATGGGGGTATTGTTCTTTACTCGCGAAGAATTCGGAAGGGCTTGGAAGTGGTTTAGGAAGCAGATTCTTCTTGCTCGGAGTAACAGTTTTGGGGTTTGAGCTCGAAGCCTCTTTGTTAGGGCTTGGGTTAGGTGGAACAGTGGTAATGGGGGTTACACGAAGTGGGGAACTTTGATTATCACTCTGAGAGGCCATTGTTAACTAGTTGCAGAGAGAAATTTGGAGAAGAAGAAGAACAAGGAGTATCCGAATTTCAAATTGAGTTGGTAAAAACGTCAAAAGTGGTGGGAAATAGTTTTTATACTGGCGGTCCTTTCATCTTTTCGCGAAAAACGAAGGCGGCTCATTAAATGAAGGTAATGATGATAGTGATTTCGAATGGGTAGCGTCCAATTCAAGTCTCCCGGATTAACCAGATTGGGTTTCTCAAATGGATTTCTAATTTTATTTGATTGGTGACTGGTATTTTTCTTTTGGGCCTTTTAATATTTACACTCTTTCATTAAACATTCTGTTTAATAAAAGACTGGGGGGCAATGTTGGGCCATGCTACTTTATGTCTTTGGGCCCGGCCGAATGGACTCCTCCCTTATACCATGATATTTTACACATCGGACCGGACCAATTAGGTCCATTCCTTGGGTTATATTTATTATGTCTTAAATGTATTAGGCCTCTGATTTGGGCTGATCCATTAGACAAATAATATCTAAATATCAACTTTGACCGGTAATGATTACAAAGATAACAGTTGACTGTTATCTCTGCCATGCATTAATGAGGATTGGACTTGATTGGCCGGCGGTGGCAAACAGTGATGGGATGGGGCAGGTGAACTGCTGATATTCGACTGAGATTAGGGGAGTGGGGAAGTGTGTCAATTGATAGTGGGTGGCACGAAAAACCGGATGTAAGGATATATGCTAGGGGAATCACACAACAAAAAGGTAACAAAACAAACTGAATTATTTTCTCTCTCAAACACTAGATATTTTATCCTCCATTGTTAACCTTGTGATCCCCTGTACTGACTCTCACGCCGGAGCTATCCCCCGACGGTCAAGTCTTCAAGCTTTTGATGATTGTCGTGTTTACTGTGCAGGATAGAAACGCGTCTTACGTGATTGGGACGTGAAGAAAGATCTTGGCGTTAACAATATGCAAGACTCATTCATTAATCTTGTAAAAGAAATTATATGAAAATATTGAAAGTATTTTCATTTGTGAGCTTTGAAAGAAAAAATTTATAAAAAAATCGTGAAAAACAAATGTTAATTACTTTTTGTATTTTAGAAATTTTATTGATACTAACATAAAATGACCAAATATTCTTAAAATTTTATATATTCACAAATGGTAACATTATCATACATACTAATAAACTAACAATTTCTTATATTTAAAAGTGGATATAAAACAAAAATACATATTTTATATTTACAAATTTTATAAATAAAACTCATTTTGTAGAAGGGGGGGGATATTATGTGGACCTTTTGATTCTTGCCTAGACAATCACATGTAAATATAAATGCATTCAATGATTAGGTTTTACTACACGAATAAAGTTAGAAATCTAAAATTTTGGTCTGAATATTTTAATAATATTTTGTGACAAAAGTGCCCACCAATATAATAATGACACTTTTTGAGACTCAAAATTTAAAAGTCCTACCTAACATTACCCTTTGGTACATATACTATATAGAGCTTGGAAGAATGGAAGTAGATGAGTAGTGCCATTATTGGAAACTAGGGAATTAAACTTGATTCACCTTTACCTAAAGGAGGTCCCAAATCTTATGAAGAACACTTCTATATTAAAGCAATATTGTTAAGTATCATTAAAGGAATCAAAATTAGATACTCAAATTGTTGTGTTCTATTTTGGGACTAAAAAAGTGGTTACTAACTTTCCAGATATAAAGGAGATGTTTATTATATGGGGAAGAAGAAAAACTAAATGAACATCAAAGATTCTCCTACAACTAGTAAATATCTATTATACAAAAAGTCCAATCTTAAAAAAACGTAGGAGAAATTAGAACATAATATTCAGCAACTTTAGCAGACAAAATAGCAATTCAGGGAGATCTTCTAAAGAATTTTATCCTTATCCTGTTCTTGTCCCAGTAAAAATCACTGATGAATTCCGGCAACTAGCACAAGTAAGTTTCACTGATACTATCCTTAGATCTTTTGAATGTCAGCTGCTTAACTTTTGAACGTCAGCTGCTTCAAAAACAGACTCCTCTTCTAGTCTCCCTGTGGCCAAGAGTGAGAACCCGCACAATGAGCTCTGGCTATTCTTCAAGCATCATCCTGTTTCTGTGTTTTCGAGGTAGCATATTTTGTTCTAGATCAAAAGCATACGATCTAGTATGATAATTAGATCGATTGCAGGCACATGTTCCCAGAACAGATCCAGCATTTGCTCTCGTTAGTCCCTGGTCACCGACAGCCACCTCAAAAGATGTTAAGTAGCGACTAGCAAGATTATTACAATATGGAAAAAAAATCCAGAAAACCAACACCACCAAATGCCAACTCGAAGCATAAAATTTAGACTCCAAACATGTTTCTCTAGTTCCAGCAGCATTTCTTATGGATGCTTTTATAGCCATGTATATATGCCTGGGCTCAAGTCTCGGTTCAATAATTTTGTTTTAACTTCAAAAACAGGGTCAATGCAAAAAAAAGGCTGCAATCTTGAGAGCTGAGATATAAATTCAGGATATAAATTCATATGCCTGAATATACATATATATGCCTTTTCCCATTTTGTATATACAAGAGATGAATCAATAGGATTTTCTATATACAAATGATGAATGAACAAGGTTTTGCAAAGTCCCACTTAACAGCCACGTGTCATCCTGCGAGGTTACAAAAATATTCAAGAAGAAGATATTGAAGCTCAGGTTGTTGCGGAATAAAGGAGTAAACAAACCTGAGGAGATAACTAAAGAGTAATTGCAGATGGCTCCAAATGTAATTTACCCACTTTGTTAATGTTTTCTCAAAGACCTCAGATTAATTCCAAGCTTTTCTCATTGTGCCGATTCCACATTCCCACCTGATAAAGCAAATGCTTAAATTATATCTTTAAAACATGGTTTAAATATATTTCACCACCCTAAAATATTACTCTTTTCCACTTCGATGATTCACCCTTTAATTTTGTCAATTAGATGATTAAACTACTAATTTTTTTCAATTTTGTCCAAATTCACTTGACACGTCAGAAATTGGTGATGTGTCCTCCTGAGTGGAGCCATGTTCAGCTGATGTGTATTTTAAAAATAATATTTCTACCATTTTAGTAATTTAAATTGTTTGATCAAGGGTAAATTTGGAAAACCTCCAAAGCTTTGAAAATCCGGTGGAATTACTCTGTTTAGAGAGCCGGATTATGACTAGATTTTCATTGAAGAGATTGAAGACAATCGGGAGGGAGGGATCTAATGCATATTCATCGATGGTAGATTCCTTACTGATGAGCAGGTTTTATACCTACGAATCCGATATTACTAAACTTAATTATTGTTATCTTAAAGTATTTTTAGTATCTTTTTATGTGTTTATGAGCTGGAGGGACAAATTGGTCTGGGAGAAGAAAAAGAGTAAAAATCATTAAAATTAGATTTGAGTGGCATTTTTGTAAATACGTGATCCTGACCAAGCGCCTAGGTGCTTGAATTTGTACTAGGTTGAGCTCCTAGGCGCTCATGTACGATCAAAGTTGTATTTTTCTACTGCTGGGTTGTTTTTGAAGCCAAGTAGGAATGTTGATGAGGGTTAGGACCAATACAAATAGAAACCAAATTTTATCATTGGAGGGCAGTATCCGATTTCTCGGCAAACAAATCAACATAACATGTTCGGCGCTCCCATTGATGGTCTTCTATGATCTTCGGTTGGCGGGGAAGACAATATTTATGCACAAGTTATAGAGTTGGTATTTGATTCGGGCTAAATTAGTTGGGGAGACAAGATACACGTGTCTTGTATGAGCTCCGACTGTTCAAGATGTTTACTCGTGACACCTTTGGCAACAACCCACTTCGGGTAACAACACTCCGCTTCGGATAATGGCAGTTTGCTTCGGAATATATTACATCGGCTTCATCATGTCTTCGGCTGTCTAAATTTGGCGGTATAAGGTCGGAGGGGTTATAAGGTCGAACAATCGTCCTTTCTCATCGTCCTCCCGAACGGATTACTTCTTTCGGGACGGACCATCATCTCGATCGGACAATATCCTTCGGGACGGACCAACGTCCTCCCGAACGGTCAAAATAAATATTTATACGGTTCTTCGAAACGAATACGTTTAGTTCCTCGGAACGAACTTTATAATTTATATTCGGTTGTAATAAGGTTGGTTCTCTATATATTTAGATGTGTTCGGTGGATTATTTATATATCTTCGATAGTGATAAGGTTGGTTCGGTTGTAATAAGGTTGGTTCGGTTGTGGTATAAGGTTTGGTTCGGTTGATATAAGGTTGGTTCGGTTGGTATATGGTTGGTTCTCTATATATTCGGTTGTAATAAGGTTGGTTCGGTTGGTATAAGGTTGGTTCTCTATATATTCGGTTGTAATAAGGTTGGTTCGGTTGGTATAAGGTTGGTTCGGTAATGATAAGGTTGGTTCTCTATATATTCGATTGTGATAAGGTTGGTTCGGTTGTGATAATGTTGGTTCTCCATATATTCGGTTGTGATAAGGTTGGTTCTTTATATCTTCGGTAGTGATAAGGTTGGTTCGGTTGGTATAAGGTCGTCACATGGAGTTCAGGTGTGATATTCTGTCTTCGGTAAATATGATCATTTTGTTGGGATGCATTTGTATAGTCTCTCATTTATAAGTTCCTTATAAATAAGAGACTGGGGGACAATGTTGGAGTGTGATTATTTGGGTCTAGCCATGGTGCAGCCTAATCTATTTAATGGTCCGGATCTGATGTTGGCCCATATGTATTTATTATGACAGTGGAAGAGTCCTTATTAAAATATGATTGTATTCTCTTATTTGGAGGGATAAGGAATCCATTTCCTAGTTGGATGCAGGTGGAGGTTACTTTTATATATATGGCTACAAGCTAGGGTTTAGGGGAAGGGCACAAGAGTTACAACACAAATACACAACTTGTACTCCAAATATTATTATAGTGGATTACTCTCTCCGTGGTTTTTCCCCAATTGGGTTTCCACGTAAATCTTGTGTTCATACTTTATCTCTTTATTTATGTTTGTGAGAATGTATTTCGTGAGTTTGATTTCACAACAATTACTCCATCAACCGTTGACGCTATTTTGGCCTGCTGTTTTGGTGATTTCGTCAGGCGTACAGAGAGAACAACGAGGAGAACACGAAGGATATTGCAGAGGCTAAAGATCAAGTGAAGGATTAGGAGCAGTCTGACAAGTTCTTCTAATCTTTTCTCTAATTCTTATATTTGTAATTACCTGAGATGTCTGGATTATTAATTTGGATAATGTTTTCCTTTATTATCATGAACTAAATTTTAATTAAGATTGCAACGGAACTTGGAATGTAGTTTAAATTAAACCTTCCCATTGAATGAAAGTTGGTTTTTATTGAATTATTTATTATATTTTGCATTTATTGATTAATTGTTTGGCCAACAATTACTATGATAATCTATAATTGGAAGATGGAATATAGATTTAGATCTAGATATAATAACATTTGTTCATATAATCTGAATAGGGTTAATATGATTAGCATGTAGGCTAGGAATATACCTATGTGTCTTTTCTATTCATTGAAAGAATGAATTTGTGCGAAAAACCCTAATTAACTTGATTCACATAGGAATATAGTGAGTTGATTGACTAGGATGTTCCTTATAATTTTGTGTCTTAAAAATCGGATTTAGGAGGATTTGTTTACGTGTGCGTGCGTACTATAAAGCATTCTTGGATAATGATTCATATTAACTAATTGATAATAAATTAATTTAAATGGAATACTAAGGGAAGTTGTAATCTTAACCTGTTAAATCTGCATTAATCTTGTGAACTTTGATCTTTCATTAGTTTTGTTAATTTTAATTTTTCAAATCACAAACAATATTTCGTAGTTTAAAATGGGATTAATTGCATTGGAATTGATAATTGATAAAGTTTAATCTATTTCCTCGTAAGTACATGTGTTCGTTCGTAATATTCAGCAAGCAAGGATATCGTTCCCACGAGGAAATAGACTAATATTTATCAATTACTAATTCCAATGCAATTAATCTTATTTTAAACTACGAAATATTGTTTATGGACTGAAAATTAAACTTAACAAAACTAATAATTAAGATCAGAATCTCACAAGAGTAA
Source organism: Panax notoginseng (assembly GCA_016801055.1). Lineage (NCBI taxonomy): Eukaryota > Viridiplantae > Streptophyta > Magnoliopsida > Apiales > Araliaceae > Panax > Panax notoginseng. The sequence goes on from CM029022.1 coordinate 162,893,191, forward strand.
CTGCAGATTTAACAGGTTAAAATTACAACTTCCCTTGGTATTTCATTTAATTAATTTACTTACTATTTAAATCAATTAGTTAATATGAATCATTATCCAAGAATGCTTTATAGTACGCACGCACACGTGAACAAATCCTCCTAAATCCGATCTTTAAGACACAGAATTACAAGGAACACCCTAGGCAATCAACTTACTATATTCCTATGTGAATCGAGTTAATTAGGGTTTTACGCACAAATTCTTTTAATGGATATGAAAGACACATGTATATTCCTATCCTATATGCTAATCATATTAACCCTAATCAGATTATATGAACGGGTGTTATCATATCCAGATCTTAATCTATACTCCATCTTCCAATTCCAATTTTATATAGATTATCACAATAATTGTTGGCCAAACAACTAATCAATAAATGCAAGATATAATAAATAATTCAATAAAAACCAACTTTCATTCAATGGGAAGATTAAATTTAAACTACATACCAAGTTCCGTTGCAATCTTAATTAAACCAGATTAATAATCCAAACATTCCAGATAATTACAAAAGATAAAACTAGAAAAGAGAAGAAGAAACTCTGAATCCTCCTTCGTGTTTTCCTTAGTTGTTCTCTCTGCAATTGACTTGATAAATTCCTCAATACGTCTTTTTTGAAGTCTTCTCCTATTTGTATTGGTTCATAACCCTCTTTCAGATTCCTGTTTGGCTTAGAAATCAAATTAGTAGCAAAGTTTGGCAACATTGAGCGTGCATGAGCGCCTAGGCGCTCAACTGGGACACCAAAATAATAAAAATGCCATCCAACTTAATTAAAAGATACTAAAATTACACCAGAATTACAAATAAAAAGATACTAAAAACACTCGGAGATAACAATAATTAAGTTTAATAATACCGAAAAAACACTCGGAGATAACAATAATTAAGTTTAATAATACCGAATTTGTAGGTATAAAACTCACCCATCAAATACCCCCAAACTTAATCAATTGATTGTCCCCAAGCAATGCAACAATGCAAATGCAACATATCTATGTCTACAAATCTAGCCATCAATCAGTATGAAATCAAACAAATATGCCTCAGAGGTATCAACAATAGATTCAAACAATACAACCAAACAAGACAATAACTCGTACCAATCCGTAAATCAAAGCCTGTTATTACTGATACAGCGTGTGTGCTTAACAACCATTAAAATCAACTACAGTTCAAATACATTGCATAATATGCTTCTTAGAGGGGAAAAACAAAATTCTAACTCAAGAAATTTTGTAAGCAAGTTAAGCTCCAGCTAAAACTACACAATCACCAAATTCAAAGTCAATACGGGATTTATTTCTTTTATTTGCTCACGGGGGCATTTTTGCTCTTTCTCGTGTTTACACTTAACTGTGAAATGTCTAGTTCTCTTAGGCTTTTCAATGTTACCCATGTAATGAGCTTTCGATCGGATGGTTTTAAGGCGGTGGGTGTAGAGACACCTCTAAGGGATTACTTACCCCAGTAACAAAGGCCACAGAACTAAACAAGTCAACGTGTTTATTCATATGAAATTTTTTTCCTGGATTTTCTATTTTCTATTTTTTTTCTTTTTCTTTTTTTTCTTATTTAAAAATCTCATATTTTCCCTCAAACTTGAGTTTTTTAGTCATTCTAACTTTTACTACAAGTTTACCGATTTCTCTTCATTAAAACCAAGATTTCCCCCTAGAAGACAATTATGCAATCATTTAAACTAAGTTGATCAAAATGGTCAACCTAACGTGCAATTTGGTTACATCATTATGATACGACACTACATCCATGTCTCAGTTGTAATACTGTTCAAAGGTATACGCAAGCCCAATCTCATCATTGGCCAAGTCAAAACTCACACTAACTGACATTGCTTGGATTCATGCATTATTATTTTTTTTTTAGAAATTAGAATGACAACTACATGCAAAACTACAAGATGAATGAGTTATGTTAAACGAATGCAAATACTAAATTAATGCAACTAAATGAATGCAATACAACTAAAAGAATGCACTCCCAAACTTAACATATCCAACGTCCTCATTGTATATAAAAAAATATAAGAAATTAGGTACTGAGGACTTCTTTGAAAGATCGAAGCCTTACCCCTCGTCAGCATCCACTGCTTCTTCTTCTTCAACCTAATTCTCAGAGGGTAAGTCAGTCGGGGGTACACAGACAAGGGTGGAGGTGGTGGGAATTGGTAAGGAGTGCTTACAAGATTCATGCGGTTGAACATCTCTATGAATGATGCATTACAGTTTTGATATATCTCCGCTTGTCGGCTGTCGCTGAGCCAGTCTATTCTGCTTCCTATCCACCCAGTCAAAACCCTACTGACTACTGAATTTGGGTAGCCACCATGTCAATCCGTCTAGTTTGACAAAGCCAGATTTATTGCCTAACGGCAACGGCGTCAAAAACTTGTTGCCTAATTTCTTAATAACATTTTACACGCTAGTATACATGTTCGTTCATAATATTCGGCAGGCAAGGATATCGTTCCCACGAGGAAATAGACTAATATTTATCAATTATTAATTCCAATGCAATTAATCATATTTTAAACTACGAAATATTGTTTGTGGACTGAAAATTAAACTTAACAAAACTAATAATTAAGATCAGAATCTCACAAGAGTAACTGCAGATTTAACATGTTGAGATTACAACTTCCTTGGTATTTTATTTAAATCAATTTACTTCCCATTTAAATCAATTAATTAATATGAATCATTATACAAGAGTGTTTTATACTCGCGCACTTCTTCCAAAGACACGTGAACAAATCCTCCTAAATTCGAACTTTAAGACGCAGAATTACAAGAAACACCCTAATCAATAACTAACTATATTCTTATGTGAATTAAGTTAGTAAAAGTTTTACGCACAAATTCTTTCAATGGATACAAAAGACACATAGGTATAATCTTATCCTACATGCTAATCATATTAACCCTATATGAACAGGTGTTATCATATCCAGATCTCAATCTATACTCCATCTTCCAATTTTATATAGATTATCACAGTAATTGTTAGTCAAACAATTAATCAATAATTGCAAGATATAATAAATAATTCAATAAAAACCAACTTTCATTCAATGGGAAGGTTTAATTTAAACTACATACCAAGTTCCGTTGCAATCTTAATTAAAATTTAGTTCACGATAATAAAGGAAAACATTATCCAAATTAATAATCCAGACATCCCAGGTAATTACAAAGATAAAAATTAGAGAAAAGATTAGAAGAACTTGTCAGATTGCTCCTAATCCTCCGCTTGATCTTTAACCTCTGCAATATCCTTCGTGTTCTCCTCATTGTTCTCTATGCAAATCTCCTTCCTTAAGTCTTTTCCTATTTGTATTGGTCCCAACCCTCATCAAGATTCCTAATTAGCTTCAAAAGCAACTCAGCAGTAGGAAAATCCAACTTTGAACGTGCATGAGCGCCTAGGCGCTCAACCTAGTACAAATCCAAGCGCCTAGGCGCTTAACCAGGACCACGTATTTACAAAAATACCACTCAGCTCTCATTTTAATGATTTTTATCTTTTTCTTCTCCCAAATAACCAATTTGTCCCTCCAACTCCAACCTACAAGAAATAAACACAAAAAACACATAAAAAGATACTAAAAACACTTAAAGATAGCAATAATTAAGTTTAATAATATCGGATTCATAAGTATAAAACTACTCATCAAATATCCCAAACTTAATCAATTGCTTGTCCAAGCAATGCCAATAAAAAAAATGCATCATAACTATATGCCTACAAATCTAGCCATCAGTCAGTACGAAATCAAACAAATATGCCTCAGAGGTATCAACAATAGATTCAAACAATACATCCAAACAAGACAATTCAATAACCAATACCAATCCATAAATCAAAGCCTGTTATTACTGATGCAGGGTGTGTGCTTAGCAACCATTAAAATTAACTACAGTTCAAATACATCACATAATATGCTTCTTAGAGGAAAAGACACAATTTTAACTTAAAAAACTCCGTTCACAAGTTAAGCTCCAGCTAAAACTACTCGATCACCAAATTCAGAGTCAATATGGGATTTATTTCTTCTTTTCTTTGCTCACGAGGACATTTATGCTCTTTCTCGTGTTTACACTTGACCGTGCAATGTCTAGTTCTCTTAAGGCTTTTCAATGTTACCCATGTAACGAGCTTTCGACCAACGACTCCCAAACCAGATGATTTTAGGGCGCTGGGTGTAGAGACACCCTTAAAGGGCTTACTCCAGTAACAAAGGTCACACAACTAAACTAGTCAACGTGTTTATTCATATTTATTTTTTTTTCTCATTTAAAAATCCCATATTTTCCCCCAAACTTGCGTCATCCTAGCTTTTACTATAAGTTTACCGATTTCCCATTCATTAAAAACTAGATTTCCCCCAAGAAGACAATTATGCGATCATTTAAACTAAGTTGATCAAAATGATCAACGTAACGTGCTATCTGGTTACATCAGTTTCAAACATAATAAAATTTACATCATGATACGACACTAAATCCATGTCTCAGTTGTAATATTGTTTAAATGTATACGCGATCCCAATCTCATCATTAGCCAAATCAAACTCACACTAACTGACATACTCAGATTCATGCATTTTTTTAAAGAAATTAGAATGACAACTACATGCAAAACTACAAGATGAATGAGTTATGCTAAACAAATACAAATACTAAATGAATGCAACTAAATGAATACAATACAACTAGATGAATGCACCCCCAAACTTAACATATGCAATGTCCTCAATGGATATAAAAAAAACATAAGAAATTAGGCACTGAGGACTTCCTTGAAAGATCGAAGCCTTACTCCTCATCAGCATTCTCTTCTTCTTCATCAACCTCATCCACAGGGGGTAAGTCAGTCGGGGGTACACAGATAAGGGTGGAGGTGGTTGGAATTGGTAAAGAGCGCTTACTGGATTCATGCGGTTGAACATCTCTATGAATGATGCATTACAATTCTGATATATCTCCACTTGTCGCTGAGCCAGTCTATTCTGCTTCTATCCTCCCGGTCAAAACCCTGCTGAATTTGGATACCCACCATGTCAATCCGTCTAGTTTGATGTCTCAATTCTCGACGAATATCCTCAAAAAAATTCGGTGGTGGCCCGTAACTTTCAGTTGCAGTAAGATTGTCATTTGACTGTTCATTAGGCTCGTCAGTAGGATTTGGTGGCACAATAATGAAACCTAACCCTCGGGTGTGGTTTACCCCCAACCCATACCTTGTACTTTTTTATAACCGAGTGGTCAATTGGGACTAAAGGAGGTTGTCTAGCTTCCTCGACATCCCACGTTACTCTAGCTTGTTGACAGTCCATTAATCAAATATGTATAAGGCAGTCCACCTGAAATCCCTCCTTGAATTGCTCTGTTAATTGAATCATGTATAACCTGACCCACATCTATAGTTTTTCCTTTTGCAATGCAGAAAAGCAACGCTGCCCGTTGATTTGTAACATCACTCATATGCCTACATGGCATCAACTTGGCACAAATAAAGGCATGCCATGCTTTCCCGTAATTACTTAGTGCGGATGCAGGAAAAAGAACTGCTTGTTGCTAATCTGTTAATTTCCATTTTGTTCCAGGTACACACAATGCTTGAATAACCTTACTATAATCCAGCTCGTTCTCTAGATATTGCATGTAGCCATTATCAGGTATTCTGTCCAAGACGTAGTAAGCATTTATTGTCGTGAAACTGACCTTTCCGCGAACCCAAACCATATTACCGACATCTTTTGCATTGGCGTAGAATTCCTTAAAATAATTTTTGACCGACGGATCTGGTTGAGCTGTAAAATTCACCCATTTTCTACTTCCAATCTTTTGTAGCAACTCCCCACCTTTTGCCTCTGGCAATAACGCTCAAGAATTAGCGTTTTACCAGAAAGCCAATTGTGATACCTTTCGGACGCACTAGCAGTAGTGAGGAAAGGGAAGTATGAGTTTCACGTGGTGTAGGAAGAGATAAGAGGAGTTTTAGATGAACTAGGAGAGAAAATAGTTTGATTTGGGTTGAAAGGAGTGATGCTCGATTAGGGCTTAAATTATTTTTTTCAAAGTCTGGGCGCCTAGGCATGGAGTGAGCGCTTGGTCGCTTGGGGAGTGCTGAGTGTTCTGCATTTGAGCGCCTAGGCGCTTGTTTTGTGCATAGTTTGGGCGCCTAGGCGCTTGGTCCTAACTTGGTAAATTGTGTGCGTCTTCCATACTTCCAACCTGCATGCATATCAAAGCTTCAATTCTCAGATTTTGTTTGCAAGGAGATTAGACTTGTACTAAAACCCTAAACTAAGATAAAATATATAATTAACTAAACTAACATACTAAAATAAAAGAAATTAATCATAGTTTATCTTAGGATTTTAGTATAAGTCGTAATCTCCTTGCAAATAAAAACGGAGAATTGAAGCTTTGATATGCAGGTTGGAAGTATGGAAGACGCAGAAAATCCACCAAGTCAGGCCCAAGTGCCTAAGCGCCCAAACCATGCACAAAACAAGCGCTGAGGAGCTCAAATGCAGAACACTAAACACTCCCCAAGCGCTCACTCCATGGCCATTCCAAGCGCCTAAGCGCTACACCTGACCAACATGTTCTGTCTTCAAGCGCCTAGGCGGTCAATCCCATACAAAATCAAGCGCCTAGGCGCTCCTACCCAGACTTTGAAAAAAAAAAATTAAACCCTAATCTGGCATCACTCCTTTCAACCTAAATCAAACTCTATTTTCTCTCCTAGTTCATCTAAAACTCCTCTCTTTTCTCTTCCTACATCACGTGAAACTCATACTTCCCTTTTCACTTCAACAAAGTTTGACAAAAAGAGATTCACAAGTGCTAGTGCTAGTGCGTCCGAAAGGTATCACAATTGGCTTTATGGTAAAACGCTAATTCCTGAGCGTGGATTATTGCTAGAGGCAGAAGATGAGAGTTGCTACAAATGATTGGAAGCAGAAGATGGGTGAATTTTACAGCTCAACCGGATCCGTCGGTCATAAAAATTGTTAAGGAATTCTACGCCAATGCAAAAGATGTTGTCGGTAACATGGTTTGGGTTCGCAAAAAATTAGTGGAGGTCAGTTTCACGACAATAAATGCTTACTACGGCTTAGACAGAATACCTGGTAATGGCTACATGCAATATTTAGAGCACGAGCTGGACTATAGTGAGGTCATTCAAGCATTGTGTGTACCTGGAACAAAATGGAAATTATCGGATCAGCAAGTAGTTCTTTTTTCAGCATCCGCACCGAGTAGTTACAGCAAAGCATGGCATGTCTTTATTTGTGCCAAGTTGATGCCGTGTAGGCGTACGAGTGATGTCATAAATCAACGGGCAGTGTTGCTTTTCTGCATTGCAAAAGAAAAAACTATAGATGTGGGTCAGGTTATACATGATTCAATCGACAGAGCAATTCAAGGAGGGACTTCAGGTAGATTGCCTCATCCATCTTTGATTACTGGACTATGTCAACAAGTTGGAGTAAAGCGGGAAGCCGAGAAAGCTAGACAACATCCTTTAGCCCCAATTGATCACTCGGTTATAAAAAAGTACAAGGTATGGGTTGGGGGTAAACCACACCCGAGAGGGTTAGGTTTCATTATTGTGCTTCCAGATCCTGTTGACGAGCCTAATGAACAGTCAAATGACAATCCTATTGCACCTAAGAGTTACGTGACAGCATCGAATTTTTTTTAGGATATTCATCAAGAATTGAGACATCAAACTAGACGGATTGACATGGTGGCTACCCAAATTCAGCAGGGTTTTGATCGGGTGTATAGGAAGCAGAATAGACTGACTCAGCGACAAGCGGAGATATATCAGAACTGTAATGTATCATTCATAGAGACGTTCAACCGCATGAATCCAGCAGGCGCTTCTTACCAATTCCAACCACCTCCACCCTTGTCTGTGTACCCTCGACTGACTTACCCCCTGAGGAGAAAGTTGATGAAGAAGCAGAAGATGCTGACGAGGAGTAAGGTTTCGAACTTTCAGGGAAGTCCTCCGTACCTAATTTCTTATAGTTTTTTTATATACAATGAGGACATTAAATATGTTAAGTTTGGAAGTGCATTCTTCTAGTTGTATTGCAATCATTTAGTTGCATTCATTTAGTATTTGCATTCGTTTAGCATAACTCATTCATCTTGTAGTTTTGCATGTAGTTGTCATTCTAATTTCTAAAAAAAATGCATGAATCTGAGCATGTCAGTTAGTGTGAGTTTGACTTGGCCAATGATGAGATTGGGATCGCGTATACATTTGAACAGTATTACAACTGACACATGGATATAGTGTCGTATCACGATGTAAATCTTATCCTGTTTGAAACTGTTGTAACAAGATAGCACGTTAGGTTGACCATTTTGATTAACTTAGTTTAAATGATTGCAAAATTGTCTTCTTGGAGGAAATCTTGATTTTAATGAAGGGAAAAAGCTAGGATGACGCAAAAAATCAAGTTTGGGGAAAAGTATGGGATTTTTAAGTAAGAAAAAATGCATATGAATAAACACGTTGACTAGTTTAGTTCTGTGGCCTTTGTTACTGGAGTAAGTAAGCCCTTAGGGATGTCGTATACCCAACGCCCTAAAACCATATGGTTTGGGAGTCGGTAGAAAGCTCGTTACATGGATAACATTGAAAAGCCTAAGAGAACTAGACATTGTACGGTCAAGTGTAAACACGAGAAAGAGCATAAATGCCCTCGTGAGCAAATAAAAGAAGAAATAAATCCCATATTGACTCTGAATTTGGTGATTGTGTAGTTTTAGTTGGAGCTTAATTTGTGAACGGAGTTTCCTAAGTTAAAACTGCGTCTTTTCCTCTAAGAAGCATATTATGCAATGTATATAAACCGTAGTTGATTTTAATGGTTGCTAAGCACACACACCCTGCATCAGTAATAACAAGCTTTGATTTATAGATTGGTATGGGTTATTGAATTGTCTTGTTAGGATGTATTGTTTGAATCTATTGTTGATACCTCTGAGGTATATTTGTTTGATTTCGTACTGACTGATGGCTGGATTTGTAGGCATATATTTAGGATGCATTTTTATTTGCATTCCTTGAGGATAAGCATTTGGTTATGTTTAGGGTATTTGATGAGTATGATTTATACCTATGAATCCAATATTATTAAACTTAATTATTGCTATCTTGAAGTGTTTTTAGTATCTTTTTATGTGTTTTTGTGTTAAGTTCTTGTAGGTTGGAGCTGGAGGGACAAATTGGTCATTTGGAAGAAGAAAAAGATAAAAAATCATTAAAATTAGAGCTGAGTGGCATTTTTGTAAATACGTGGTCCTGACCAAGCGCCTAGGCGCTTGGATTTGTACTAGGTTGAGCGCCTAGGCGCTCATGCACGATCAAAATTGTATTTTTCTAGTGCTGAGTTGTTTTTGAAGCCAATTAAGAATCTTGATGAGGGCTGAGACCAATACAAATAGGAAAAGACTTCTGGAAAGAGATTATTAACAGATTTGCAGAGAGAACGAGAACACGAAGGATATTGCAGAGGCTAAAGATCAAGTGGAGGATTAGGAGCAATCTGACAAGTTCTTCTAATTTTTTCTCCAATCTTATCTTTGTAATTACCTGGGATGTCTGGATTATTAATTTGGATATGTTTTCCTTTATTATCATGAACTAAATTTTAATTAAGATTGCAAACGGAACTTGGTATGTAGTTTAAATTAAACCTTCCCATTGAATGAAAGTTGATTTTTATTGAATTATTTATTATATCTTGCATTTAAAATCCAACTTTGATCGTGCATGAGCGCCTAGGAACTCAACCTAGTACAAATCCAAGCGCCTAGGCGCTTGGTTAGGACCACGTATTTACAAAAATGCCACAACTTTTATTTTATAATTTTTGATCTTTTTCTTCTCCCAAATAACCAATTTGTCCCTCCAACTCCGACCTGCAAGAAATAAAACAAAAGACAAAAAGATACTAAAAACAATTAAAGATAGCAATAATTAAGTTTAATAATATCGGATTCATAAGTATAAAACATACTCATTAAATACTCCCAAACTTAACTAATTGTTTGTCCCCAAGCAATGCAAATAAAAAAAATGCATCCTAATTATATGCCTACAAATCCAGTCATCAGTCAGTACGAAATCAAACAAATATGCCTCGAAGGTACCAACAATAGATTCAAACAATACATCCAAACAAGACAATTCAATAACCCATACCAATCCATAAATCAAAGCCTGTTATTATTGATGCAGGGTGTGTGCGCTTAGCAACCATTAAAATCAACTACAGTTCAAATACATCGCATAATATGCTTCTTAGAGGAAAAGACGCAGTTTTAACTTAAAAAACTCCGTTCACAAGTTAAGCTCCAGCTAAAACTACTCGATCACCAAATTCAGAGTCATTACGGGATTTATTTCTTCTTTTCTTTGCTCACGAGGGCATTTATGCTCTTTCTCATGTTTACACTTGACCGTAATATGTCTAGTTCTCCTAGACTTTTCAATGTTACCCATGTAATGAGCTTTCGACCAACGACTCCTAAACCAGATGGTTTTAGGGCGCTGGGTGTAGAGACACCCTTAAGGGCTTACTTACTCCTGTAACAAAGATCACAGAACTAAACTAGTCAACGTGTTTATTCATATGGATTTTTTTCCTGAATTTTCAATTTATTTTTTTTCTTATTTAAAAATCCCATATTTTCGATCAAACTTGAGTTTTTGCGTCATCCTAGCGTTTACTACAAGTTTATCGATTTCCCTTCATTAAAATCAAGCTTTCCCCAAGAAGACAATTATGCTATCATTTTAACTAAGTTGATCAAAATGATCATCCAAACGTGTTATCTGGTTACATCAGTTTCAAACATGATAAGATTTACATCATGATACAACATTACATCCATGTCTCAGTTGTAATATTGTTCAAATGTATACGCGATCCCAATCTCATCATTGGTCAAGTCAAACTCACACTAACTGACATACTCGGATTCATACATTTTTGTTTTAAGAAATTAGAATGACAACTACATGCAAAACTACATGATGAAGAGTAACCTCACTCGGGATAAGTCAGTCGAGGGTACACAGACAAGAGTGGAGGTTGTTGGAATGGGTAAACCTCTCCTATATATATCTAGGTACCAAGATGTTGGAATGTTGGATGTATAAAGATGTCTGCTGCGCTAGATTCATGCGGTTGGACATCTCTATGAATGATGCATTACAGTTCTGATATATATATCTCCGCTTGTCGCTGAGCCTGTCTATTCTGCTTCCTATCCTCGGTCAAAACCCTGCTGAATTTGGGTAGCCACCATGTCAATCCATCTAGTTTGATGTCTCAATTCTCGACGAATAATACTCAAACAAATTCGGTGGTGGCCCGTAACTCCCAGTTGCAGTAGGATTGTCATTTGACTGTTCATTAGGCTGGTGAGCAGGATCTGGTGGCACAATAATGAAACCTAACCCTCTCGGGTGTGGTTTACCCCAACTTATACCTTGTACTTTTTTATAACCGAGTGGTCAAAGAGAAAAGAGAGGAGTTTTAAATGAACTAGGAGAGAAACTAGTTTGATTTGGGTTGAAAGGAGCTACTTAATTTATTTATTTTTCAAAAGAGCGCCTAGGCGCTTGATTTTGTATGGGATTTGACCGCCTAGGCACTTGAAGATAGAACGTGTTAGTCAGGTGTAAGCGCTGAGTGTTCTGCATTTGAGCGCCTAGGCGCATGTTTTGTGCATGGTTTGGGCGCCTAGGCGCTTGGGCCTGACTTGGTGGATTTTGTGCGTTTTCCATACTTCCAACCTACATATCAAAGCTTCAATTCTCAGTTTTTGTTTGCAAGGAGATTACGACATATACTAAAACCCTAAACTAAGATAAAATATATAGTTAACTAAACTAACATACTAAAATAAAAGAAATTAATCATAGTTTATCTTAGTTTAGGGTTTAAGTATAAGTTGTTATCTCCTTGCAAATAATAACTGAGAATTGAAGTTTCGATATGCACGTTGGAAGCATAGAAGACGCACAAAATCCACCAAATGAGGCCCAAGCGCCTAGCCACCCAAACCATGCACAAAACAAGCGCCTAGGCGCATTTGCTCAAATGCAGAACACTCAACACTCTCCAAGCGCCTAAGCACTCACTCCATGCCCATTCCAAGCGCCTTGGCGCTACACTTGACCAACACGTTCTGTCTTAAGCGTGCCTAGGCGGTCAATCCCATACAAAATCAAGCGCCTAGGCGCTCCTGCCCAGACTTTGAAAAAAAAAATTAAACCCTAATCGAGCAACACTCCTTTCAACCCAAATCAAACTCTATTTTCTCTCCTAGTTCATCTAAAACTCCTCTCTTTTCTCTTCCTACACCACGTGAAACTCATACTTCCCTTTCCTCACTTCAACAAAGTTTGACAAAAAGAGATTCACAAGTGCTAGTGCTAGTGCGTCCGAAAGGTATCACAATTGGCTTTATGGTAATAAAACGCTAATTCCTGAGCGTGGATTATTGCCAGACGCAGAAGATGAGTTGTTACAAATGATTGGAAGCAGATGGGTGAATTATACAGCTCAACCGGATTCGTCGGTCATAAAAAATTGTTAAGGAATTCTACGCCAATGCAAAAGATAATTGAAAAATATATTTAATTAATTTTTTTATTAATACCAAATAATTTTTTATTTAATTATTTACAAATAATAATAAATTCAGAAAATTTTGTCAAAAAATAATAAAATAAATGAAAAAATATATTTTATTATTTTTGTAATTAATATCAAATAAATTTTTGTTTAATTATTTACAAATATAATTGAGGAAATTATAAATAATTGAATATATGGATCTAAAAGGGAAAATTTATACCAAAGGAATTTTTATTTAATTCTTTATAAATAATAATATAAATTTAAAAAGTTTGCAAAAAAAAAGAAAATAAAGCATTTAACCCAACAAATATAAATCAAATTAATATACATAACAAATAAATAAATTAATAAATAATAAGTTTCAGTGTCAAAATCAATTTTATCTCTCAAGAGATTATTTGATCTAATTTTATAAAGAAAATGCTTTATTTCACCTTTATGGGTTTTTATCTACATTTATGTCATTTGTAATTACTGTTCATTTCAAAATTCTGTTACGAAATTCAAAAACATATAAAGGAATAATTTTTATGTAATTAATATCAAATTGAATAATTTTTAGTTATTTATTCAATTTTAATTTCATACAGAAAAATTATATATTTGTAAATGGCTTATTTTTAGCATATGCTAATTATTGTTCAAAATTTTTTAGCATATTATTAAAAAATTATGAATTTTGCCAAAATAATTTTATTCAAAATGGCGAATTATGTGGATTTGGAGGAAAAAAATATAAAATTATGAAGAATAAAATGGCCAAAATTCATAATTTTTCCTCCGAAATTTTGGCCATTTATAAAATATAAAATTATGAATAATTTTTGGCTAAATTCATAAAATTATGAATAATTAAGCCATTTATAAAATATAAATCCAAAAATTTTTAGCATATTATTCAAAAATTATGAACAGTAATTAGCATATTTTTCTGTTACGAAATTCATAATTATTCAAAAATTTTATATATAAATTTAATTAGCAAACTTTTAGTTTTTATATTTTATAAATAGCTTAATTATAAATAAAATTTTATTTGATATTAATTACAAAAATAATTAAATATTTTTTTTTTATTTTCTTATTTTTTGGTTAATTTTTTAAATTTATATTATACTTTAAAATAATTTTTCCCATTTTTTCATAAAATTTTTCCTCCAAATCAACATCATCACTGCCACGTCGCATACTAACTGCCACATAGACTTTTTTTGGACAACTCAACAGCTGACTCAGCAGTTTTACGTTAAAGTCAACAGAGTTAACGATTTTTTTAACTTTTTGTTAGAAAAATCGAATACAGTAAGTTGACTGTAAGAAAAAAAAAGTTCAGTTATCCATCTGTAAGTCGACCTATAGTACAGTAACTGAAAAAATATTTAACCCTGTTTGAAACTGATGTAACAAGATCGTTAGGTTGACTATTTTGATCAACTTAGTTTAATCGCAAAATTATCTTCTTGGGGGAAATCTTGATTTTAATGAAGAGAAATCGGTAAACTTGTAGTAAAAGCTAGGATGACGCAAAAAATCAAGTTTGGGGAAAAATATGGGATTTTTAAATAAGAAAAAAAATAAAAAATCCAAAAAAAACTCATGAATAAACAAGTTGACTAGTTTAGTTATGTGGCATTTGTTACTGGAGTAAGTAAGCCCTTAGGGATGTCTCTACACCCAGCGCCCTAAAACCATCTAGTTTGGGTGTCGTTGATCGAAAGCTCGTTACATGGGTAACATTGAAAAGCCTAAGAGAACTAGACATTGCACGGTCAAGTGTAAGCACGAGAAATAGCATAAATGCCCTCGTGAGCAAATAAAAGAAGAAATAAATCCCGTATTGACTCTAAATTTGGTGATGGTGTAGTTTTAGTTGAAGCTTAATTTGTGAACGGAGTTTCCTAAGTTAAAATTGTGTATTTTCCACTAAGAAGTATATTATGCAATGTATTTAAACTGTAGTTTATTTTAATGGTTGCTAAGTACACACTCTACATCAGTAATAACAAGCTTTGATTTATGGATTGATATGGGTTATTGAATTGTCTTGTTTGGATGTATTGTTTGAATCTATTGTTGATACCTCTGAGGTATATTTGTTTGATTTCGTACTGACTGATGGCTGAATTTGTAGGCATATAGTTAGGATGCATTTTTATTTGCATTGCTTGAGGATAAGCAATTGGTTATGTTTAGGGTATTTGATGAGTATGATTTATACCTATGAATCCGATATTATTAAACTTAATTATTGCTATATTTAAGTGTTTTTAGTATCTTTTTATGTGTTTTTTGTGTTAAGTTCTTGTAGGTTGGAGCTGGAGGGACAAATTGGTCATTTGGAAGAAGAACAAGATCAAAAATCATTAAAATTAGAGCTGGGTGGCATTTTTGTAAATACGTGGTCCTGACCAAGCGCTAGGACTAGGTTAAGCGCCTAGGCGCTCATGCACGATCAAAGTTGGATTTTTCTACTGCTTAGTTGTTTTTGAAGCCAATTAGGAATCTTGATAAGGGCTGAGACTAATACAAATAGGAAAAGACTTCAGGAAAGAGATTATTAAGAGATTTGCACAGAGAACGAGGAAAACACAAAGAATATTGCATAGGCTAAAGATCAAGTGGAGGATTAGAAGCAATCTGACAAGTTCTTCTAATCTTTTATCTAATCTTATCTTTGTAATTACCTGGGATGTCTGGATTATTAATTTGGATAATGTTTTCCTTTATTATCAACTAAATTTTAATTAAGATTGCAACGGAACTTGGTATGTAGTTTAAATTAAACATTCCCATTGAATGAAAGTTAGTTTTTATTAAATTATTTATTATATCTTGCATTTATTGTTTAATTGTTTGGCCAACAATTACTGTGATAATCTATATAAAATTGGAAGATGGAATATAAATTTAGATATGGATATAATAACATATGTTCATATAATCTGAATAGGGTTAATATGATTAGCATGTAGGATAGGAATATACCTGTGTCGTTTCTATCTATTGAAAGAATGTGCGAAAAACCCTAATTAACTTGATTCACAAGAATATAGTGAGTTGATTGACTAGGGTGTTCCTTGTAATTTTGTGTCTTAAAAATCGAATTTATGAGGATTTGTTCACGTGTCTTTGGAAAAAGTGTGAGTACTATAAAACATTCTTGGATAATGATTCATATTAATTAGTTGATTTAAATGGAAAGTAAATTGATTTAAATGAAATACCAAGGGAAGTTGTAATCTTAACATGTTAAATTTGTAGTTACTCTTGTGAGATTCTGATCTTAATTATTAGTTTTGGCAAGTTTAATTTTCAGTCCACAAACAATATTTCGTAGTTTAAAATAGGATTAATTGCATTGGAATTAATAATTGATAAATATTAATCTATTTCCTCGTGGGAACGATATCCTTGCTTGCTGAATATTACGAACGACCACGTATACTTGCATGTTAAATGCTATTAAGAAATTAGGCAACACTTACTCCTTTAACTGTATAACATGAAGTTCCTTTTAAAATTCATCACCTGTTGTACTCCATGTCGCTCCTTCAAAACTTCATCGTTGTCGCTGGGCGCCGACGATACGAGATCCCTCGTGTCTACTGTCCCACCCTCCATTCCGTCGAAAAACTTCCATTACCGGAACAGTAAACGATGGAGAACGGCCGCGTCGAAATCCGGCTCTGCCTCATATTGGCGGCCTTCTCACAACGCGATTTCCGAGGACAACGTTGTCGTGCTGGTGGTGAAGAGAGGTAATCGAGCTGCCACGGCCGGATCCGAAAGAATTCTGAAACGAAAAGTTTCACCGACGCCAAGATCTCACGTCCGAAACCGCCAGTCTGACGACTATGCGTAATTTTCTCTCTCTCTCTCTCTCTCTCTATATATATATATATATATATTATATATATATATATATCTATATCAAACACTTATTAGCCTTTCGGTGTTCTTTATCTATTAATTTGTTTTGCGGTTATTTGATTGTGTCTGATTCAATTTTTTCAGGCCAGCTACAATTCAAGCAATCATGTCGGCATTCTCTCCGACACCATTTATGTTCTGATAGCTTGACTTTTGGATTTTTAAATATAATATTCCAATCCCCAGCTTATGTCACAGTTTTACCCTTGATTAAACAATTTAAATTAATAAAATAGTAGAAATATTATTTTTTAAATACACATCAGCTGGACATGGCCCCACACAGGGGGGCACGTCATCAATTTCTGACGTGTCAAGTAAATTTAGACAAGAGTGAAAAAAACTAATAGTTACTCATCTAATTGACAAAATTAAAAGGTGAATCATCGAAGTGGAAAAATGGTAATAGTTTAGGATATTAAAATATATTTTTGCCTTAAAACATAGAATAGTAGTAGCAGCAAACAACAAAAGTGAGACATGGATATTTTCCATGGAACCCTATAGACCATGAAATAAAATTTTAAAATAATAATAAATTTCTATCTACAATGTTGTCGACAAAACTACGGACATAAAATTAACAGTGTTTTAGTGTATAAATTTTGAGGATATTTCCTGACAGCAAAATTAATGGTGAAAAACTCATGACATGGCTTACAAAACTGCAAGTGGAAAACTTGAGAAAACAATACTAAATCATAGTGATGCTTTAATGATATCAAACCATTGTGCATACTGTCAAAAATAAGACGTTTCAGTATCATACAGTAGGGAACCATCAACTTGAGTACGAGGTATGAAAATTTGCGCACTTAACACAGAAATACTGACATTTACAGATACCAATAACATATATATTTTTTATAAGTAAAAAATTCATTCAAAAACATCAAAAGGAGGTGAACTATATATGCACAATATACAAAGCATAGGGTAAATAAATACCTGCATTAGTCTCCCAACGCAAAGAGAATTTACATTCTCATCAATTTGATAGAAAAAGAAACATTATTGATGGAAGAATGAAGAACATACAAAGAGAAGGGGGCAAGAGTCCATTCCCAACATATATTGGACAAAGAGGTACCCTATAGGCTCCCATGGCAAACGTTATAAGCTATCATATGCTCAGTAAATGATAATACAAGGTAGATGGAGCTTTATCATCAAAAAAGACAATTGTCAAATAAATATATGTGAAAGTAAGGCTGCACAAGAAAACCCGCAAAACCGAAACACCGGCGGAACCGATTTCGGCCGGTCTAATTTATATGTGGTTAATAGCTGGTCTGATTGAGTGAAAAACCGAGTCCATCGCGGTCTGTTTAGGTTTGCAATATAAAGTCAGTTGCAAAACCGAATCAGCTGATTGTTTAAGCTAATTTATATATTAGGTTTAGTCAGACATCCACTCTTCTTATGGCGTTGGCTATTCCTGTCTCTCCGTTCCCCTCTCCTTCCTCTCACTTCTCAGAGCTCACAGTACCAGGGATTCAATTCCTTATTTTCAAATTAACAATCTTCAAGTATCCGACAATCCTAGCAGCTAGCCATGGAAATCAACAGCGGTGGAGTAGAAGGGTTTGCCAGTAATTAATAATTATGATGAGTTTACAAGATTGGCTTCTTTTATTATTATGATTTGTGTTCCTCAGGTACGTAAGAATCAAGATGATGTGTGATTAAAGTACAATTGTATCAATTAGGGATTTGATTGATAGTGTTTGCCCAATCAGGAATTGTTCGTATGTGATATAAAATTAGAGATTTTTATAAACAGAAAACCGTCCGAAACCAGCCAACAAACCGAGCTTACCATAAACCAATTGCGTTGGTCAGCTTTGGTGCTATGAATCTTAAAACCGACTAATTCAGTTTTGGTCAATAATTCTGTCAATAACCGGTCAAAACCGAGTGTACACCCCTATGTGAAAGCTTATTTCATCAACTTGAGCTTTATATCAAGTGTAAATATTCAGTTGCATAATAATCAATGTCCTATTCCATATCAAGAAAATTCATGCCTTGCCATATGACCATCTACGTCAACACAAAGTTAGAACCACACGGAGAAATATGAATTGCTTACACTCTAGACAGATATAGGATGGATGTTCCAGATAAACTTAGACATACAACAGGCAATGGCAAATTTGTAACGACAACGTAATGTATAAGTACCTTTCATCCAAGAAGGATATAAAATCAGCGATTCAATAAATGACCTGTTGTAGAAAGAAAAAAATGAGCAATGCATTAATGTTATGTATTCACTAATAAAAATTACCGAATATAGCATCTACACAAAATAATACTTATAGAGAGAAAAAAAAACCATCTCCACCAGATGCGTCTTGAAATTTAGCTAATAATTTAATAAAATTTGGGAAACCGTGTGCAGATACCAACCAAAATGTTAGTACATGTAGGAAAGTGAAAGTAACAAAATGGAATCCTCAAATCAAAACAATAAGTTCTCGGGGGAAGGAAACCTTACAAGTCAATAATTATATGTACGTCGATAAAGTTTTTCAGGCGATCAACCCTGAAAAAATGGGTGATGAGTTTTCAATCAAAATCAGTTGTTATCCAGGTCGTAACTTCTACTTAATCCATGGGAAACTCTAAATTGGAGAAGCTTTAAATCATTGTTTTTTATTTTTCTTGTGATCAAAAGGACCCACAGCCACTATCCTTAGGGTGTGCACATACTTCACAGCCAATTCGATGAAAGTTAGTTTCTTCTCACTTACATTTTGTATTGGGACATAAATTCAAATATGACCTGTGCATAACTAGGAGGCTACACACTCTTAATTTCATTCTATATTTACTTGAAATCTTATATATAAAAAATATAGACACAGACATAAATGTAAATTAGTGACTCTTGACTGTAAATCGCTATATACACGGTAAGAGGCATAAATTAGTTGATATACATATCGAGCAGCCTAAATCAATTGATATGAAGATGCTATTTAGTTGATGTCTGGCATAAATGGAAGATACACAAGATGCAAGTATTGACATTTATTGTTATTTCGCATTCTCAGAGATAATCTTTTCTTCTCCTCTTATTATAATTCCCATCTTGTGGTACCTTAAAAAGTAAGTTTCTAACTTGTATTCACTTATACAGCTCAAGGTGAAGACTTCATAGTATGGATAGCCAAAAGGAGAAAGATATTCATCTAAAAGGTAAATGATGGATCTCAAAAATTAATCTTACATTTCAGCAAAGCTTCACTCCATATGTGATGCATTAAATATAGAATATATCATGCCACCTCTTAAAATAACCATGAGCTCACAAAGCCTCACCTATTAAGTTCTCTCTATTTAATATACTTAAAACAAGTCCAACATAGAGAACTATAAATGAATAACTACTTTTTCCATATTTACTTGCCAAAAGAACAAGGACCCTTACCCTACATTTTGTTTACGAGAAAATTATACAGAAATAATGGTAAAATATTTACTTTTTTCACGTGTTTAATATTATTACCTCCTAATGCGAATATGTTAATTAGAAAAGGTGTGGATGAAACACTATTAATACTTGCACACTGTTTTAAAGTCCCTAGGTGAACCTAGACGGTGGAAGGGGTGCCTAGCGCTTAGGCCGCCTATAAGGTGCCAAACTGTTTTCCTAGGTTGCACTAGGCATTTTCTTAGGTAGTCTCATTTTTTTTTATTTTTCTATTATACTTTCTTGTTATATACTACATACTGCACTTAAAATAACAAAAAAAAAATTAAGGCTTAAAAAATTCATTTCAAGTATTGTAGAGCTTCAAAGTAGAGGTTTGATTCTACTTGAGCGGGAGCCTAAGCGCCCTGCCAAATCGAGGTGGTAGAAGACCGCCTAGGTGGGGAGTAATCGGAACTAGTGAGGATTTTTAGGACATTGTACTTACAATCAAGAAGATCTAGTAACTAATGCTGATATATATTTTGAAGAAGCCATCATCATTGAAGGAAATAAGTTTTTTTAAGAAAAAAAGTAAGGCTATGTTCGGAAATAACAAAACACAAGGTAAAATTATTATCAAGTATGTACATTAAGCAACATCTTAACAATACACTTGATATTAGATTTTTTAAATGAAGATACAATTAGTCATGTTTAATAGGAAGGCTTTATCTTTACTATCTTCTGTAAAACTTTTATTTTCTTTTATTCTTCCTTTTTTCTTTGCCCTCAAATGTTCCATGTTCCAAACATAGCCTAAACAATTTTGTTAATTGTTCATCACAAACATTTTTAAAATAAGTTGACATCAGAAAATATTGACACCTTCACAGTTCTGCAGCACAAGGTAATGGTGCAAAGTTTAACATGTCAAGAATTATTTTCAAATATCAACCAGCATTGAAGCCAAGATGCAGTTTTTGGTTATAGTCCTCCGGATATATGTATATCATGTCTTTTTAAGGTTTTAGATTCCTATATGATTACCTATCAAAGAAAAACAGGAAAGAGTTTAACTTTACCAATTTATAAATTTATTACTCTAATGGAAAAGTTTTTTCACATCTTTGGATCAAAATTCTTTTCAACTTCCATCATTTTTTAATACAATGTCAAGTCTTTCTAAATTTACCTAAACAACCTCTTAGCATCTTAATTATTGACTGGAAAAAACTAGCATCTAATGTGCACACCTTTTAGCAATGTTAGCATGGCAATACGACAATGTAGTAAGTCTAGGCGGTGAAGGAATTAAAGAATTATGAGTAATGTGAGTCACGGTGCTGCCTACAGCAACATAGTAGGAAGGCAAGCAGCATAGTTGTCAGAATCTTACGATACGTGATACGTATTGTATGGTTCGATGCGATACATAGACAATTTGAAACATATCGCAGGGTGAATCGAAAATGACACTGTATTTTACGATTTAGTTACGATTCTTACGAAACAATACAGTGTACAATACTTTTTAAAGTTAGCAACCGGCTTGAAAAGGTTTTTTATGTAGAACCAAAAGATAAAAAAACAAAGTTTTGAAGCCTTCTACCATTTCAAATGATTTGGTTTTTTAGTATAAGCATATGCTATATCGTTTAATGGGCCTTTAATCACTTTCTAGAGTTTAATAACTTAACTAAAATGTCGCTTGTTAATTTGAATTATTCTATTTTATTTTAGAGATAAAAGGTGAATCTGAATTTTCATTTTCTCTTGTTACTCTATAAAGATTACTATAATAATATCTAATAAATCAAGTTAAGAGTATTTTGGATACAACCTAACTGTAAAATTTATTTTTAGTCTAAAATAATATTTATTTAACTACTTTTATATATAGTCAAGCATATACTTGAATGTCCAATAAATTGTGTGTTATATATGTTTAAATATATATTCTCACATTTGTCATTTCATTTCCATATCATACACTTAAATGTATATGTTTAAATATATATTATCACATTTGTCATTTCATTTTCGTATCGTACAATACGATTCACAATACGATGCATGAAACACGATATGAGAGTCTTCGATACGATTCACGATTTGACAACTATGGCAAGCAGTGACTTCGTCATAATAGGCTGCAAATAAAAGGGCTTGTAGCTTATTTCCACAAGTGAAGCTCAAGCTAAAAAGTGTTTGGATTGGCCAAGCTTATGAATAAGATTTTAGCCTAGACTAGAATCCCAAAATGTACTTATGATGATATTATTTTGTATCATATAATAGAAGTCCCGATATATGTATTCAAACAATTTTTTCCTTACCTGATTGCAGAGCAAGGACAGATTACATTAAATTTTATGTTCGTTCCCTAAATACAACCACTTTATTTTGGACATCATTGACACGCTAGACAAGCTAACTTATTCCTTCCCAAGATGACAGTGTAACTTTAAGCACCTATAGTGGATCTTTTGCCATTACTGCTTGTATATTATCCGAAACAGGTCCATGTACGATTCCCCACTCGTTCTGTATTCTTACTAATTCTAAACATAGCATAGATCAGCTGAACAAAGGCATTTGACTATTTAACCCAATATCTACTACTTGACTCACTTTCCATATCTGCAAGCCCAGTTATGCAGCTTATGCTATTAGGATGGTCAATATCACCCAGTAGAACATTAAAGAGAAGTACTTGCTCAGGATTTAAAATGATTGTGAAAGTTATATAATTACTGAACTAAACGTTATTTCCATGGGCAGCCTCCCTTTCTTTGTCTAAAACATTATTAAATTATATTTTAACCAGTCTTCAACTTTGTATTTTTTTTAAATAGAATATAATAAGAATTTTACTAGAAAGAAGAGATTTAGGTGGGAAGGGCATAGAAGTTGGAGATTCTCTACGGGCAGTGTTCTAAAAATCGCTAGGTGGCGGAGGTGCGGCCTAGGCATTTTCCTAGGTAAACTAGGCGTTTTCTCAGACACTCATTTATTTATTCTTCTATTGTATATAGTCATTATATTATACAAAATATATAGCTGATGTAATTTTTTAAAATTCTGCATTAAAAAATACCAAAAAAATATTCTTTAATGTTTCACAATCACACGTTCATTTCAAGCATTGCAGAGTTTCAAACTCTTTAATAAACCAAGAAATTTCTTTGCCTAGGCGCCTAGCGAAATCTAGGTGGTAGAGGTCTTTTTTACTTTTTTTCTATTTTAAATTTTCGTTAAGTCACATTTGACTGCCATCTTAATCTTTTAATAGAGTTCCTCGCTATTGCTAATGCTTTAATCAGGCAACCACCAAAACTTACCTTCTACACTCATCTAAAAAAAGAAATGAAAACAATTTTATGGACTCCGCTTCAAATTTCATTTCAAACAAGCACACCGTAGCTTTTTGCAGCTAAGGGATCTAACAGTTAGGAGTCAAAACATGTGCCATTTATCAGGTAAAGAAAAATTTGGCCAATTGATAGTGCACATTTTCAGTTTGAAGACATTCCAAAAATAATGCAGAGAAGTTGTTTTCTTAACTGTTTCTGATAGTTTTGTCAAATGTCAGAAGAAGCAACTTTCTTCAAATAGAAGAAAGAACAAGCCTGATGTGGCTTCAAATCTAGAACTGATACCTACTAATGGGATAGGGAAATTTTAAAAAAGGGAACTTCATCCTACTACCATGCCTGCATATATTATTTTTGCTTTTTAAGACGGGAAAAAGTTCATTCCGCTGCCTATATAGAAAAATTTACAGCTATAAACTTTGAACAGGAGCATAGTTTGAGAACTAAATTCAGGAAAAGAAAATTTCATAACACCCTAGAAAACTATTCTCTCAACACCGATCCATCTATATGTAATGATACATAATAAACATAATCACACAGATAAGGGGTGTAAATGAGCCGAGCTAAGCTGAGCCGAATCGAGTTCAAACTTGAATTTGTTAATTTTTCATAATCTCGAGATTTAGTCGATCTTGAGTCGAGCTTTAAAAATTTGTTACAGCTCGAGTCTGCTTGACTCGAATTGGTCACAAGCTGTTTCCGATCCTTTACAAGTTTCGTTCACCAGCTCAGTTTGAGTGTGCAAACAAGCTTTGTTCATGAACAGTGCTCGCAATCACATAGTTTAAACATAATACATTCTACTTATATTATTCTTATACTTTGAGCATATCAAACAGGCCTGTACGAGTCCTTATGAGCCTATACGACCCCGTACAAGCCGCACACGAGTTTTGTTCACGAGCAAACGAGCCGATCCCGAGCTAATCATCGATCCTAATCATCATATAATGTTGTTCGAGCTCGACTCGCTAAGAAATCAAGCTCGAGCCGAGCCCAAAATAAACGAACCGAGCCCAAGCTGCTCAGTTCGAACTACAGCCCTAGTAGCTAATTAACACACCAACCAATTCCTTATAACACTAAGCTAAGGAAAGGTGAAATGAAACTTCAACGAATCATCACCTCAACTTATGCTATATTGCTATGAGTCTTATAATTTGTAACCAGAGTTTAACCTAAAAAAATATGAGGCCCTTATTTTGATGGTACAGTTGTTTAAGGCAGTCCTAGTTCATACTCATATCACATGGCTAGATCAAGGATATAATACATCATCTATATTTAAAGCTGCCTTTTTTTAGTAATTCATGTATATTTATACACATATCTAGGTTTTCCACAGAATTGTTAGTATTATAATAGTGTCTTCTGTAAGTAAAGCTTTTCTACTTTGTTGTAATCTGCAGCTTCTGTGTTGTAGTTATCCAAATAAATAAGCTCCAATTCCATATGTCAGAGTAAATATTTAAATTTAAAATACTATGCAACACGCCTTTGAATCTCAAGGGGTGGGAGATATGGCAAAGGCCTTTTCCAATCCCCATACATGAAGACAAAATAGCTACCACTATATATATGCAACAAAATGGGAAAACAGCTATAGATCCTCAAACCGAGGCCACAAAACAGAAGAAAATTTGTCAAAATAGTTAACAAGAACATAACTCTTGAAAAGGCCAGCATAACACATAAACTTGTACATTTTACAATAGTAACACATACTAGTTAGCCAAATAAGAAGTCACATACACTTTGGTACCTTAAGTAAGCCCATGTTATACTTCCAGTACTAGTTCCTAACTCAAACTCATCATTGCGTCATTCATCAGGAATTTTTTTTGAGATCTGGTCTTCATAACTTGTCTACTATACTTCATTATTCCAGATCAAAGCTTCAATTATCAGTAAGCTTTCAGCTACAACTTTCACTCTTAACCACCCCCTTCTTTCTATTTTCCCTCATTGCGGCCTTTCTTTTGCCTTGAATTTCACGTACATATTCAGCCACAACAACATGAAGTTTTGGAGCAAGCTTACTTGATGGAGAGACGTTCAGACCTGCCTTCTTCAAGGCTCGGTTAACATGCTTTTGGGCCTTCTGCAAGTGAATATTGCAGAGAGAAGGAACAGTTGATCGCAGTATCGGCTTCCCACAGGTTATAGCACCTGCCAGAGCACTGGATATAGAGAAATTCAATTAATAATCCTCCAAAGGAATCTCCTTAACACAAAGGATCAAGTATTTATCAGAGTATATATTTATGAAAGAGGGGGGGGGGGAATATGGCAAAATGATCAGAAGAAATTCGATACATTTCATAGCATATAGAAACTGTTTGTTTTTCTTATTGTACAAGTATAGAATGACAAATTTGTGAGGCAAAATCCAAAGAATACCATTACAAAACAAACCAAATAAGCTCAATTAACCGCTTAAAAAATTAACCCATTAGATCAGATAACAGATTTAATAAGCTCAATTCACCAATTAAAAAAGCAAGCCCATTAGATCAAATAACAGATTAAATAAGCCGAGAACAAAATTGAACCTTTTAATCACATAATTGCAGGGCTTATAAAGCTGCTGCTTTTTGTCAGTAAGGATGTGTAGATGACAGAAGCTAGTTAAAGCCATGGCTTTGTACTTGCAACCATAAAATGCACAGAGCAGATTCCCACCATTATTATTAGCATTAGTTTCGCCAGTGCCCTCATAAATTCCCGTAACCCCACCACCGTCTCCGGCGATTTCTCTGCTCTCATTTTTCTCATTATTATCTCCACTGAAGGGGCTGAGGCCGAATTTCCAGACATAATCCCTGTGCAGAATCTTAAGCTCCTCCATTAAGGCCCAGTAATGCTCTCTGTAGCACTTGGCCAGCTGCCTGATATAGTGGGACCGGCGTTGCAGAACTTCCTGGTGCGTGAGATGGGTAGAATTGGAGAGATTCTCGTCTTCCTGGGAGGGCAAAATGACGGACTTGCCCTTGTCGGCGCGGCGGCGGCGGGGCGGAGGTGGGGTTAGGGTTTTCGTTGTGGGATTCAATTTTGGGGCGTTTGAAGGGAGGGCTTGCTGGTGGTGGGATGAGGAAGCCATGACAAAGATTTCTAGAGAGAGAAAGTGCTTTCTAGAGAGGGAGGAGAGATGTGTGGTGGGGTTCTAAGAGAGAGAAAGTGGTGGACTGTACGGTGTGTATTGTTAGGGGGACTATTTATTACTACCTCCGCTTCTTAAAAATTGTTCTTTAAGATTTTTACACATATATTAAAAAAATATTATTTATCAAATAAAATTTGTTTAAAATTATATCATTATTCTTTTATAAAAAGTTCAAAACTATTATAATTTCTTGAGGCAATAAGAGAAAATAAGGGCAATATAAAAAATAAATAATTTATTCCCCTCGAAAATTGTAAACGATAAATTTTTTAAAATAAATTTTTTCTTCTAAAACGACAATTTTTTAGGAACTAAGGGAGTAATATTTTTGTATATATACATATATATATATATATAGTCGTATTATGCCTCCGGCACTACATGGACGGTTGAATTTATCCTAAATTTTGAACGGCCCACATGATTTATTAGGTTGAGCAAAAAATTCAAAATCAGTTGTATTTTGTTAGATAGATATTTTTTTTTGTGTGTGTGTGTATATTATATATATATATATAATATTGATATTTTCACATGAATTTTTCTATTTTTAAAAAGAAATTGATATTTACACAGATCCCTTCACATAAATAAATGGACGGACTCACTTTCAAGTAAGAGACTCGTGAGTAAATATTATTTTAACATGTGAAAATATAAGTTTCATTTTTAAATGAGTTTTTCACTTTCATGTAAGAGAAGTACATTTAAAAATATAAAAAATCTTTCATTCTAAATTATTTGATGAATATTGACTTTTAAAAGATTAATTTTAAATATTTTCAAACTCAAAATTGATATGAATTTAATTAATATTATATTAATATAATTATGAAAATCATAATAAATCTAAAAAATAATACTAATTATAAGATTTATTGTTT
>CM029022.1:162920817-163184410 GCA_016801055.1 Panax notoginseng
ATTAGACTTGTACTAAAACCCTAAACTAAGAATAAAATATATAATTAACTAAACTAACATACTAAAATAAAATAAATTAATCATAGTTTATCTTAGGATTTTAGTATAAGTCGTAATCTCCTTGCAAATAAAAACGGAGAATTGAAGCTTTGATATGCAGTTGGAAGTATGGAAGACGCAGAAAATCCACCAAGTCAGGCCCAAGTGCCTAAGCGCCCAAACCATGCACAAAACAAGCGCTGAGGAGCTCAAATGCAGAACACTAAACACTCCCCAAGCGCTCACTCCATGGCCATTCCAAGCGCCTAAGCGCTACACCTGACCAACATGTTCTGTCTTCAAGCGCCTAGGCGGTCAATCCCATACAAAATCAAGCGCCTAGGCCCTCCTACCCAGACTTTGAAAAAAAAAATTAAACCCTAATCTGGCATCACTCCTTTCAACCTAAATCAAACTCTATTTTCTCTCCTAGTTCATCTAAAACTCCTCTCTTTTCTCTTCCTACATCACGTGAAACTCATACTTCCCTTTTCTCACTTCAACAAAGTTTGACAAAAAGAGATTCACAAGTGCTAGTGCTAGTGCGTCCGAAAGGTATCACAATTGGCTTTATGGTAAAACGCTAATTCCTGAGCGTGGATTATTGCTAGAGGCAGAAGATGAGAGTTGCTACAAATGATTGGAAGCAGAAGATGGGTGAATTTTACAGCTCAACCGGATCCGTCGGTCATAAAAATTGTTAAGGAATTCTACGCCAATGCAAAAGATGTCGGTAACATGGTTTGGGTTCGCAAAAAATTAGTGGAGGTCAGTTTCACGACAATAAATGCTTACTACGGCTTAGACAGAATACCTGGTAATGGCTACATGCAATATTTAGAGCACGAGCTGGACTATAGTGAGGTCATTCAAGCATTGTGTGTACCTGGAACAAAATGGAAATTATCGGATCAGCAAGTAGTTCTTTTTTCAGCATCCGCACCGAGTAGTTACAGCAAAGCATGGCATGTCTTTATTTGTGCCAAGTTGATGCCGTGTAGGCGTACGAGTGATGTCATAAATCAACGGGCAGTGTTGCTTTTCTGCATTGCAAAAGAAAAAACTATAGATGTGGTCAGGTTATACATGATTCAATCGACAGAGCAATTCAAGGAGGGACTTCAGGTAGATTGCCTCATCCATCTTTGATTACTGGACTATGTCAACAAGTTGGAGTAAAGCGGGAAGCCGAGAAAGCTAGACAACATCCTTTAGCCCCAATTGATCACTCGGTTATAAAAAAGTACAAGGTATGGGTTGGGGGTAAACTACACCCGAGAGGGTTAGGTTTCATTATTGTGCTTCCAGATCCTGTTGACGAGCCTAATGAACAGTCAAATGACAATCCTATTGCAGCTAAGAGTTACGTGACAGCATCGAATTTTTTTTAGGATATTCATCAAGAATTGAGACATCAAACTAGACGGATTGACATGGTGGCTACCCAAATTCAGCAGGGTTTTGATCGGGTGTATAGGAAGCAGAATAGACTGGCTCAGCGACAAGCGGAGATATATCAGAACTGTAATGCATCATTCATAGAGACGTTCAACCGCATGAATCCAGCAGGCGCTTCTTACCAATTCCAACCACCTCCACCCTTGTCTGTGTACCCTCGACTGACTTACCCCCTGAGGAGAAAGTTGATGAAGAAGCAGAAGATGCTGACGAGGAGTAAGGTTTCGAACTTTCAGGAAGTCCTCCGTACCTAATTTCTTATAGTTTTTTTATATACAATGAGGACATTAAATATGTTAAGTTTGGAAGTGCATTCTTCTAGTTGTATTGCAATCATTTAGTTGCATTCATTTAGTATTTGCATTCGTTTAGCATAACTCATTCATCTTGTAGTTTTGCATGTAGTTGTCATTCTAATTTCTAAAAAAAAATGCATGAATCTGAGCATGTCAGTTAGTGTGAGTTTGACTTGGCCAATGATGAGATTGGGATCGCGTATACATTTGAACAGTATTACAACTGACACATGGATATAGTGTCGTATCACGATGTAAATCTTATCCTGTTTGAAACTGTTGTAACAAGATAGCACGTTAGGTTGACCATTTTGATTAACTTAGTTTAAATGATTGCAAAATTGTCTTCTTGGAGGAAATCTTGATTTTAATGAAGGGAAAAAGCTAGGATGACGCAAAAAATCAAGTTTGGGGAAAAGTATGGGATTTTTAAGTAAGAAAAAATGCATATGAATAAACACGTTGACTAGTTTAGTTCTGTGGCCTTTGTTACTGGAGTAAGTAAGCCCTTAGGGATGTCGTATACCCAACGCCCTAAAACCATATGGTTTGGGAGTCGGTAGAAAGCTCGTTACATGGATAACATTGAAAAGCCTAAGAGAACTAGACATTGTACGATCAAGTGTAAACACGAGAAAGAGCATAAATGCCCTCGTGAGCAAATAAAAGAAGAAATAAATCCCATATTGACTCTGAATTTGGTGATTGTGTAGTTTTAGTTGGAGCTTAATTTGTGAACGGAGTTTCCTAAGTTAAAACTGCGTCTTTTCCTCTAAGAAGCATATTATGCAATGTATATAAACCGTAGTTGATTTTAATGGTTGCTAAGCACACACACCCTGCATCAGTAATAACAAGCTTTGATTTATAGATTGGTATGGGTTATTGAATTGTCTTGTTAGGATGTATTGTTTGAATCTATTGTTGATACCTCTGAGGTATAATTGTTTGATTTCGTACTGACTGATGGCTGGATTTGTAGGCATATATTTAGGATGCATTTTTATTTGCATTCCTTGAGGATAAGCATTTGGTTATGTTTAGGGTATTTGATGAGTATGATTTATACCTATGAATTCAATATTATTAAACTTAATTATTGCTATCTTGAAGTGTTTTTAGTATCTTTTTATGTGTTTTTGTGTTAAGTTCTTGTAGGTTGGAGCTGGAGGGACAAATTGGTCATTTGGAAGAAGAAAAAGATAATAAATCATTAAAATTAGAGCTGAGTGGCATTTTTGTAAATACGTGGTCCTGACCAAGCGCCTAGGCGCTTGGATTTGTACTAGGTTGAGCGCCTAGGCGCTCATGCACGATCAAAATTATATTTTTCTAGTGCTGAGTTGTTTTTGAAGCCAATTAAGAATCTTGATGAGGGCTGAGACCAATACAAATAGGAAAAGACTTCTGGAAAGAGATTATTAACAGATTTGCAGAGAGAACGAGAACACGAAGGATATTGCAGAGGCTAAAGATCAAGTGGAGGATTAGGAGCAATCTGACAAGTTCTTCTAATTTTTTCTCCAATCTTATCTTTGTAATTACCTGGGATGTCTGGATTATTAATTTGGATATGTTTTCCTTTATTATCATGAACTAAATTTTAATTAAGATTGCAAACGGAACTTGGTATGTAGTTTAAATTAAACCTTCCCATTGAATGAAAGTTGATTTTTATTGAATTATTTATTATATCTTGCATTTAAAATCCAACTTTGATCGTGCATGAGCGCCTAGGAACTCAACCTAGTACAAATCCAAGCGCCTAGGCGCTTGGTTAGGACCACGTATTTACAAAAATGCCACAACTTTTATTTTAATAATTTTTGATCTTTTTCTTCTCCCAAATAACCAATTTGTCCCTCCAACTCCGACCTGCAAGAAATAAACACAAAAAGACAAAAAGATACTAAAAACAATTAAAGATAGCAATAATTAAGTTTAATAATATCGGATTCATAAGTATAAAACATACTCATTAAATACTCCCAAACTTAACTAATTGTTTGTCCCCAAGCAATGCAAATAAAAAAAATGCATCCTAATTATATGCCTACAAATCCAGTCATCAGTCAGTACGAAATCAAACAAATATGCCTCGAAGGTACCAACAATAGATTCAAACAATACATCCAAACAAGACAATTCAATAACCCATACCAATCCATAAATCAAAGCCTGTTATTATTGATGCAGGGTGTGTGCGCTTAGCAACCATTAAAATCAACTACAGTTCAAATACATCGCATAATATGCTTCTTAGAGGAAAAGACGCAGTTTTAACTTAAAAAACTCCGTTCACAAGTTAAGCTCCAGCTAAAACTACTCGATCACCAAATTCAGAGTCATTACGGGATTTATTTCTTCTTTTCTTTGCTCACGAGGGCATTTATGCTCTTTCTCATGTTTACACTTGACCGTAATATGTCTAGTTCTCCTAGACTTTTCAATGTTACCCATGTAATGAGCTTTCGACCAACGACTCCTAAACCAGATGGTTTTAGGGCGCTGGGTGTAGAGACACCCTTAAGGGCTTACTTACTCCTGTAACAAAGATCACAGAACTAAACTAGTCAACGTGTTTATTCATATGGATTTTTTTCCTGAATTTTCAATTTATTTTTTTTCTTATTTAAAAATCCCATATTTTCGATCAAACTTGAGTTTTTGCGTCATCCTAGCGTTTACTACAAGTTTATCGATTTCCCTTCATTAAAATCAAGCTTTCCCCAAGAAGACAATTATGCTATCATTTTAACTAAGTTGATCAAAATGATCATCCAAACGTGTTATCTGGTTACATCAGTTTCAAACATGATAAGATTTACATCATGATACAACATTACATCCATGTCTCAGTTGTAATATTGTTCAAATGTATACGCGATCCCAATCTCATCATTGGTCAAGTCAAACTCACACTAACTGACATACTCGGATTCATACATTTTTGTTTTAAGAAATTAGAATGACAACTACATGCAAAACTACATGATGAATGAGTAACCTCATCCTCGGGATAAGTCAGTCGAGGGTACACAGACAAGAGTGGAGGTTGTTGGAATTGGTAAAGAGTGCTTGCTAGATTCATGCGGTTGGACATCTCTATGAATGATGCATTACAGTTCTGATATATATATCTCCGCTTGTCGCTGAGCCTGTCTATTCTGCTTCCTATCCATCCGGTCAAAACCCTGCTGAATTTGGGTAGCCACCATGTCAATCCATCTAGTTTGATGTCTCAATTCTCGACGAAATATACTCAAACAAATTCGGTGGTGGCCCGTAACTCCCAGTTGCAGTAGGATTGTCATTTGACTGTTCATTAGGCTGGTGAGCAGGATCTGGTGGCACAATAATGAAACCTAACCCTCTCGGGTGTGGTTTACCCCAACTTATACCTTGTACTTTTTTATAACCGAGTGGTCAAAGAGAAAAGAGAGGAGTTTTAAATGAACTAGGAGAGAAACTAGTTTGATTTGGGTTGAAAGGAGCTACTTAATTTATTTATTTTTCAAAAGAGCGCCTAGGCGCTTGATTTTGTATGGGATTTGACCGCCTAGGCACTTGAAGATAGAACGTGTTAGTCAGGTGTAAGCGCTGAGTGTTCTGCATTTGAGCGCCTAGGCGCATGTTTTGTGCATGGTTTGGGCGCCTAGGCGCTTGGGCCTGACTTGGTGGATTTTGTGCGTTTTCCATACTTCCAACCTACATATCAAAGCTTCAATTCTCAGTTTTTGTTTGCAAGGAGATTACGACATATACTAAAACCCTAAACTAAGATAAAATATATAGTTAACTAAACTAACATACTAAAATAAAAGAAATTAATCATAGTTTATCTTAGTTTAGGGTTTAAGTATAAGTTGTTATCTCCTTGCAAATAATAACTGAGAATTGAAGTTTCGATATGCACGTTGGAAGCATGGAAGACGCACAAAATCCACCAAATGAGGCCCAAGCGCCTAGCCACCCAAACCATGCACAAAACAAGCGCCTAGGCGCATTTGCTCAAATGCAGAACACTCAACACTCTCCAAGCGCCTAAGCACTCACTCCATGCCCATTCCAAGCGCCTTGGCGCTACACTTGACCAACACGTTCTGTCTTCAAGCGTGCCTAGGCGGTCAATCCCATACAAAATCAAGCGCCTAGGCGCTCCTGCCCAGACTTTGAAAAAAAAATTAAACCCTAATCGAGCAACACTCCTTTCAACCCAAATCAAACTCTATTTTCTCTCCTAGTTCATCTAAAACTCCTCTCTTTTCTCTTCCTACACCACGTGAAACTCATACTTCCCTTTCCTCACTTCAACAAAGTTTGACAAAAAGAGATTCACAAGTGCTAGTGCTAGTGCGTCCGAAAGGTATCACAATTGGCTTTATGGTAAAACGCTAATTCCTGAGCGTGGATTATTGCCAGACGCAGAAGATGAGTTGTTACAAATGATTGGAAGCAGATGGGTGAATTATACAGCTCAACCGGATTCGTCGGTCATAAAAATTGTTAAGGAATTCTACGCCAATGCAAAAGATAATTGAAAAATATATTTAATTAATTTTTTTATTAATACCAAATAATTTTTTATTTAATTATTTACAAATAATAATAAAATTCAGAAAATTTTGTCAAAAAATAATAAAATAAATGAAAAATATATTTTATTATTTTTGTAATTAATATCAAATAAATTTTTGTTTAATTATTTACAAATATAATTGAGGAAATTATAAATAATTGAATATATGGATCTAAAAGGGAAAATTTATACCAAAGGAATTTTTATTTAATTCTTTATAAATAATAATATAAATTTAAAAAGTTTGCCAAAAAAAAGAAAATAAAGCATTTAACCCAACAAAATATAAATCAAATTAATATACATAACAAATAAATAAATTAATAAATAATAAGTTTCAGTGTCAAAATCAATTTTATCTCTCAAGAGATTATTTGATCTAATTTTATAAAGAAAATGCTTTATTT
The DNA here is from genome assembly GCA_016801055.1 of Panax notoginseng. Taxonomy (NCBI): domain Eukaryota; kingdom Viridiplantae; phylum Streptophyta; class Magnoliopsida; order Apiales; family Araliaceae; genus Panax; species Panax notoginseng. The sequence goes on from CM029022.1 coordinate 162,927,597, forward strand.
CACCTTTATGGGTTTTTATCTACATTTATGTCATTTGTAATTACTGTTCATTTCAAAATTCTGTTACGAAATTCAAAAACATATAAAGGAATAATTTTTATGTAATTAATATCAAATTGAATAATTTTTAGTTATATTATTCAATTTTAATTTCATAACAGAAAAATTATATATTTGTAAATGGCTTATTTTTAGCATATGCTAATTATTGTTCAAAATTTTTTAGCATATTATTAAAAAATTATGAATTTTGCCAAAATAATTTTATTCAAAATGGCGAATTATGTGGATTTGGAGGAATAAAATATAAAATTATGAATAAAATGGCCAAAATTCATAATTTTCCTCCGAAATTTTGGCCATTTATAAAATATAAAATTATGAATAATTTTTGGCTAAATTCATAAAATTATGAATAATTAAGCCATTTATAAAATATAAATCCAAAATTTTTTAGCATATTATTCAAAAATTATGAACAGTAATTAGCATATTTTTCTGTTACGAAATTCATAATTATTCAAAAATTTTACATATAAATTTAATTAGCAAACTTTTAGTTTTTATATTTTATAAATAGCTTAATTAAAAATAAAATTTTATTTGATATTAATTACAAAAATAATTAAATATTTTTTTTTATTTTCTTATTTTTTGGTTAATTTTTTAAATTTATATTATACTTTAAAATAATTTTTCCCATTTTTTCATAAAATTTTTCCTCCAAATCAACATCATCACTGCCACGTCGCATACTAACTGCCACATAGACTTTTTTTGGACAACTCAACAGCTGACTCAGCAGTTTTACGTTAAAGTCAACAGAGTTAACGATTTTTTTAACTTTTTGTTAGAAAAATCGAATACAGTAAGTTGACTGTAAGAAAAAAAAGTTCAGTTATCCATCTGTAAGTCGACCTATAGTACAGTAACTGAAAAAACATTTAACCCTGTTTGAAACTGATGTAACAAGATCGTTAGGTTGACTATTTTGATCAACTTAGTTTAATCGCAAAATTATCTTCTTGGGGAAAATCTTGATTTTAATGAAGAGAAATCGGTAAACTTGTAGTAAAAGATAGGATGACGCAAAAAATCAAGTTTGGGGAAAAATATGGGATTTTTAAATAAGAAAAAAAATAAAAAATCCAAAAAAAACTCATGAATAAACAAGTTGACTAGTTTAGTTATGTGGCATTTGTTACTGGAGTAAGTAAGCCCTTAGGAATGTCTCTACACCCAGCGCCCTAAAACCATCTAGTTTGGGTGTCGTTGATCGAAAGCTCGTTACATGGGTAACATTGAAAAGCCTAAGAGAACTAGACATTGCACGGTCAAGTGTAAGCACGAGAAATAGCATAAATGCCCTCGTGAGCAAATAAAAGAAGAAATAAATCCCGTATTGACTCTAAATTTGGTGATGGTGTAGTTTTAGTTGAAGCTTAATTTGTGAACGGAGTTTCCTAAGTTAAAATTGTGTATTTTCCACTAAGAAGTATATTATGCAATGTATTTAAACTGTAGTTTATTTTAATGGTTGCTAAGTACACACTCTACATCAGTAATAACAAGCTTTGATTTATGGATTGATATGGGTTATTGAATTGTCCTTGTTTGGATGTATTGTTTGAATCTATTGTTGATACCTCTGAGGTATATTTGTTTGATTTCGTACTGACTGATGGCTGAATTTGTAGGCATATAGTTAGGATGCATTTTTATTTGCATTGCTTGAGGATAAGCAATTGGTTATGTTTAGGGTATTTGATGAGTATGATTTATACCTATGAATCCGATATTATTAAACTTAATTATTGCTATATTTAAGTGTTTTTAGTATCTTTTTATGTGTTTTTTGTGTTAAGTTCTTGTAGGTTGGAGCTGGAGGGACAAATTGGTCATTTGGAAGAAGAACAAGATCAAAAATCATTAAAATTAGAGCTGGGTGGCATTTTTGTAAATACGTGGTCCTGACCAAGCGCCTAGGCGCTTGGTCAGGACTAGGTTAAGCGCCTAGGCGCTCATGCACGATCAAAGTTGGATTTTTCTACTGCTTAGTTGTTTTTGAAGCCAATTAGGAATCTTGATAAGGGCTGAGACTAATACAAATAGGAAAAGACTTCAGGAAAGAGATTATTAAGAGATTTGCACAGAGAACGAGGAAAACACAAAGAATATTGCATAGGCTAAAGATCAAGTGGAGGATTAGAAGCAATCTGACAAGTTCTTCTAATCTTTTATCTAATCTTATCTTTGTAATTACCTGGGATGTCTGGATTATTAATTTGGATAATGTTTTCCTTTATTATCAACTAAATTTTAATTAAGATTGCAACGGAACTTGGTATGTAGTTTAAATTAAACATTCCCATTAAATGAAAGTTAGTTTTTATTAAATTATTTATTATATCTTGCATTTATTGTTTAATTGTTTGGCCAACAATTACTGTGATAATCTATATAAAATTGGAAGATGGAATATAAATTTAGATATGGATATAATAACATATGTTCATATAATCTGAATAGGGTTAATATGATTAGCATGTAGGATAGGAATATACCTGTGTCGTTTCTATCTATTGAAAGAATGTGCGAAAAACCCTAATTAACTTGATTCACAAAGAATATAGTGAGTTGATTGACTAGGGTGTTCCTTGTAATTTTGTGTCTTAAAAATCGAATTTATGAGGATTTGTTCACGTGTCTTTGGAAAAAGTGTGAGTACTATAAAACATTCTTGGATAATGATTCATATTAATTAGTTGATTTAAATGGAAAGTAAATTGATTTAAATGAAATACCAAGGGAAGTTGTAATCTTAACATGTTAAATTTGTAGTTACTCTTGTGAGATTCTGATCTTAATTATTAGTTTTGGCAAGTTTAATTTTCAGTCCACAAACAATATTTCGTAGTTTAAAATAGGATTAATTGCATTGGAATTAATAATTGATAAATATTAATCTATTTCCTCGTGGGAACGATATCCTTGCTTGCTGAATATTACGAACGACCACGTATACTTGCATGTTAAATGCTATTAAGAAATTAGGCAACACTTACTCCTTTAACTGTATAACATGAAGTTCCTTTTAAAATTCATCACCTGTTGTACTCCATGTCGCTCCTTCAAAACTTCATCGTTGTCGCTGGGCGCCGACGATACGAGATCCCTCGTGTCTACTGTCCCACCCTCCATTCCGTCGAAAAACTTCCATTACCGGAACAGTAAACGATGGAGAACGGCCGCGTCGAAATCCGGCTCTGCCTCATATTGGCGGCCTTCTCACAACGCGATTTCCGAGGACAACGTTGTCGTGCTGGTGGTGAAGAGAGGTAATCGAGCTGCCACGGCCGGATCCGAAAGAATTCTGAAACGAAAAGTTTCACCGACGCCAAGATCTCACGTCCGAAACCGCCAGTCTGACGACTATGCGTAATTTTCTCTCTCTCTCTCTCTTCTCTATATATATATATATATATTTTCCTATATCTATATCAAACACTTATTAGCCTTTCGGTGTTCTTTATCTATTAATTTGTTTTGCGGTTATTTGATTGTGTCTGATTCAATTTTTTCAGGCCAGCTCCAATTCAAGCAATCATGTCGGCATTCTCTCCGACACCGTTTATGCTCTGATAGCTTGACTTTTGGATTTTTAAATATAATATTCCAATCCCCAGCTTATGTCACAGTTTTACCCTTGATTAAACAATTTAAATTAATAAAATAGTAGAAATATTATTTTTTAAATACACATCAGCTGGACATGGCCCCACACAGGGGGGCACGTCATCAATTTCTGACGTGTCAAGTAAATTTAGACAAGAGTGAAAAAAACTAATAGTTACTCATCTAATTGACAAAATTAAAAGGTGAATCATCGAAGTGGAAAAATGGTAATAGTTTAGGATATTAAAATATATTTTTGCCTTAAAACATAGAATAGTAGCAGCAAACAACAAAAGTGAGACATGGATATTTTCCATGGGACCCTATAGACCATGAAATAAAATTTTAAAATAATAATAAATTTCTATCTACAATGTTGTCGACAAAACTACGGACATAAAATTAACAGTGTTTTAGTGTATAAATTTTGAGGATATTTCCTGACAGCAAAATTAATGGTGAAAAACTCATGACATGGCTTACAAAACTGCAAGTGGAAAACTTGAGAAAACAATACTAAATCATAGTGATGCTTTAATGATATCAAACCATTGTGCATATTGTCAAAAATAAGACGTTTCAGTATCATACAGTAGGGAACCATCAACTTGAGTACGAGGTATGAAAATTTGCGCACTTAACACAGAAATACTGACATTTACAGATACCAATAACATATATATTTTTTATAAGTAAAAAATTCATTCAAAAACATCAAAAGGAGGTGAACTATATATGCACAATATACAAAGCATAGGGTAAATAAATACCTGCATTAGTCTCCCAACGCAAAGAGAATTTACATTCTCATCAATTTGATAGAAAAAGAAACATTATTGATGGAAGAATGAAGAACATACAAAGAGAAGGGGGCAAGAGTCCATTCCCAACATATATTGGACAAAGAGGTACCCTATAGGCTCCCATGGCAAACGTTATAAGCTATCATATGCTCAGTAAATGATAATACAAGGTAGATGGAGCTTTATATCAAAAAAAGACAATTGTCAAATAAATATATGTGAAAGTAAGGCTGCACAAGAAAACCCGCAAAACCGAAACACCGGCGGAACCGATTTCGGCCGGTCTAATTTATATGTGGTTAATAGCTGGTCTGATTGAGTGAAAAACCGAGTCCATCGCGGTCTGTTTAGGTTTGCAATATAAAGTCAGTTGCAAAACCGAATCAGCTGATTGTTTAAGCTAATTTATATATTAGGTTTAGTCAGACATCCACTCTTCTTATGGCGTTGGCTATTCCTGTCTCTCCGTTCCCCTCTCCTTCCTCTCACTTCTCAGAGCTCACAGTACCAGGGATTCAATTCCTTATTTTCAAATTAACAATCTTCAAGTATCCGACAATCCTAGCAGCTAGCCATGGAAATCAACAGCGGTGGAGTAGAAGGGTTTGCCAGTAATTAATAATTATGATGAGTTTACAAGATTGGCTTCTTTTATTATTATGATTTGTGTTCCTCAGGTACGTAAGAATCAAGATGATGTGTGATTAAAGTACAATTGTATCAATTAGGGATTTGATTGATAGTGTTTGCCCAATCAGGAATTGTTCGTATGTGATATAAAATTAGAGATTTTTATAAACAGAAAACCGTCCGAAACCAGCCAACAAACCGAGCTTACCATAAACCAATTGCGTTGGTCAGCTTTGGTGCTATGAATCTTAAAACCGACTAATTCAGTTTTGGTCAATAATTCTGTCAATAACCGGTCAAAACCGACCGTGTACACCCCTATGTGAAAGCTTATTTCATCAACTTGAGCTTTATATCAAGTGTAAATATTCAGTTGCATAATAATCAATGTCCTATTCCATATCAAGAAAATTCATGCCTTGCCATATGACCATCTACGTCAACACAAAGTTAGAACCACACGGAGAAATATGAATTGCTTACACTCTAGACAGATATAGGATGGATGTTCCAGATAAACTTAGACATACAACAGGCAATGGCAAATTTGTAACGACAACGTAATGTATAAGTACCTTTCATCCAAGAAGGATATAAAATCAGCGATTCAATAAATGACCTGTTGTAGAAAGAAAAAAATGAGCAATGCATTAATGTTATGTATTCACTAATAAAAATTACCGAATATAGCATCTACACAAAATAATACTTATAGAGAGAAAAAAAAACCATCTCCACCAGATGCGTCTTGAAATTTAGCTAATAATTTAATAAAATTTGGGAAACCGTGTGCAGATACCAACCAAAATGTTAGTACATGTAGGAAAGTGAAAGTAACAAAATGGAAATCCTCAACAAACAATAAGTTCTCGGGGGAAGGAAACCTTACAAGTCAATAATTATATGTACGTCGATAAAGTTTTTCAGGCGATCAACCCTGAAAAAATGGGTGATGAGTTTTCAATCAAAATCAGTTGTTATCCAGGTCGTAACTTCTACTTAATCCATGGGAAACTCTAAATTGGAGAAGCTTTAAATCATTGTTTTTTATTTTTCTTGTGATCAAAAGGACCCACAGCCACTATCCTTAGGGTGTGCACATACTTCACAGCCAATTCGATGAAAGTTAGTTTCTTCTCACTTACATTTTGTATTGGGACATAAATTCAAATATGACCTGTGCATAACTAGGAGGCTACACACTCTTAATTTCATTCTATATTTACTTGAAATCTTATATATAGAAAAATATAGACACAGACATAAATGTAAATTAGTGACTCTTGACTGTAAATCGCTATATACACGGTAAGAGGCATAAATTAGTTGATATACATATCGAGCAGCCTAAATCAATTGATATGAAGATGCTATTTAGTTGATGTCTGGCATAAATGGAAGATACACAAGATGCAAGTATTGACATTTATTGTTATTTCGCATTCTCAGAGATAATCTTTTCTTCTTCTCTTATTATAATTCCCATCTTGTGGTACCTTAAAAAGTAAGTTTCTAACTTGTATTCACTTATACAGCTCAAGGTGAAGACTTCATAGTATGGATAGCCAAAAGGAGAAAGATATTCATCTAAAAGGTAAATGATGGATCTCAAAAATTAATCTTACATTTCAGCAAAGCTTCACTCCATATGTGATGCATTAAATATAGAATATATCATGCCACCTCTTAAAATAACCATGAGCTCACAAAGCCTCACCTATTAAGTTCTCTCTATTTAATATACTTAAAACAAGTCCAACATAGAGAACTATAAATGAATAACTACTTTTTCCATATTTACTTGCCAAAAGAACAAGGACCCTTACCCTACATTTTGTTTACGAGAAAATTATACAGAAATAATGGTAAAATATTTACTTTTTTCACGTGTTTAATATTATTACCTCCTAATGCGAATATGTTTAATTAGAAAAGGTGTGGATGAAACACTATTAATACTTGCACACTGTTTTAAAGTCCCTAGGTGAACCTAGACGGTGGAAGGGGTGCCTAGCGCTTAGGCCGCCTATAAGGTGCCAAACTGTTTTCCTAGGTTGCACTAGGCATTTTCTTAGGTAGTCTCATTTTTTTTTATTTTTCTATTATACTTTCTTGTTATATACTACATACTGGCACTTAAAATAACAAAAAAAAAATTAAGGCTTAAAAAATTCATTTCAAGTATTGTAGAGCTTCAAAGTAGAGGTTTGATTCTACTTGAGCGGGAGCCTAAGCGCCCTGCCAAATCGAGGTGGTAGAAGACCGCCTAGGTGGGGAGTAATCGGAACTAGTGAGGATTTTTAGGACATTGTACTTACAATCAAGAAGATCTAGTAACTAATGCTGATATATATTTTGAAGAAGCCATCATCATTGAAGGAAATAAGTTTTTTTAAGAAAAAAAGTAAGGCTATGTTCGGAAATAACAAAACACAAGGTAAAATTATTATCAAGTATGTACATTAAGCAACATCTTAACAATACACTTGATATTAGATTTTTTAAATGAAGATACAATTAGTCATGTTTAATAGGAAGGCTTTATCTTTACTATCTTCTGTAAAACTTTTATTTTCTTTTATTCTTCCTTTTTTCTTTGCCCTCAAATGTTCCATGTTCCAAACATAGCCTAAACAATTTTGTTAATTGTTCATCACAAACATTTTTAAAATAAGTTGACATCAGAAAATATTGACACCTTCACAGTTCTGCAGCACAAGGTAATGGTGCAAAGTTTAACATGTCAAGAATTATTTTCAAATATCAACCAGCATTGAAGCCAAGATGCAGTTTTTGGTTATAGTCCTCCGGATATATGTATATCATGTCTTTTTAAGGTTTTAGATTCCTATATGATTACCTATCAAAGAAAAACAGGAAAGAGTTTAACTTTACCAATTTATAAATTTATTACTCTAATGGAAAAGTTTTTTCACATCTTTGGATCAAAATTCTTTTCAACTTCCATCATTTTTTAATACAATGTCAAGTCTTTCTAAATTTACCTAAACAACCTCTTAGCATCTTAATTATTGACTGGAAAAAACTAGCATCTAATGTGCACACCTTTTAGCAATGTTAGCATGGCAATACGACAATGGTAGTCTAGGCGGTGAAGGCTGGCCACATAGAGTGATGGGAATTAAAGTAATTATGCGAGTCACGGTGCTGCCTACAGCAACATAGTAGGAAGGCAAGCAGCATAGTTGTCAGAATCTTACGATACGTGATACGTATTGTATGGTTCGATGCGATACATAGACAATTTGAAACATATCGCAGGGTGAATCGAAAATGACACTGTATTTTACGATTTAGTTACGATTCTTACGAAACAATACAGTGTACAATACTTTTTAAAGTTAGCAACCGGCTTGAAAAGGTTTTTTATGTAGAACCAAAAGATAAAAAAACAAAGTTTTGAAGCCTTCTACCATTTCAAATGATTTGGTTTTTTAGTATAAGCATATGCTATATCGTTTAATGGGCCTTTAATCACTTTCTAGAGTTTAATAACTTAACTAAAATGTCGCTTGTTAATTTGAATTATTCTATTTTATTTTAGAGATAAAAGGTGAATCTGAATTTTCATTTTCTCTTGTTACTCTATAAAGATTACTATAATAATATCTAATAAATCAAGTTAAGAGTATTTTGGATACAACCTAACTGTAAAATTTATTTTTAGTCTAAAATAATATTTATTTAACTACTTTTATATATAGTCAAGCATATACTTGAATGTCCAATAAATTGTGTGTTATATATGTTTAAATATATATTCTCACATTTGTCATTTCATTTCCATATCATACACTTAAATGTATATGTTTAAATATATATTATCACATTTGTCATTTCATTTTCGTATCGTACAATACGATTCACAATACGATGCATGAAACACGATATGAGAGTCTTCGATACGATTCACGATTTGACAACTATGGCAAGCAGTGACTTCGTCATAATAGGCTGCAAATAAAAGGGCTTGTAGCTTATTTCCACAAGTGAAGCTCAAGCTAAAAAAGTGTTTGGATTGGCCAAGCTTATGAATAAGATTTTAGCCTAGACTAGAATCCCAAAATGTACTTATGATGATATTATTTTGTATCATATAATAGAAGTCCCGATATATGTATTCAAACAATTTTTTCCTTACCTGATTGCAGAGCAAGGACAGATTACATTAAATTTTATGTTCGTTCCCTAAATACAACCACTTTATTTTGGACATCATTGACACGCTAGACAAGCTAACTTATTCCTTCCCAAGATGACAGTGTAACTTTAAGCACCTATAGTGGATCTTTTGCCATTACTGCTTGTATATTATCCGAAACAGGTCCATGTACGATTCCCCACTCGTTCTGTATTCTTACTAATTCTAAACATAGCATAGATCAGCTGAACAAAGGCATTTGACTATTTAACCCAATATCTACTACTTGACTCACTTTCCATATCTGCAAGCCCAGTTATGCAGCTTATGCTATTAGGATGGTCAATATCACCCAGTAGAACATTAAAGAGAAGTACTTGCTCAGGATTTAAAATGATTGTGAAAGTTATATAATTACTGAACTAAACGTTATTTCCATGGGCAGCCTCCCTTTCTTTGTCTAAAACATTATTAAATTATATTTTAACCAGTCTTCAACTTTGTATTTTTTTTAAATAGAATATAATAAGAATTTTACTAGAAAGAAGAGATTTAGGTGGGAAGGGCATAGAAGTTGGAGATTCTCTACGGGCAGTGTTCTAAAAATCGCTAGGTGGCGGAGGTGCGGCCTAGGCATTTTCCTAGGTAAACTAGGCGTTTTCTCAGACACTCATTTATTTATTCTTCTATTGTATATAGTCATTATATTATACAAAATATATAGCTGATGTAATTTTTTAAAATTCTGCATTAAAAAATACCAAAAAAATATTCTTTAATGTTTCACAATCACACGTTCATTTCAAGCATTGCAGAGTTTCAAACTCTTTAATAAACCAAGAAATTTCTTTGCCTAGGCGCCTAGCGAAATCTAGGTGGTAGAGGTCTTTTTTACTTTTTTCTATTTTAAATTTTCGTTAAGTCACATTTGACTGCCATCTTAATCTTTTAATAGAGTTCCTCGCTATTGCTAATGCTTTAATCAGGCAACCACCAAAACTTACCTTCTACACTCATCTAAAAAAAGAAATGAAAACAATTTTATGGACTCCGCTTCAAATTTCATTTCAAACAAGCACACCGTAGCTTTTTGCAGCTAAGGGATCTAACAGTTAGGAGTCAAAACATGTGCCATTTATCAGGTAAAGAAAAATTTGGCCAATTGATAGTGCACATTTTCAGTTTGAAGACATTCCAAAAATAATGCAGAGAAGTTGTTTTCTTAACTGTTTCTGATAGTTTTGTCAAATGTCAGAAGAAGCAACTTTCTTCAAATAGAAGAAAGAACAAGCCTGATGTGGCTTCAAATCTAGAACTGATACCTACTAATGGGATAGGGAAATTTTAAAAAAGGGAACTTCATCCTACTACCATGCCTGCATATATTATTTTTGCTTTTTAAGACGGGAAAAAGTTCATTCCGCTGCCTATATAGAAAAATTTACAGCTATAAACTTTGAACAGGAGCATAGTTTGAGAACTAAATTCAGGAGAAGAAAATTTCATAACACCCTAGAAAACTATTCTCTCAACACCGATCCATCTATATGTAATGATACATAATAAACATAATCACACAGATAAGGGGTGTAAATGAGCCGAGCTAAGCTGAGCCGAATCGAGTTCAAACTTGAATTTGTTAATTTTTCATAATCTCGAGATTTAGTCGATCTTGAGTCGAGCTTTAAAAATTTGTTACAGCTCGAGTCTGCTTGACTCGAATTGGTCACAAGCTGTTTCCGATCCTTTACAAGTTTCGTTCACCAGCTCAGTTTGAGTGTGCAAACAAGCTTTGTTCATGAACAGTGCTCGCAATCACATAGTTTAAACATAATACATTCTACTTATATTATTCTTATACTTTGAGCATATCAAACAGGCCTGTACGAGTCCTTATGAGCCTATACGACCCCGTACAAGCCGCACACGAGTTTTGTTCACGAGCAAACGAGCCGATCCCGAGCTAATCATCGATCCTAATCATCATATAATGTTGTTCGAGCTCGACTCGCTAAGAAATCAAGCTCGAGCCGAGCCCAAAATAAACGAACCGAGCCCAAGCTGCTCAGTTCGAACTACAGCCCTAGTAGCTAATTAACACACCAACCAATTCCTTATAACACTAAGCTAAGGAAAGGTGAAATGAAACTTCAACGAATCATCACCTCAACTTATGCTATATTGCTATGAGTCTTATAATTTGTAACCAGAGTTTAACCTAAAAAAATATGAGGCCCTTATTTTGATGGTACAGTTGTTTAAGGCAGTCCTAGTTCATACTCATATCACATGGCTAGATCAAGGATATAATACATCATCTATATTTAAAGCTGCCTTTTTTTTAGTAATTCATGTATATTTATACACATATCTAGGTTTTCCACAGAATTGTTAGTATTATAATAGTGTCTTCTGTAAGTAAAGCTTTTCTACTTTGTTGTAATCTGCAGCTTCTGTGTTGTAGTTATCCAAATAAATAAGCTCCAATTCCATATGTCAGAGTAAATATTTAAATTTAAAATACTATGCAACACGCCTTTGAATCTCAAGGGGTGGGAGATATGGCAAAGGCCTTTTCCAATCCCCATACATGAAGACAAAATAGCTACCACTATATATATGCAACAAAATGGGAAAACAGCTATAGATCCTCAAACCGAGGCCACAAAACAGAAGAAAATTTGTCAAAATAGTTAACAAGAACATAACTCTTGAAAAGGCCAGCATAACACATAAACTTGTACATTTTACAATAGTAACACATACTAGTTAGCCAAATAAGAAAAGTCACATACACTTTGGTACCTTAAGTAAGCCCATGTTATACTTCCAGTACTAGTTCCTAACTCAAACTCATCATTGCGTCATTCATCAGGAATTTTTTTTGAGATCTGGTCTTCATAACTTGTCTACTATACTTCATTATTCCAGATCAAAGCTTCAATTATCAGTAAGCTTTCAGCTACAACTTTCACTCTTAACCACCCCCTTCTTTCTATTTTCCCTCATTGCGGCCTTTCTTTTGCCTTGAATTTCACGTACATATTCAGCCACAACAACATGAAGTTTTGGAGCAAGCTTACTTGATGGAGAGACGTTCAGACCTGCCTTCTTCAAGGCTCGGTTAACATGCTTTTGGGCCTTCTGCAAGTGAATATTGCAGAGAGAAGGAACAGTTGATCGCAGTATCGGCTTCCCACAGGTTATAGCACCTGCCAGAGCACTGGATATAGAGAAATTCAATTAATAATCCTCCAAAGGAATCTCCTTAACACAAAGGATCAAGTATTTATCAGAGTATATATTTATGAAAGAGGGGGGGGGGAATATGGCAAAATGATCAGAAGAAATTCGATACATTTCATAGCATATAGAAACTGTTTGTTTTTCTTATTGTACAAGTATAGAATGACAAATTTGTGAGGCAAAATCCAAAGAATACCATTACAAAACAAACCAAATAAGCTCAATTAACCGCTTAAAAAATTAACCCATTAGATCAGATAACAGATTTAATAAGCTCAATTCACCAATTAAAAAAGCAAGCCCATTAGATCAAATAACAGATTATATAAGCCGAGAACAAAATTGAACCTTTTAATCACATAATTGCAGGGCTTATAAAGCTGCTGCTTTTTGTCAGTAAGGATGTGTAGATGACAGAAGCTAGTTAAAGCCATGGCTTTGTACTTGCAACCATAAAATGCACAGAGCAGATTCCCACCATTATTATTAGCATTAGTTTCGCCAGTGCCCTCATAAATTCCCGTAACCCCACCACCGTCTCCGGCGATTTCTCTGCTCTCATTTTTCTCATTATTATCTCCACTGAAGGGGCTGAGGCCGAATTTCCAGACATAATCCCTGTGCAGAATCTTAAGCTCCTCCATTAAGGCCCAGTAATGCTCTCTGTAGCACTTGGCCAGCTGCCTGATATAGTGGGACCGGCGTTGCAGAACTTCCTGGTGCGTGAGATGGGTAGAATTGGAGAGATTCTCGTCTTCCTGGGAGGGCAAAATGACGGACTTGCCCTTGTCGGCGGCGGCGGCGGCGGCGGCGGAGGTGGGGTTAGGGTTTTCGTTGTGGGATTCAATTTTGGGGCGTTTGGAAGGGAGGGCTTGCTGGTGGTGGGATGAGGAAGCCATGACAAAGATTTCTAGAGAGAGAAAGTGCTTTCTAGAGAGGGAGGAGAGATGTGTGGTGGGGTTCTAAGAGAGAGAAAGTGGTGGACTGTACGGTGTGTATTGTTAGGGGGACTATTTTATTACTACCTCCGCTTCTTAAAAATTGTTCTTTAAGATTTTTACACATATATTAAAAAAATATTATTTATCAAATAAAATTTGTTTAAAATTATATCATTATTCTTTTATAAAAAGTTCAAAACTATTATAATTTCTTGAGGCAATAAGAGAAAATAAGGGTAATATAAAAAAATAAATAATTTATTCCCCTCGAAAATTGTAAACGATAAATTTTTTAAAATAAATTTTTTCTTCTAAAACGACAATTTTTTAGGAACTAAGGGAGTAATATTTTTGTATATATACATATATATATATATATATATATATAGTCGTATTATGTGCCTCCGGCACTACATGGACGGTTGAATTTATCCTAAATTTTGAACGGCCCACATGATTTATTAGGTTGAGCAAAAAATTCAAAATCAGTTGTATTTTGTTAGATAGATATTTTTTTTTTGTGTGTGTGTGTGTATATATATATATATATTATTGATATTTTCACATGAATTTTTCTATTTTTAAAAAGAAATTGATATTTACACATGATCCCTTCCACATAAATAATGAACGGGACTCACTTTCATGTAAGAGACTCGTGAGTAAATATTATTTTAACATGTGAAAATATTAGTTTCATTTTTAAATGAGTTTTCACTTTCATGTAAGAGAAGTACATTTAAAAATATAAAAAAAATCTTTCATTCTAAATTATTTGATGAATATTGACTTTTAAAAGATTAATTTTAAATATTTTCAAACTCAAAATTGATATGAATTTAATTAATTTATATTAATATAATTATGAATATCATAATATATCTAAAAAATAATACTAATTATAAGATTTATTGTTTTCAAAAATTTAAATGAATCATGTTAATTTTAAAATATTTCAAATTAATTTCTAAAAAATTAATATTATTTTTTTATTAAATTTTAGAAAGTTAATATTAATTTTATAATTTGAAGCACATGTAGTAGTACATCATTTCCATATAGGGACATGAGGGTATCCAAAGTAAGGGTGGGCATAATTTTCGGTTTTTTCGATTTTTCAGACCGGGCCGAAATGGCCAGTTCGGTACAAAAATAATCGGTTTGGTTTCGGTAAAAAAAAATCGGTATATACCGATTTTTCAGTACCGAGTTTTTATGGTTTGGTATTACCGAACCATACCGGTATATACCGGTTTTTATTTTTTATTATTATTAATAAATAATGAATAATAATAATAAAAATCATTATTATTTTTATATTAATTTTAGGTATTTATTCGGTAAAAATCGGTACCGTACCGGTAAATCGATTCGGTATACCGGTCCAACCGGTATCGGTACCAAAATTTGGCTAATTTTGAAACCGGTTCGGTTCAGGTCGGTATTTATCGGTTGCACATTCCTAATCCAAAGTAAGGGACATTGCGTGAAATGTCCCCCGTAATAACATTATGAGTCCTGTTATATCTTGTTTTTAAGTCGAATTACAATTACGACGTATATCAATACATGAGATTGGATACGGTTATAAAATTGATTCACTGTATCAAATATATTATAAAAATATTACCAATTAAATTTATCCACGTAATTTTTAATAAAAAAAATCAAAATGTAAAGTTGCAATATATATCACATTCCTAATATTATTTTAAAAAAACACTCTTTTATGTTCAACTTGGGAATGAGTGTATTTTATATATTTCTTCCATCTTTAATAGAATAAGTAAAATATATTTTTCACATATACTATGAAAAATATTTTTAAAAAAGAAGAAGCAATAAAATAGATAAAAAATTATTTTGTCCTTGTAAGTTTCACATTATTACATAAAGTGAAAGAGTAAATATGTTTACTGTTCAATCGCATTCAAAAATCTTATTTGTTTAGTAACAACTTAAACGCAACTTATTTAATTCCCAAAAGCGGTGTTTGGGTCCTACCACAATGCACCAAAAATAACGAGGCGTGTTTACAGACCCAAACGTTACGAATGCTACCATTTTAAACGCTACAAGTGTTGGCAGTTGAGCAAGTGCGTTTGGAACGTTATGTTGTATTTTATACAAAATAATATATTACAAAATTAAATAAAAATAAATATATTCATATATTATTTGGTGATGTACCATTAAAAGAGTTTAATGTGTAAATTGAATGCTTTATAATTAATATATTTATGGAGATTTGTAATTGTTCAATATATATTAATTTTATGACTGTTGAAGGATATTAATTTTGTGACTGTTAAAAATAATTTACTGTTACTTTCTATTTTATGATTGTTGAAGGATATTAATTTTATGAATGTTGAAATTTTTTACCGCCTTTTATTATTATATAAAGGAGAGGAAAGGCTCATCATATATACAAATCATCTTTAGCAGATAGTAAAAGAGATAGACTAGTAACTTTCATATAATATATATATAATGTACTTGGTGCTATATAATAGTAAAAGAGATAGACTAGTAACTTTCATATAATATATATAATGTACTTGGTGCTAACATATATATATATATATATATATATATATATATATATATATATATATATATATATATATTGTAAGACCCCAATTTTCATAAATAAAGATTAATTTTTTTCGAAATATCATTTTTAATATTAAGGTGTGAATTTGATATAATGTTATAGTTGTGGGTAATATTTATAAATTTTGCAAAGTAAGCAAGTTGTTATAAAATATTCGATTGGTCGGGGAATATTCGTTTTATCAAGGAATATCCGTACGACGACACAATCATTGGTGGACCCTACAACGGAATTATTGTCGGAATGAGAAAACGACAGAAATATCTTTTTATAAAAATTAACGGCGAAAGTTTTACCGTTAACTGTTGAAATATTCAATGATAAAAGTACAATAATATGCGCGGTTGCATAGTAGCACACGGTATTGATTATTGATGCTTACGTGAGAAGTCACTCAGTTTTATTCAATTGTTACTATAGTAATTGTTGCATAGTATCTCACGTTATTTGATTCAATTATTATCAATATTTTATATATTATTAAATTAATAATTGAGACGACAAAGTTATTCATATTATTATTTGCAATATTGACGATGTCTAGAAAATTCTGTCGATGAGAGGTTTGGTCACCTAATTGCGCGCCAATAGAGAAAAATTCTTATCGGAAAGCCTTCTCTTTCCTGGGAACGATCTACTTGTTAAATATTGTGAATTATAATAATGATGATAAATGTTGTTAAAAATTTTGAGGGAATTTTTATGAAGTAGTAGTTGTAAATTTTGCTTAGTATTTGGACCCCCATTTACCTATTTTTTAAAATAATCGGTAAAAAATTATTCGGTATATATATATATATATATATATATATATATATATATATATATATATATATTTTTTTAGTTTTTGTTTTACTTGAAGATTTAGTCATCCGTGAATTGCATAAGACGTCCGTGAATTATAAATACTGTTGGTCCGTGAGAAAAAATTCTAAATAGTATCATTTTCATTATCCTATAATATAGCATGCTTAGTTAGAATTGAAAATCATACCAGAATCAGAGAATTCTTCTTCTATAATCTTGAGTGTATTTCTTTAGAGTTTAAGGAAGCTTTGAGCATAATAAACAGTTCAAGTTTTCTTCAAGAATATCCCTCTATACCAGTTGGAAAACTCTCCTTTTTAAGGTAAAAGATATTATTTTTGTTCAGTATTCGTAAGAAATAATATTTTCTTCCATACTTTGTAGTACTTAAGTAATATTATTTCGTTTCAGATTCAGAATTCTACACTTATTTTGTTAAGTTTTGGCTTCTATACTCCATGAAATTAGTAGAATATCCTTAATATTTGTGCTTCATCCAGTATCTTTTTATGTAAATATTATTCTGAGCATTCTTGATAAGTTTTAACTTTTTCATGTCGGAGTACTATTCACGGGGTACTATTCACTCGGTTATTATTCACCGGGGGTACTATTCATGACAAAAATTAATTTCTTTTCGGTCAAAATCATTTTTGATACAATATTATTCTTGAATTTTACTCCACAAAGCAGTATCATGTTGACAATTTGGACGTTTTTGAATTATGGATAAATTAAATTATAAATCTTTAAAATTTTATCCTTTGCTTTATTTTAATTGAATTCTTATATCATTGTCATCATCCTCATGCTTATATTATGATGAAAGTCATCTATAACCCGTAGTGCATAGATGGACTTGGTATGATTATGATCAGGGATTATTCGGTATAATCATGACCGTAATGTTACAAATGATGTGGTAAGAGTCTTCATTGGCCCGTAGTGCATTGATGGACAGTTGTTGATATGATCATGACCATTGATGAAAACACGAATATCCTTGGCCCGTAGTGCATAGATAATTCGTGGTCATGATACTAATGAATATCCTTGGTCGTAGTGCAGGAATGATTCGATGATGTGGATTATTTATTAAGCTGAATCTCAGCGATAAAATTGATGATAAACTTTTTAAATCATAGAAGATATAAGATATTATGCTCTACTTGACTCTTCTAATGGATTGCTTGTTCCGTTGTAGTTAAACTTGATGTTTATTATATTTTATCAGTTTAACACTGTTGAAGGCTAACGATAATTTATTCTGCATTATCTTAGTCATAATATTTCTTACTGGGCTAGTTGAGCTCACCCTTTTCCTTTCGTTGTTCTCTTCAGGAAATGAGAATATAGTTGGGACTAGTCGGGGAACGGAGTAACGTTCCAGATGTTTGCATTAGTAGTCTTCACTATTCTGTGAAATAGTGTGATAATAATTGTAATGAGGACTTATTTTGAGTTTGAATACTGTCTAGAAGATAATATTTGTATTAAAACTCACAGCTTATGTTTTGTCGTATTCTACACGACACTTAACAGTTGTAATAAGTTTGTATTTGAATTATGTACCATGTATTTGGCAACTCAAAATAGGTGATGTATACCTATTTTGGGGGCGTCACACATATATATATGTGGTACAATTTTTGAGTTTGAGTAAGGAAAATTAGAAGTTATTCCTGGGTCATTCAACTATTTTAAGTGCTGATTAGTTAGGTGAAGAGCCGTTGAATCCTGGAGTAGGATTTCGTCAGTGACCTTAGCACCAAGAAAAGTTATCCGATGGGCTAAATTTCTACTTAAGGACAGTGCACTCTAAATCGATAAGTTTTATTTCTGCTATTCTTTTATTTGATAGTTGAATCCTATATTTTATTCGTATTTCACCAATAATCTTAAGTAGAAATTATGGATTCTGTTATGCTTACCGCCACTAAATCTGTCCCCGACTTGACCAAAGTTGAACCTTTTGATGGATCCAATTTTAAACGATGGCAAACCAAATTACTTTTGATTATGGATATTGCTAAAGTTGACCATGCTTTAATGACCATGTTTTAACAAAACATAATTAAAACCTCAAAACCTAAAGGTGATTGTTTCGTGTGTGGAAGGTCAGGTCATCATGCTGCCCAATGCAAGTTCAAAAAGGGAAACAACCAGTCTGTTCCTCCGAGAGCTAACTTAGCTGAGGCAGACAATACTATTGTGGCGGTTGTCTCCGAGGTGAACATGGTGACTGACAAAGAGGTATAGGTAGTGGATTCTGGTGCTACCAAACACATTTTTGCGAATCGTGGTGCATTCATCTCTTACACTCCCCTTAAGGAAAAAGATGAACATGTGTACATGGGCGATTCGAGACCTGCACGAGTGTTGGGTAAAGGGAAAGTAAATTTAAAATTGACTTGTGGGAAGATCCTTTCTCTTACCGATGTTCTTCATATTCCTGAGATTCGTTATAATCTCGTATCTATTGGGATACTTGGGAAAGTTGGGGCCGGTTAAGGTTATGTTTAAACCTGATAAGGTCGTGTTAACCAAAAATGGGGTGTTTGTGGGAAAAAGGTATCTTAATGTTAGTTTATTTCATTTGAATGTATTTGAACTCTTGAATAATAATGCTAGTACTTCTTTTGCTTACTTGGTTGAGTGTGATGATATTTGGCATGCTAGATTAGGTCATGTGAATTACTCTTATATAAAAATAATGAAAAATTTGAGAATTTTAAAAGATGTTAAAATTTCAAATACCAATAAATGTCAAGTGTGTGTGGAAGCCAAAACTACTAAAAAGATTTATAAACCGGTACTTGTTAGAGAATCTGAACCTTTCAGTTTAATTCATTCAGACTTAGGTGATATGTCTAAAAATACTTCTAAGAGTGGGAAAAATTATTATGTGACCTTTATAGATGATTATTCTAGATATACTAAAGTTTACATTCTCATAAATAAAAATAAAACTGAAGATAAAATTTTAATTTATAAAGCTGAAGTTGAAAATAAATTAGAAAAGAAGATTAAAAGACTTAGGTTTGATAGAGGTGGAGAGTATGACTCCGGACCTCTTAATAAATATTGCGAAGAACAATGAATTAAGATAACACCTCTCTATTCTCCAGAATCTAATGGGGTTGCTGAAAGAAAGAATAGAACACTAAAAGAAATGATGAATGTAAGTTCTGGGCCTCCACCAAATTTGTGGGGGGAAGCTCTTTTTTCTGCTTGTCACCTGCAAAATAGAATTATTTATAAGAAAACTGAAAAAACACCTTATGAGCTTTGGGAAAATCATCTACCTAACTTGAAATACCTTAAAATGTGGGGGTGTCTTGCTAAGGTAATATTACCTGACCCTAAAAAAGGAAAATTGGTTCTAAAACTACTGATTGTTTGTTATTGGTTATGCTGAACATAGTGTTGCTTATAGATTTCTTGTTTTGAAAAGTGATGTATTATATCATAATACAATCATTGAGTCAAAAAATGTTGATTTCTTTGAAAATATTTTTCCTTTGAAATCCAAAGTGAATCGATGTGACGCCCCCAAAATAGGTATATATCACCCATTCTGAGTCACCAAATACACGGTACAAGATTCAAAAACAAATTAAATTTATACAACTGTTAAGTGTCGTGCAGAATACGACAAAACATAAGATGTGAGTTTCAATACAAATATTGTCTCCTAGACAATATCCAAACTCAAAATAAGTCCTCATTACAATTATTATCACACTATTCTTATAGAATAGTGAGAACTACTATAGCAATCATCTTGGACCATCACTCCATTCCCTGACTAGTCCCAGCTATATTCTCATTTCTTGAAGAAAACAATGAAAGCAAAATGGTGAACTCAACTAGCCCAGTAAAGAATATTATGACTAAGATAATGCATAATAAATTATCGTTAGCCTTCAACAGTATAACAACAGATAGAATACAATAGACAACAAGTTTTAGATCAATAATTGCAGCGGAAATAACAATCCATTAGAAGAGTTAAGTAGAGCATGATATCTATTATCTTCTAGGATTTAAAAGTTTATCATCAATTTTATCGCTGAGACTTAGCTTAATAAATAATCCACATCACTGAATTATTCATGCACTACGGGCCAAGGATGTAAGACTCCAACTTTTATGAATAAATATTTAATTTCTCAAAATATACTTTTGAACATTATGGTGTGGATTTGATATAATGTTATAGTTGTGGGTAATATTTATAAATTTTGCAAAGTAAGCAAGTTGTTATAAAATATTCGATTGGTCGGAGAATATTCGTTTTAACAGGGAATATTCGTACGACGGCACAATCATTGGTGGACCCCACAACGAAATTATTGTCGGAGTTAGAAAATGACATAAATATCTTTTTATAAAAATAACGGCGAGAGTTTTATCGTTAACTGTTGAAATACCCGGTGGTAAAAGTACAGTAATACGCGTGGTTACATAGTAGCACACGGTATTGTACAATATCTTTGATTATTGATGCTTACGTGAGAAGTCACTCAGTTTTATTCAATTATTATCACAATAATTGCTGTATAATATCTCTTATATTATTGATTCAATTATTATCACAGTATCATCTGCATAATATTTTATATTATTAAATCAATAATTGAGACGACAAAGTTATTCATATTATTATTTGTGTTATTGACGATGCCTAGAAAGTTCTGTCGAGAAAAGGGGTTTGGTCACCTAATTGCGCGCCAATAGGGAGAAATCCTTATCGGAAAGCCTCCTATTTCCTGGGAATGATATGGTTGTTAATATTGTGAGTTATAATATTAATAATGAATAAGTTTGTGTTGATTAAAGATAAGAATAATAATTGATGAGTGAAAGATGTTTGTTCATTTAGTTTTCTTTAATTCTTCCGTGACCCAATTACCCTCAAAGGAGGTAATTCTGTGATTGGCTGGTTTTGTTATTATTGACCAAGCGGGTAATTAATCGGATAAATGAGTAATTAATTGCTATTAGTTCACATGTAAATAACTATTTGTTCACATGCATAGAACTATTGGTTCACATGCATGTACTATTAGGGGAGGTTGTGCAAGATTGATAATAATTGTAATGAGAACTTTATTTGAGTTTGGATACTGTCTACGAGATAGTATCCGTGTTGAAACTCTCAGTTACGTTTTGTCGTATTGAATAAATAAAATTTGTATTTAAATTTTGTACCATGTATTTGGCGACTCAGAATGGATAATGTATACCTATTTTGGGGGTGTCACAGTTGGTATCAAAGCTTAGGGATATGATCCCTGACTGAGATGTGAGACTAGAACTAGGAGGGAAGAGACGGGTAAATCCTTCACTAGTATGACATACCTAAGTTTATTTGCTATTTAATTGGTCATGTGGTATGTCAATTAACCCTTGTTTTGTTGCAGTATTTGAAAATGGCATATAAAAATGTTGAGATAAGCAATGGAGCACAAGAGACCATTGAGTCACCACAGATCAATAACCAGAATAATGTGCATCAAGAAGGCAACAATCCTCATATAAACAACAACACCGACCAAATGATGAGCGATGGGATGTTTAGAGGCTTTCTGCAATTCCTGCAACATCAGGCGAGAGAGACTCCTGTGCAAAATACATGTGGAAACACTGGCAACTCACGGTTGGTAACCGCTAAGCAATTCAAGGAGCTAGGACCACCGGAGTTTTTGAGAAAGCCAGAACCACTTAAGGTAGAGACATGGATTAAGCAGATCACCAAGATATTTAATGTCTTAGGATGCTCCGAGGAGCAAAAGGTTCCCTTTGCCACCTTTATGTTGCGAGGAGAGGCAGATTACTGGTGGGAATCTATAAAACGTACTCAACCTACCGCACTAAAGATGTCTTGGGAGAAGTTCGAAGAACTGTTCAACGACAAATACTTTTTCGAAAGTATTCGTCACATGAAGGAGGTGGAGTTCATCAAGCTGGAGCAAAACAATATGACTGTATCGTAGTACGAGAATAAATTGCGGAGTTACCCCGGTTTGCATCCCATTTGGTAGATAATGAGGAGAGAATGATGCGAATGTTTCTACGAGGTTTGAAACCCGAAATACGTCAATACCTCATTTCTCACAAACTTTGCTTGTATTCAGATGTTGTGAATATAGCTTAGTTATTGGAGCGTGATAATGAGTCAACCCAACTAAGAGAGAGTAGCCGACAAATCGATAATACCAGTGGTAGCAGTCATCGAAGCGGTGACAACAAACGTGGAGGGAATCAACATGCTAGAAATGGTAACCACTTCGGTGGTAATCATGGCCAAGACAATAGAAGTGGAAATTTCAAGAAAAGGAGATTCAACAATAATGGAAAGACAGCAGCACCAGCACCCATTTTTAAGGAAGGAGAACGACCACCGATCGTATGCTTCAAATGCGGAGGGGAGGGACACATCAGTCTAAACTGTACGATGCAGTCCAAAGCGTGTTATAATTACGAAAGAGAAGGTCACCTAGCCCGATTTTGTCGTGCAGTGAAGTCAAGTCCAGCTGGGACGGAGGCACCAAAGGTCGTCCCAGACAAGTTAAAGCCGGTAGTTCAAGGGAGAGCGTTTGTCATGACCTCCCAAAAAGCGAGGAACACGAACGAGGTTATTACGGGTAAGCTAATCATAAACTCTTGCGAAGTTTATAACTTATTTGATACAGGTTTTACCCATTCTTTTATTTCTCTTACTTGCGCTCAATGTTTAAATTTAACTTCGAAGAAATTAAACTTTGACTTACCTGTTGAAACTCTGTTGGGAGAAACCTTCATTACATCCACTGTTCATAAGTCTTGTTTGATTCAAATCGGCACCCTCACATTACCTGTCGATCTTATCTATTTGAAAATACATGCATTTGATGTGATTTTAGGGATTGATTGGTTAATTACTCATCATGCTAAAATTGATTATTTTCGTAAGGTTGTTACCTTTCATATTCTTAACCAACCTATTATGCGAATTCAAACACCTAAACCACTAAAGTCAATCACTGTCATATCAAGCCATAAAACTATTCGTTTATTGAAAAACGGATGTCAAACTTTCTTAGCCCATATCATAGATTTAAACAAAAATACATCAAATTTGAATGATATTCCTATTGTTAATAAATTTCCTGACGTATTCCCTGAAGAACTTCCTGGCCTACCCCCAGAGCGTGAAATCAAATTTTATATCGACCTTGAACCATGTACAAAACCCATTTCTAAAGCCCCATATCGAATGACTCCTATTGAACTTCAGGAGTTAAAACCCAACTGCAGAAATTGTTAGACATCGATTTCATTCATCCTAGTACGTCTTCTTGGGACGCTCCTGTTTTATTCATAAAGAAGAAAGATGAAAGTATGCGACTTTGTATTGATTATCGGGAGTTGAATCATGTCACCGCTAAAAATAGGTACCTATTTTCTCGCATTGATGACCTGTTTGACCAGTTGTAAGGCGCCAAATTCTTTTCAAAGATCGATCTTCATTCCGGATACCACCAGTTAAAGATTAAAACTAATGCATTCCAAAGACTGCTTTCAGAAATCGGTACGGGCATTACGAATTCCTAGTTATATCTTTTGGATTGACTAATGCTCTTGCTGCCTTCATGGATATGGTGAACTGAGTATTCAAGGAATATTTGGATCATTTCGTGGTTGTCTTTATTGATGACATCCTCATATACTCCAAAAGTCGTGAAGATTATGAGCAACACTTGAGGCTGATACTCCAAAAGCTTCGTGAAAACAAGTTATACGCCAAGTTGAAGAAATATGAGTTTTGGCTTGAGGAAGTAGCATTCCTTGGGCACGTGATATCAAATCACGGAATATCTGTTGACCTAGCGAAGATTGAAACAATTCAAAGCTGGGAGAAACCTAAGTTAGTAACCGAAGTACGTAACTTTCTGGGCTTAGCTGGTTATTATCGGATGTTCATGGAACGATTTTCTCGAATCGCTACTCAATTAACTTAGCTGACTCGAAAAGATACAAAATTCGGTTGGAGCGAGGAATGTGAGATGACTTTCCAAGAACTCAAGAAGAGACTCATTTCAGCACTTGTTATGACAATACCATCTGGTTCGGAGGGATTTATCATATACAGTGATGCTTTAGGCAAAGGTTTAGGATGTGTTCTCATGCAACATGGGAAAGTCATAGCCTATGCCTCACGACAACTCAAAGAATATGAGAGGAATTATCCTACTTATGATCTAGAGTTGGCAGCTGTTGTTTTTGCGCTTAAAATATTAAGGCATTACCTGTATGGGGAGAAAGTGGAGATCTATACGGATTATAAAAGCCTCAAATATTTCTTCACCCAAAAGGATCTCAACATGCGGCAACGACGTTGACTTAAGCTGTTGAAAGATTACGATCATACCATTCAATACCATCTTTGAAAAGTGAACGTAGTAGCTGACGCATTGAGTAGAAGATCATATGTGGGTACAAGTGCGATATTGTCAACGCAAAGGCCCATTTTGTATAACTTACAAAGGATGAAGATAGAGTTAAAGACTCCAGGGACCCACGTGATGATGGCAAATATACAAGTAAAACTGACTTTAATCGATAAAGTTAAAGCTGCTCAAGCTACAGACCTGAAGCTGATGTGTATGAGGAAGAAAGTACAAGAAGGTGCTATTCCAGAAGTAAGAATCAATGAAGAAGGAATACTTCGAGTCAACTCCAGACTTTGTGTTCCTAACGACTCTGACTTGAAGTATAAAATTATGATGGAGGCGCACAACACACCGTTTGCAATCCATCCTGGGAGTACCAAAATGTATCATGATCTTCGACATACATTTTAGTGGAGCAATATGAAGAGAGAGATAGCGGAGTTTATCTCAAGGTGTTTAACTTGTCAACGTGTTAAGGCAGAGCATCAAGTGCCAAAAAGGTCCATTGCAACCACTTGAAATTCTAGAATGGAAGTGGGAGCACATTACCATGGATTTCGTTACCGATCTTCCCAAGGTTTCTCGAGACATAGATGTAATTTGGGTCATTGTCGATAGATTGACCAAATCTGCTCATTTTTTACCTATACGAGAAACTTATTCACTTGAACGTCTTGCTCGTATATACATAAATGAGATTGTAAGACTGCATGATATGCCAGTATCCATAGTTTCTGTTCGAGACCCAAGATTCACTTCACGATTTTGGGTTAGTTTGCAAAAAGCTATGGGCACAGATTTACGATTTAGTTCAGCATATCATCCTCAAACGGATGGGCAGTCGGAGAGGACTATTCAAACTCTTGAAGATCTATTAAGACTTTGTGCCCTTGAATTCAAAGGAACTTGGGACAAGTTCTTGCTATTAGTGGAATTCTCCTACAACAACAATTATCAAACAAGTATTGGCATGACTCCATTCGAGGCGTTGTATGGACGCAAGTGTCGTTCTCTAGTATGTTGAGATGAGATGAGTGAAGCAACGTTGTTGGGACAGAAATTGGTACGCATGACAATGGAAAAGATTCAAATGATCCGGCAACGTATAAAAACCTCACAAGATCGACAAAAGAGTTATGTTGATCTTCATCGAAGGGACGTGTAATTTAATGTTGGAGAGCATGTGTTGTTACGTGTTACTCCATGGAAAGGAGTTACAAGATTTGGAAAGAGAGGAAAGCTCGATCCTCGATTTATTGGCCCATTTGAAATCTTCGATCGAGTAGGAACTGTGACCTATAAACTCGCCTTACCGCCAAGTATGTCTCGTGTTCATAACGTTTTTCACATATCTATGTTATGTAAATATGTGGAAGACCCGAACCATATTATCGAATTAGAAACAGACGAAATAGCGGAAGATTTAACGTATGAAGAGGTACCTGTTAAAATCTTGAATAAGAATGAACATATTCTACGCTCCAAGGTTATACCTCAAGTCAAAGTTTTGTAGAGAAACCACGATGTTGAGGAAATGACCTGGGAGTTAGAATCTGAAATGAAATCAAGGTATCCTCACCTCTTCGACATACCAGGTACACACCCCAATTTTGAGGACGAAATTTCATGAGAAGGGGTGGTTGTAAGACCCCAACTTTTATGAATAAAGATTTAATTTCTCGAAATATACTTTTGAATATTATGGTGTGGATTTGATATAATGTTATAGTTGTGGGTAATATTTATAAATCTTGCAAAGTAAGCAAGTTGTTATAAAATATTTGATTGGTCGGAGAATATTCGTACGATGACATAATCATTGTTAGACTCCACAACGGAATTATTGTCGGAGTTAGAAAACGACATAAATATTTTTTTATAAAAATAACGGCGAGAGTTTTACCGTTAACTGTTAAAATACCCGGTGGTAAAAGTACAATAATACGCGTGGTTGCATAGTAGAACATAGTATTGTACAGTATCTTTAATTATTGATGCTTACGTGAGAAGTCACTTAGTTTTATTCAATTATTGCCACAGTAATTGCTGCATAGTATCTCTCATATTACTGATTCAATTATTGTCACAGTATCATCTGCACAATATTTTATATTATTAAATTAATAATTGAGACGACAAAGTTATTCATATTATTATTTACATTATTGACGATGTCAAGAAAGTTCTGTCGAGAAAAGGGGTTAAGTCATCTAATTGCGCGCCAATAGGGAGAAATTCTTATCGGAAAGCCCCCTCTTTCCTGGGAATGAATTGGTTGCTAATATTGTGAGTTATAATATTAATGATGAATAAGTTCGTGTTGATTAAAGATAAGAATAATAATTGATGAGTGAAAGATGTTTGTTCATTTAGTTTTCTTTAATTCTTCCGTGACCCAATTACCCTCAAATGAGGTAATTATGTGATTGGCTAGTTTTGTTATTATTGACCAAGCGGGTAATTAATCGGATAAAAGAGTAATTAATTGCTATTAGTTCACATGTAAATAAATATTTGTTCACATGCATAGAACTATTGGTTCACATGCATGTACTATTAGGGGAGGTTGTGCAAGATTGATAATAATTGTAATAAGGACTTTATTTGAGTTTGGATACTGTCTACGAGTAGGGGTGTTTGTCGAGCAGAGTAGCTCGATACTCGACTCGAGATCGGTTCAAAAATATGATCCAAAGCTCGAATTCGAAGTTGATTCGAGTCAAATATGATCCATGCTCGTTTTCTGTTTAATGATACACGAGTCGAATTAGAGTATACCAGTATTCGCTCAGATTAGGGTTCGAGTATTTCATTTTTTCTCGAACCATACTCGATACCGGCTCGATGGATTATATTCGAATACTGGTTTGATCCATACTAATAAGCTAAATATGTGATATTTGTATCAATCTTTATAATTTATAAAGTGTAGTATTAAATTGTATAAGCTTGTACTTGAATAAATCAGTGAATTGATTGTCAATTCGCATTACATTCTTTATTAATTTCTTTACATAAATAAAAGTAAAAGACTTTTATATATAAATATTAGTTCAATAATCAATTTAGTATGTAGTGGTTTAGTATTAAGCGAAATGGTTCATATTCGAAACTCGATTTGAATGTTCGTGAGTAACTCATTTTGTAAACGAGTTGAGTACTTACGAGCCGAGTAGGTCCGAGTAATGATCCGAGTCGAATCTGGAGCAAATTTAGAAATTCCTTATCGAATTTGAGTCGAATTCGAGCTCAATTTTTTCGAGTCGAGCCGGATTTGAGCATTAGAATATTCGCTGAGATTCGACTCATTTTCACCCGTATCTACGAGACAATATCCGTGTTGAAACTCTCAGCTATGTTTTGTCATATTGAATAAATGAAGTTTGTATTTAAGTTCTGTACCATATATTTGGCGACTCAGAATAGGTGATGTATACCTATTTTGGGGGCGTCACAAATGATATTCATTATTATCACATCCACGAATCATCTATGAACTACGGGCTAAGGATATTCGTTATTATCACCAATGGTCATGATCATGCCAAACAATAATTCATCTTTGCACCCTTGGCCGAAGAGAACGCATGGTCATGATCATACCAACAACTGTCCATCAATGCACTACGGGCCAATGAGGACTTTTACCACATCATTTGTAATATTACAGGTCATGATTATAACGATACATAGTCATAATCATACCAATCAACAGTCAATCTATGCGCTACGGGCCAAAGATGGCTTTCATCACAATATAAGCATGAGGATGATGACAATGATATAAACATCAATCAAACGAAATCAAGGATAAATATTAAAGACTTTAAATTTATTCAGATTTTAAAAATATCCAAATTGACAACATGATAACTGCTTTGTGGAGTAAAATTCAAGAATAATATTCACGTATCAAAAATAATTTGGACAGAAAAGAAATTAATTTTCCGGGTAAATAATACCCGAGTGAATAGTACTCCATGAATAGTATTTCATGAATAGTGTCGTACGTATGAATAGTACCGTACGTATGAATAGTGTCGTACGCATGAATAGTACTGCGGCATGAAAAACTTAAAATTTAACAAGAATGTTCAGAAAAATATCATTGTGAAACGATACTAGATGAAACGCAAATTTCAAGGATATTCTACTAATTTCAAGGAGTATAGAAGCAAACTTATCAACATGAGTGTAGAATTAGGAATATGAAACAAAATAATATTACTTACATACTACATAGTATGGAAGAAAATATTATTTCATCCGAATATTGAACAAAAATAATATCCCTTACAACTGTTGAACGGAAATAATATTCCTACGAATATTAAACGAAGACAATATCCCTTACGGATACTGAACGAAAATGATATTCATTACGAATATTGAACGAAAATAAAATTCCTTACGAATACGAAAAATAATATCGTAAGCGAATATGAAATAAATAATACCCTTTACCTCAAAAAGAGAGCAATTCTGACTGGTATAGTGGAGATATTCTTGAAGAAAATTTGTACTATTTTCTACACTCAAAGCTTCCTTAAACTCTAAAGAAATACGCTCAATATTATAGAAGAAGAATTCTCTGATTCTGGTGTGATTTTCATTTCTAAACTGAGCATCCTATTTATAGGAGAATGAAAGGATATTATTTAGGAAAAATCACGGACTGTGGTAATAATTGAGTGAAACTGAGTGACTTCTCACGTAAGTATCAATAATCAAAGATATTATACAATATCGTGTGCTATTATGCAATCACGCGTATTACTTTACTTTTATCACCGGGTATTTCAACAGTTAACGGTAAAACTTTCGTCGTTATTTTTATTAAAAGATATTTCTGTCGTGTTCTAACTTCGACAGTAATTCTGTTGTAGGGTCCACCAATGATTGTGCCGTCGTACGAATATTCCCTGATAAAATAAATATTTTCCGACCAAACGAATATTTTATAACAACTTGCTTACTTTGTAAAATTTGTAAATATTACCTACAACTATAACAATATATCAAATCCACACCTTATTATTCAAAAATAATATTTAGAGAAAAATTAAATCTTTATTCATAAAAGTTGGGGTCTTACAACCTCCCATTCTTATGAAATTTTATCCTCGAAATTGACGTACATACCTGGTATGCCGAAGAGGTGAGGATATCTTATTTTTATTTCAGATTCTAACTCTTGAGGTATAACTTTTGAGCATAGAATATGTTCCTTCTTATCTAAGATTTTAACAAGTACCTCTTCATACGTTAAATCTTCCACTATCTAATCTAGTTCTAATTCAATAATGTGGTTCGGGTCATCCACATATTTACATAACATCGATACATGAAAAATTTTATGAACACGCGATATACTTAGCGGTAAGGTGAGTCTATAAGCCAAAGTTCCTACTCGATCGAGGATTTTAAATGGACCTATAAATCGAAAGTTTGAGCTTTCCTCACTTCGTCGATTCTCGTTTTTGGAATAACGACTTCTTACACCTTTTTCTTCATACGCATCAGCTTCGGGTATATAGCTTGAGC
This sequence comes from Panax notoginseng, assembly GCA_016801055.1. Taxonomy (NCBI): domain Eukaryota; kingdom Viridiplantae; phylum Streptophyta; class Magnoliopsida; order Apiales; family Araliaceae; genus Panax; species Panax notoginseng. The sequence continues at coordinate 162,958,460 of CM029022.1, forward strand.
GGCTTTAACTTTATTGATTAAAGTCGATTCTACTCGTATATTTGATATCATCACGTGGGTCACTAAAGTCTTTAACTCTATCTCCATCATTTGTAAGTCATACGAAATGGGTCTTTCTGTTAACGACGTCGCACTCGTAACTGCATACGATCTTCTACTCAACGCGTCAGCTACCACGTTCGCTTTTTCAGGATGGTATTGAATGGTATGGTCGTAATCTTTCAACAGCGCGAGCCAACGTCTTTGGCGCATGTTACGTTCGTTCTGGGTGAAGAAATATTTGAGGGTTTTGTACCGGGTTCAAGGTCGATACAAAATTCGATTTCACGCTCTGGGGGTAGGCTAGGAAGTTCTTCGGGGAATACGCCAGGAAATTTATTAACAATAAAAATATCATTTAAAACTGTGACTCTCATCCAAGACTTGGATAACACCTCACATTGATACCTATCAACTTGTCACCGTTTTCACGGCGTCCCCTACGGCAAGTCTAGCTTCGGTGCATCCCACATAAGGAAGTCATCAACGAAAGTCTCGGGGCTCTTTACTTATGGCTTGATATGACAGTGATTGACTTTAGTGGTTTGGTTGCTTGAATTCGCATAATAGGTTGGTTAGGAATATGAAAGCTAACAACCTTACGAAACAATCAATTTTAGCATGATGAGTAGTTAACCAGTCGATTCCTAAAATCACATCAAATGCAAGTATTTTCAAAGAGATAAGATCGATAAGTAACGAGAGGGTGCTGATTTGAATCAAACAAGATTTATAAACAGTGAATGTAACGAAGGTTTCTCCCAAAGGAGTTTCAACAGATAAGTCAAAGTCTAATTTCTCTGGAGTCAAGTTTAAACGTTGAGCACAAGTAGGTGAAATAAAAGAGTGGGTATAACTGGTATCGAATAAGATATAGACTTCGCAAGAGTTTATGATTGACTTACCCGTGATAACTTCGTTCAGGTTCCTCGACAAATGCTCTCACTTAAACTAACGGCTTTGACTTGTCTGGGACAGCCTTTGGTGTCGCCATCCCAACTGAACTTGACTTCTCTACATGACAAAATCGAGTTAGGTGACCTTCTCTTCCACAATTGAAACATACTTTGGGTTGCTGCGTACAGTTTGGACGGATGTGTCCCTCCTCTCCGCATCTGTAGCATACGACCGGTGGTCGTTCTCCTTCCTTGGAAACGAGTGTTGGTACTGCTGCCGACGTCTTTACGTTGTCATTGTTGAATCTTCTCTTCTTAAAGTTATTCCTACTTAGTTCACCTCTCCTATTATCTTGGCCATGATTACCACCGAAGTGGTTACCATTTCTGGCATGGTAATTTCCTCCACGATGGTTATCATTTTTCCGATGGCCGTTTTCACCGTTACGATTATTATCGTGTTGTTGGTCGTTGCCTTTTGGTTGAGCTGACTTATAATCGCGTTCTAATAACTGAGCCCTATTCACAACATTTGAATACAAACAAAGTTTGTGAGAAATGAGGTATTGACGTATTTCGAGTTTCAAACCTCACAGAAACATTCGCGTCATTCGCTCCTCATTATCAACCAAATGGGTTGCAAACTGGGACAACTCGGCAACTTAGCCTCATACTACGACACAGTCATATTATTTTGCTCCAACTTGATGAATTCCACCTCCTTCATGTGACGAATACTTTCGGTAAAGTAATTATCGTTAAATAATTCTTGAAACTTCTCCCAAGACATCTTTAGTGCTGCAGGTTGAGTACGTTTTACAGATTCCCACCAATAATCTGCTTCTTCACGTAACATAAAGGTGGCGAAGGGAACATTGTGTTCCTCTGAGCATCCCAAGACATCAAATATCTTGGTGATCTGCTTAATCCACACCTCTGCCTTAAGTGGCTCTGGCTTTCCCAAAAACTCCGGTGGTCCCAGCTCCTTGAACTGCTTAGCAGTGACCAGCCGTGAGTTGCTAGTGTTTCCACCTGCATTTTGAGCAGGATTCTCTCTCGTTTGGTGTTGCATGAATTCTAAAAAGTTCCTAAACATACCATCGTTCGTCATTTGGTCGGTGTTGTTGTTTACACGAGGATTATTGCCTTCCTGATGCACATTATCCTGATTATTGATCGGTGGTGACTCAACGGGTTCATGTGCTTCATTGCTTATCTCAACATTTTCTGATGCCATTATCAAACATTGCCACAAAATAAGGGTTAATTGACATGCCATATATTTTTCCTATATTCTGACTGACCAATTAAATAACAAATAAGCTTAGGTAGGTCGTACTAGCGAAGGATTTACCCGTCTCTCCCCTTCTAGTTCTAGCTTCAAATCTCATCCAGGGATTATATCCCTAAGCTTTGATACCAACTGTGACGCCCCCAAAATAGGTATACATCACCTGTTCTGAGTCGCCAAATACATGTTACAGGATTTAAATACAAACTTAATTTATACAACTGTTAAGTGTTATGCAGAATACGACAAAACATAAGTTGTGAATTTTAATACAAATATTGTCTCCTAGACAATATTCAAACTCAAAATAAGTTTTCATTACAATTATTATCACACGATTCTTATAGAATAGTGAGAACTAATATAACAATCATCTTTGACCATCACCCAATTCCCTGACTAGTCCCAGCTATATTCTCATTTCCTGAAGAGAACAATGAAAGCAAAGGGTGAGCTCAACTAGCCCAGTAAATAATATTATGACTAAGATAATGCAGAATAAATTATCGTTAGCCTTCAACAGTATAATAACTGATAGAATACAATAGACAATAAGTTTTAGATCAACAACTACAGCAGAAATAACAATCCATTAGAATAGTCAAGTAGAGCATAATGTTAGGTTTGTAATATTCATGAACGCAATCAAATTGCACAAATTAAGCGGAAATGTGAAAAATTAGAGTTTTAAAATTTTACAAACCATATATCCGGATCACCCTTTATGCACAATTATTAATTAAACGAAAAAGAAAGAACAAGAATCATACCCTTGAAGATTCGAGCTTCCTCAGGTACAAGTTCACCTCCAATCCTTTTCACGTTCAACTTGAATCCACCGGGTTTGGTTCCTTCCTTTGATCAACGTTAGCCACCCAAGTGTTTGGCCTCTAGAGGAGATCCACTAAGGAAGAAGAAGGATTCAAGAAGATGGGTATTTGACAAAATCCTAGCTTTTCTATCTCTCATAGAAAAAGGTGTACTCTCCCAACTATTGAAATTACGTATTCTATAAAAACGTCAACAACCACCTCACCCATAATAAGACTCTTCTTATTTATAGATGTAGGCAACCCTCCTTAATAATTAAGGAATTGAGTTTTATTTTATTTATTTAAACTCCTTTAATTAATTAGGCTCCTAATCTTATTAGGAATAATTAATTAAAATCTTTTAATTAATTTACCTCCTAATCTTATTAGGAATATATGAGAGTACTTTTATTAATTAATTTCCAAACTCCTTTAGGAATTAAATAATAATAATAATAGTAATAATAATAATAAGACTTCTCTTATTAATTTATATTTAATATTTTTAAAATATTAAATAATAAATGTTAAGTTATTTAATTTATTCTATCACCATAGATTAAATTAAATATACTTAACTTATTATTACGATTATGCCATTAACTTCTTAAAAAATTATTCTTCCTTTTATGGTGTGACCCTTTAGGTTCTCCATATTAAACCGATTGTGAATAAATCAATTACAACAATTCTAATCTTATTTAAATAAATAAATTAAACTATTAATTTATTTAAATAAATAATATTTATTCTACAATAGGGATAAGCCTCCCTAGCGGTCAACGACTTTCCAGATAATATAGATTTTAACATTAATCATAAAAGAACCTTTGAGTAAATAGTTACCGTACAATTTAATCCTTCCACCATACAATGTCCCAATTAAATATAAGACATAGAATTACTGTCAAGTCTTATTTTATTTAATTATATGTATTTCGACTCTTAAATGCACAACTCCAAATAATGCAAATTAGAAACTCTTTTCTAATTTCATTCTGCCTTGGCCAAGGACTACTGGGATGTCATTTATCGAATCACATAGGACATTTATCTTCTTTTACTAGAAGTGGTAGATTCTTTATTGATCATACATTATCTCCATGTACAACTTATTATACCCATACATACCCTTTGATATACCCTAAGGGTCTTAAGGAATAAGTCAAAGTATAACTTGTCATACACAAGATACTATGATGATCTCAAGTCCAAGGATCACTTGTACTACTATCACTACAGGAATTCCTATTGACGGGCAAGTAAAACTCCATTAGGTATTTCTTAGCGAGCCACGTTCAGTGAACTTATTCTCTAATAAGCACCTACATACTAGCATTAGTGTCTCCACACAAATGATCATGAGATCAATCATCCTCATCCAATGAGCAAGCAACGTATGTACCAATCTATCCGAATTCACTAATCCCTAATCTAGTAATCCAACGATTGTGAACTATTTTAGTTTTAAGCCTTTTAAGAATTTAGATCTCATTAGAATGATCATCATCATTATTCTAAAAGCATTGCTTAAAACTATGGGTTTATCACATATTATAAAACAGTATCATGTAGATAATTAAAAGCCTTTAATTAATTAATACCTTTTATTAATAAATGAATAAGATTGTTACAAAGTATATGCTTTATCATCAAACATGATTGGCTTATGTGCATACTACTTTCACATAATATCTAATATCTTCTTTGATTTAAAAGTTTATCATTAATTTTATCGCTGAGACTCAGCTTAATAAATAATCCACATCACTGGATTATCTATGCACTACGGGCCAAGGATGTAAGACTCCAACTTTTATGAATAAAGATTTAATTTCTCGAAATATACTTTTGAATATTATGGCGTGGATTTGATATAATGTTATAGTTGTGAGTAATATTTATAAATTTTGCAAAGTAAGCAAGTTGTTATAAAATATTCGATTGGTCGGAGAATATTCGTTTTAATAGGGAATATTCGTACGCCGACAGAATCATTGGTAAACCCCACAACGAAATTATTGTTGGAGTTAGAAAACGACATAACTATCTTTTTATAAAAATAACGGCGAGAGTTTTATCATTAACTGTTGAAATACCCGGTGGTAAAAGTATAGTAATACGCGTGGTTACATAGTAACACATAGTATTGTACAGTATCTTTGATTATTTATGCTTACGTGAGAAGTCATTCAGTTTTATTCAATTATTGTCATAGTAATTGCTTCATATTATCTCTCATATTATTGATTCAATTATTGTCACAATATCATCTACACAATATTTTATATTATTAAATTAATAATTGAGACGATAAAGTTATTCATATTATTATTTATATTATTGACGATATCTAGAAAGTTCTGTCGAGAAAAAGGGTTAAGTCACATAATTGCACATGGTCATGATGTGACACCCCCAAAATAGGTCCACACGACCCATTCTGAGTCGCCAGATATCATACTATAAAAATCAAATACAAACTTCATTTATACAACTGTTGAACTGTCGTGCAGAGCACGACAACAGATAAGCTGTGAGTTTTAACACAAATATATATAATACTCTCGTGGTGCCTTGACCACAAGACCTTACAATGTTACCTTACATAAAGGTACAATCAATAATTGTTTTAGAAATTAAAATCTTTGGGAAGTGCTCAAGAAAACCTTCGTATATGGGAGGCCATACGTCTAGATTATGATAGATATCATATGTCCACAGAATTATCCTTGGTTGACCCAATAAATCCTAAAGAAAAACGAGAAGATTACTATCGTCTTCTTTCCAATGGCGAGTCTTCTCTTGACATATAATTATCTCCGTTGTCTCTAAGTGAAAATTATATTTCAAATAAACTCCAAGATCATATAGGTAGTGCTCGTAGATATACCCTGCAAGTAGATATGCACAACCCTATCTTATGATAACACGAAGTTGTATGTCATTAGACATCTTGTATGATAGTGGCAAAACACCTTTTCAAAGTTGGGTTCACCTCACCCTATTGGATTCACTAAATATAACTACTAAATGAACATTTCTATACTACTTAGGGAGAACCTCCATAGCTAGAGACCACCGTTCTAATCCTCTTAATACCCCGCTCGACCCAGCTACTCTTTTATTACCTGAAAGGAATTGTGAAGCAAAAGGGTGAGCACAACTAGCCCAGCAAAGAATATCATGACTAAAGATAATTATATTATCAATAGCTTTCATCAATAATAACTCAGATATTTAGAACATATGGTAGATGATAAAACTTTTCAACCATAGTTGCAGCGGAACGAGCAATCAATTAAAAGAGTCAAATAGACCATCAGGTCTATTATCTTTTCCATGTTAAAAGTCCACCTATAATGTTTTATCCTTGTAACATCAATCAACAATTCCTGTCCACAATCATATGAATAACTCATAATCATAATTGTGATTCTGAATTCCTTTTCGCACCCATGACGAAGATAATTTTCATCACCTATCTTCACCTGAAACATCAAAAATCATGGTTATACCAAATCACAATTTCTGCTCATAATCATACTAATTAAATCATCTTTGCCCTACGGCCAAAGATATTCATTATTATCACATCCATGAATTAATATTTCATTGCTGAGACTCAGCTCAATAATTAATCCACATCATCGAATCATCCCTGCATTACAGGCCAAGGATATTCTTTAGTATCACGACCACGAATTATCCATGCACTACGGGCAAAAGATAATCGTATTTTTATTAACGGTCCTGATCATGCCATAAAATAATTCATCTTTGCACCCTTGGCCGAAGAGAATCCATAGCCATAATTATACCAAAAACTGTCCATCAATGCACTACGGTCAATGAGTATTTTTATCACATCATTCATCACATTACGGTCATGATTATACCAAATAATCCTTGGTCATAATCACACAAAGTCCATCTATGCACTACGGGCCAAAGATGACTTTTACCACATCATTTGTAACATTACAGTCATGATTATACCGAATAATCCTTGGTCATAATCATACCAAGTCCATCTATGCACTACAGGCCACAGATGACTTTCAACATAATATAAACATAAGGATGATGACAATGATATAATAATTCAATAAAACAAGTTCACAAATTAATTTATCCAGGAACCAATAACGTCCAAATTATCAACATGATACTTCTTCGTAGAGTAAAAATTTAAGAATGCTCAGAAGAATATTTCCGTGAAAAGATACTAGATGAAGCGCAAATATCAAGGATATTCCACAAATTTCATGGAGTATAGAAGCTAAAACTTTAACCAACAGAGTATAATAGAATATATAAAACTGTACATGGATTTTCGTCCGCCATGCGGTAATCCACGCATACAGATCATTTCCACAATTTAATAAGGAATGAATACAAAGGATCATTAACCATGCATGTGGTAATCCACATAGACAGGTTATTCCAACAGAATAATAAAAAATGGAATAACAGAAGGATTCACCATGCGTGCGATAGACTGCACAGACAGGTTATTCCCAACAGAATAATAAATAATGAAACCAGGTCCGACGTAAAATGCACAGACAGGATATTCCGATAGAATAATAAATAATGGAACCAGGTCCGGCGTAAACGCACAGACAGGATATTCCGACAGAATAATAAAGAATAAAATAATAAATAATGGAACCAGGTCAGGCGTAATACGCACCGACAGGATATTCTAACAGAATAATAAAGAATGGAATAACAACAGAAATCACCATGCATGCGATAGACCGCACAGACAGGTTATTCCAACAGAATAATAAAGAATGGAATAATAAAAGAATTTCACCATGTATGCGATACTTCGCATAAACAGGTTATTCCAACATAGTAATAAAGAATGGAACAACAGAAGAATTTCACCATGTATAGGGTAGCTCGCGTATACAGGTTATTCCAACAGAATAATAAATAATGGAATAACAGAAGTTCTCTTCATGAATACAAAAGAAATAATACCCCTTACGAGTATAACAAATATTATCCCTTACCTTAGAAAGAAGAGTACTGGATATAGGAGTAGTGAAGTAGCAGAACACTTTTCTTCTTTCTCTCTATAGTTTCTCTCTCTAGAGTTTCAGTGAATTCGTAAGAAATAATGAAGGAATGAGCTTCTATTTATAGAAGAATGAACTACATAGTAACTAATTCATGAACGGTCCAGATTGATTTACTTTTAATCAGACGGTTTATATTTAAAATAAAATCTTTTAAATAAAATATAATATAATCTATTTATAATCTAATAAAACGAATAACTTTATAAAAGTATTCTGTTTTATATAAAAAAATTTTACTATGCAAAATACTATGCAGGCACTATGCAACACTATGCATAATAAAATATAATATATTCTATTTATAGAATAACTTTATAAAAGTATTCTGTTTTATATAAAAAAATTTTACTATGCAAAATACTATGCATAATAGAATATAATATATTCTATTTATATAATAACTTTATAAAAGTATTCTATTTTATATAAAATATTTTTCTGTTTTATTACATTAATAATATCAATATAACAAAACTGAGTGACTTATCACTTAAGCATCAATAATCAATACCGTGTGCTACTATGCAACCACGCGTATTACTGTACTTTTAACACCGAGTGTTTCAACAGTTAACAGTAAAACTTCAGCCGTTATTTTTATAGAAAGATAATTTTATCGTTTTCTAACTACGACAATACTTCCGTTGTGGGGTCCACCAATGATTGTGCCATCGTACGAATATTCCCTATTAAAACGAATATTTTCCGACCAATCGAATATTATATAACCACTTGCTTACTTTGCAAAATTTGTAAATATTACCCACAACTATAACATTATATCAAATCCACACCATAATACTAAAAAAAATATTTCGAGAAATTTAAATCTTTATTCATAAAATTTGGGGTCTCATACATGATCATACCAACAACTGTCCATCAATGCACTACGGGCCATTGAGGACTTTTATCACATAATTTGTAACATTACAGGTCATGATTATACCGATACATATTCATAATCATACCAATCAACAGTCCATTTATGCACTACGGGTTAAAGATGACTTTCATCACAATATAAACATGAGGATGATGACAATGATATAAGCATCAATCAAACAAAATCAAGGATAAATATTAAAGACTTTAAATTTATCCAGATTTTAAAAATGTCTAAATTGACAACATGATAACTGATTTATGAAGTAAAATTCAATAATAATATTCACGTATCAAAAATAATTTGGGCAGAAAAGAAATCAATTTTTCAGGTGAATAGTACTCCGGGAATAGTGCCGTATGTATAAATAGTACCCTACGTATGAATAGTGTAGTACATATGAATAGAACTCCGAAATGAAAAGTTTAAAATTTAACAAGAATGTTCAGAAAAATATCCTTGTGAAGCGATACTTGTAGACACTCGAAATTTTCTGCACACCTGTTACTGACATTGCAGGAGGGCAGATTCGTCTTTCAGACATAACCCTGGAAGACAGCTCATATCTAGTCCGAATACTACCGAAAGCTCAGTCTCAACCCCGGAACACACACCAGGAATATCAATTCCAACCTCAGAGATAACCCCGAGGCCTGCAGTTCCAATATCGAAAATTCCACTAGAGAAGACCGATTCATCCCGGAGATAACCCCGAGATATTCAATCTCAGTCCCAACACTGAAAATAGCAAATTCCAACCTTGGAGATAACCCCAAGGAAGGCAGTTGCAGTTCCAGAGATAACCCCGAAAATGCTTGTTTTAAATGCATGCAATCAGCTTCAACCTCGGCGCTTACACCGCGACACTCAGTACAAGGCCCGACAATAACATCGGGAAGACAGGCACACCTCAGAGATGACACTGAGGATCTTCAACACTTGTAGCAGTCCAATCTCAGAGATAACCCTGAGCAACGTTTGCTTTATCAGCCCAAACTGGAGATAACCCTGGTGAGGGGCAAAGTCATCATCTTGCCACCTTGACGCCACATCACGCCGTCTCAACATTTCAGAAATACATTTCTACACAGTAATGTCCCACAAGAACCAAGGAAGTCCAATCTCGAGTGACAATTACACATGGTAACGGATAGAATTTGAAGCGTGAAGACCGGAGGGCATGGTCCCATCTTCCTGACTTCGTACAACCTCTAATCCCATGTCATTGCGTAACTCTCGACAATGGCGGTTCTAAAATAGGTCTTCTGCACCTCAGTCGGATGCCCGGATTGAAGTTCTGAAAGTTCGAGCGGACATCACATTACACGCGTGCACGTACTTCGAGATGGTGGGACCCGCGAAGGACGAATAAAGCCCATGTCTAACAATTCCTACAGTTGGATCTTTAACTCCTGAAGTTCAATAGGAGTCATTCGATATGGGGCTTTGGAAATGGGTTTTGTACCGGGTTCAAGGTCGATACAAAATTTAATTTCACGCTCTAGGGGTAGGCCAGGAAGTTCTTCAGGGAATACGTCAAGAAATTTATTAACAATAGAAATATCATTCAAAACTGACGTATTTTTGTTTAGATCCGTGACATGAGCTAAGAAAGCTTGACATCCGTTTTTTAATAAACGAATAACTTTATGGCTTGAGATGACAGCGATTGATTTTAATGGTTTGGTTGCTTGAATTCGCATAATAGGTCGATTAGGAATATGAAAACAATTAATTTTTGCATGATGAGTAGTTAACCAATCAATCCCTAGAATCACGTCAAATGCAAGTATTTTTAATGAAATAAGATCGACAGGTAATGTGTGGGTACCAACTTGAACCAAACAAGACTTATAAACCGTTGATGTAATGAAGGTTTCTCCCAATGGAGTTTCAACAGATAAGTCAAAGTCTAATTTCTCCGGAGTCAAATTTAATCGATGAGCGCAAGTAGGAGAAATAAAAGAATGGGTAGAACCGGTATCAAATAAAGTATAGACTTCGTTAGAGTTTATGATAAGCTCATCCGTGATGACCTCATTCGGGTTCCTTGCTTTCTGGGAGGTCACAACAAACGCTCTCCCTTGCACTACCGATTTTAACTTTTTTGGGACGGCCTTTGGTGTCTCCATCTTGGATGAACTTATTTTTGGGAAACGATAAAATCGAGCTAAATGACTTTCTCTTCCACAATTATAACATGCTTTAGACGACATCGCGCAGTTTGGACTGATGTACCCCTCCCCTCCGTATTTGAAACATATGATAGGTGGTCGTTCTCCTTCCTTAACAACGGGTGCTGGTGCTGACGTCTTTCCATCCTTGTTGAATCTCCTCTTCTTGAAATGACCATTCTTATTATTTTGGCCCTGATTACCACCGAAGTGGTTACCATTTCTGGCCTGTTGATTCCCTCCACGCTTGTTGTCACCGCTTCGATGACTGCTCTCACTGGTATTATCATTTTGCCGACTGCTCTCTTTTGGTTGCGTTGGCTCGTTATCGCGCTCCACTAACTGAGCCCTATTCAAAACATCTGAATACAAACACAGTTTATGAGAAATAAGATGTTGACGTATCTCAGGTTTCAAACCTCGCAAAAACATTCGCGTCATTCGCTCTTCATTATCCACCAAGTGGGATGCAAACCGGGACAACTCAGCAAATTTAGCCTCATACTGCGACATGGTCATATTATTCTGCTCCAATTTGATGAACTCCACCTCCTTCATGTGACGAACATTTTTAGGAAAGTATTTGTCATTGAACAGCTCTTGAAACTTCTCCCAAGACATCTTCAGTGCGGCAGGTTGAGTACGCTTAATCGATTCCCACCAGTAATCTTCCTCTCCTCGCAACATAAAGGCGGCAAAGGGAACCTTTTGCTCCTCGGAGCATCCTAAGACATCAAATATCTTGGTGATCTGCTTTATCCATGTTTTCGCTATAAGTGGTTTTGGCTCTCCCTTAAACTCCGGTGGTCCCAGCTCCTTGAACTGTTTAGCGGTGACCGTCCGAGAGTATTCAGTATTTCCACCTATATTTTGGACAGGAGCCGCTCTCGCCTGCTGTTGCATGAACTGCATAAAGCTTCTGAACATTCCATTATTCATCATCTGGTCAGTGTTGTTGTTTACATACGGATTGTCACCTTCCTGATGCACATTATCCTGATTATTGATATGTGGTGAATCAACAGTCGCCTGTGCTCCATTGCTATTCTCAACATTCTCAGATGCCATTTTCAGATACTGTCACAAAACAAAAGTTAATTGATATGTCATATATTATCCTTATATTATGACCGACCAATTAAATACCATGCAAATAAACTTAGGTAGGTCATACTAGTGAAGGAATTTCCCGTCTCTCCCCTCCTAGTTCTATTCTCACATCTTAGCCAGGGATCATATCCCTAAGCTCTGATACCAACTGTGACAGCCCCAAAATTAGGTATACATCACCCATCTTGGGTCGTCAGATACATGGTACAGAATACAAATACAACTTACTAATACAACTGTCGTGTACAATACGACAAAACATAACTGTGAGTTTGAATACAATTATTGTCTACTAGAGACTATACAAACTCAAAAGGAGTCATCATTACAATTATTGTCACACTATTTAATAGAATAGTGAGGACTACTAATACTATCATCTGGTCCATCACTCCGTTCCCCGACTCGTCCCAGCTATATTCTCACTTCCTGAAGAGAACAGTGAAAGAAAGGGTGAACTCAACTAGTCCACTAAGAAATATTATGACTAAGATAATGCAGAATAAATTATCATTAGCCTTCAACAGTGTTAAACTGATAAAATATAACGAACATCAAGTTTAACTGCAGCGGGATAAGCAATCTATTAAAAGAGTCAAGTAGAGAATAAAATCTACTATCTTCTATGATTTAAAAGGTTTTTCAACACTGTTATCGCTGGGACTCAGCTTAATAAAATAATCCACATCATCGAATTACCCCTGCACTACGGCCAATGATATTCGTGTATTCATTAATGGTCATGATCATGCCAACAACTGTCCATCAATGCACTACGGGCCAATGAGGACTTTTACCACTTCATTTGTAACATTACGGTCATGATTACACCGAATAATCCCTGGTTATAATCATACCAAGTCCATCTATGCACGACATACCATAGATGACTTTCAACATTTTATAAACATGAGGATGATGATAATGATATAAGAATTCAATAAAACAAGTTCAAGAATTAATTTATCCAAGAATTAACAACGTCCAAATTGTCTACATGATGCTGCTTTGTGGAGTAAAATTCAAGAATGCTTAGAAGAATATTTTCATGAAAAGATACTGGATGAACCGCAATTATCAAGGATATTCCACTAATTTCATGGAGTATAGAAGTTAAAACTTAACCAACTGAGTATAATAAAGAATGGAATAACAAAAGAAATCACCTGACATGCGATAGACCGAACAGACAGGTTATTCTAACAGAATAATAAATAATAGAACCAGGTCCGGCGTAAACGCACAGACAGGATATTCCGACAGAATAATAACAAGACGGAACCAGGTCCGGTGTAAAACACATAGACAGGATGTTCCAACAGAATAATAATAAAAACGGAACCAGGTCCGGTGTAAAACACACAGACAGGATATTCCAACAGAATAATAACAAGACGGAACCAGGTCCAGTGTAAAACACACAGACAGGATGTTCCAACAGAATAATAGAAGAATGTCACCAAGTATAGGGTAGACCGCGTATACAGGTTATTCCAACAGAATAATAAGAAATGGAATAACAACAGTTCTCTTCATAAATAAGAAAGAATAACACCCCTTACCATTTCAAAAAAGAACTGAAATAAAGAAGTAGTTAAGTAGCAGAATACTTTTCTTGTCTCTCTCTATAGTTTCTCACTCTAGAGTTCAGTGAATTCGTAAGAAATAATGAAGGAATGAGCTACTATTTATAGAAAAATGGAATGCATAGTAACTAATCCATGAACGGTCCAGATTGATTACTTTAATCTGACGGTCCATATTTAAAGAAAAATCTTTTAAATAAAATATAATATATTCTATTTATAGAATAACTTTAATAAAGTATTCTGTTTTATATAAAAAGATGTTTCTGTTTTATTACGTTAATAATACGAATAAAACAAAACTTCATTATCGCTAAATAATTCATATTATTAACTGACAATAATTGAATCAAATTGAGTGACTTCTCACATAAGCATTAATAATCAATACCGTGTGCTACTATGCAACCACACGTATTACTGTACTTTTACTACCGAGTAGTTCAACAGTATCAATGGTAAAACTTCCGCCGCTATTTTTAATAAAATATTTTTGTCGTTTTCTCAATCCGACAATAATTTCGTTGTGGGGTCCACCAATGATTGTGCTGTTGTACGAATATTTTCTGTTAAAACGAATATTCTCCGACCAATCGAATATTATATAACAACTTGCGTACTTTGTAAAATTTATAAATATTACCCACAACTATAACATTATATCAAATTAACTCCATAATATTCAAAAATGATATTTATAGAAAATTCATCTTTATTTATAAAAGTTGGGGTCTTACAACCTCCCCTTCTTATTAAATTTTGCCCTCGAAATTAGGGTACGTACCTGGTATGTCGAAGAGGTAATGATACCTTGATTTCATTTCAGATTCTAACTCCCAAGTCATTTCCTCAACATCGTGGTTTCTCCACAAAACTTTGACTTGAGGTATAACCTTGGAGCGTAGAATATGTTCCTTCTTATCTAAGATTTGAACAAGAACTTCTTCATACGTCAAATCTTCTGCTATTTTGTCTAGTTCTAACTCAATAATGTGGTTCGGGTCTTCCACATATTTACGTAACATGGATATGTGAAAAACGTTATGAACACGAGACATACTTGGCGGTAAAGCGAGTCTATAAGCCACAGTTCCTACTCGATCGAGGATTAAAAATGGACCGATGAATCGAGGATTGAGCTTTTCTCTCTTTCCAAATCTCGTAACTCCTTTCCATGGAGCAACACGTAAGAACACATGATCTCCTATATCAAATTCCACGTCCTTTCGATGAAGATCAACATAACTCTTTTGTCGATCTTGTGAGGTTTTTATACGTTGTCGGATCGTTTGAATCTTTTCTGTAGTCATACGTACCAACTCCGGTCCCAACAACGTTGCTTCACCCACCTCATCCCAGCATACTGGAGAACGACATTTTCTTCCATACAATGCTTCGAATGGAGTCATGCCAATACTTGCTTGATAACTGTTGTTGTAGGAAAACTCCACTAATGGTAAGAACTTGTCCCAACTTCCCTTGAAGTCAAGGACACAGAGTCTTAATAAATCTTCTAGAGTTTGAATAGTCCTCTCTGATTGTCCGTCCGTCTGAGGATGATATGCCGAACTAAATCGTAAATCCGTGCCCATAGCTTTTTGTAAACTAACCCAAAATCGTGAAGTGAATCTTGGGTCTCGATCAGAAACTATGGATACTGGCATACCATGCAGTCTTACAATCTCGTTTATGTACATACGAGCAAGACGTTCAAGTGTATAAGTTTCTCGTATCGGTAAGAAATGAGCAGACTTGGTCAATCTATCAACAATGACCCAAATCGCATCTATACCTTGAGAAACCTTAGGAAGACCGGTAACGAAATCCATGGTAATGTGCTCCCACTTCCATTCTGGAATTTCAAGTGGTTGCAATGGACCTTTTGGTACTTGATGCTCCGCTTTGACTCGTTGACAAGTTAGACACCTTGAGATAAACAGCGCTATCTCTCTCTTCATATTGCTCCACCAAAATGTATGACGAAGATCATGATACATTTTGGTACTTCCAGGATGGATTGCAAACGGTGTGTTGTGCGCCTCCATCATGATTTCATACTTTAAATCAGGGTTGTTAGGAACACAAAGTCTGGAGTTGACTCGAAGTATTCCTTCTTCATCGATTCTTGCTTCCGGCATAGCACCTTCTTGCACTTTCTTCCTCATACGCATCAGCTCCAGGTCTGTAGCTTGAGCAGCTTTAACTTTATCGATTAAAGTTGGTTCTACTCGTATATTCGCCATCATCACATGGGTCCCTGGAGTCTTTAACTCTATCTCCATCCTTTGCAAGTCACACAAAATGGGCCTTTGTGTTGACAATATCGCACTCGTACTTGCATATGATCTTCTACTCAATGCGTCAGCTACCACGTTCGCTTTTCCAGGATGGTATTGAATGGTATGATCATAATCTTTCAAC
The DNA here is from genome assembly GCA_016801055.1 of Panax notoginseng. NCBI lineage: Eukaryota > Viridiplantae > Streptophyta > Magnoliopsida > Apiales > Araliaceae > Panax > Panax notoginseng. The sequence continues at coordinate 162,974,768 of CM029022.1, forward strand.
AGTTCAAGCCAACGTCGTTGTCGCATGTTGAGTTCCTTTTGAGTGAAGAAATATTTGAGGCTTTTATGATCCGTAAAGATCTCCACCTTCTCCCCATACAAGTAATGCCTCCAAATTTTAAGTGCAAAGACAACAGCTGCCAACTCTAGATCATGAGTAGGATAATTCCTCTCATATTCCTTGAGTTGTCTTGATGCATAGGCTATGACTTTTCCATGTTGCATGAGAACGCATCCCAACCCTTTGCTCGAAGCATCACTGTAGATGACAAATCCCTCCGAGCCAGATGGTATTGTTAGAACAGGTGCTGAAATGAGTCTCCTCTTGAGTTCTTGAAAACTCTTTTCACATTCTTCGCTCCAACCGAACTTTGTATCTTTCCGAGTCAGCTGAGTTAATGGAGTAGCGATTCGAGAAAATCCTTCCACGAATCTCCGATAATAACCAGCTAAACCAAGAAAGCTACGTACTTCGGTCACTGATTTAGGTTGCTCCCAGCTTTGAATAGCTTCAATCTTTGCCGGGTCAACCGATATTCCACGACATGATACTACGTGCCCAAGGAATGCTACCTCCTCCAGCCAGAACTCGCATTTCTTCAACTTGGCATAAAGTTTGTATTCACGAAGCTTTTGGAGTACCAGCCTCAAGTGTTGCTCATGATCTTCACGGCTTTTGGAATAAATAAGGATGTCATCAATAAAGACGACCACAAAGTGATCCAAATATTCCTTGAATACCCGGTTCATCATATCCATGAAGGCAGCAGGAGCATTAGTCAATCCAAAGGACATGACTAGAAATTCATAATGCCCGTACCGAGTTCTGAAAGCCGTCTTTGGAATATCCTCAGTTCTAACCTTCAGCTGATGATATCCAGAACGAAGATCGATCTTTGAAAAGAATTGTGCTCCTTGCAACTGGTCAAACAGGTCATCAATACGTGGCAATGGGTACCTGTTTTTGATGGTGACATGATTCAACTCCCGATAATCAATACAAAGTCGCATACTTCCATCTTTCTTCTTCACGAATAGAACAGGAGCACCCCAAGGAGAAGTACTAGGACGAATAAAGCCAATGTCTAACAATTCCTGCAGTTGGATCTTTAACTCCTGAAGTTCAATAGGAGCCATTCGATATGGGGCTTTGGAAATGGGTTTTGTACCGGGTTCAAGGTCGATACAAAATTCAATTTCACGCTCTGGGGGTAGGCCAGGAAGTTCTTCAGGGAATACGTCAGGAAATTTATTAACAATAGAAATATCATTCAAAACTGACGTATTTTTGTTTAGATCCGTGACATGAGCTAAGAAAGCTTGACATCCGTTTTTCAATAAACGAATAGCTTTATGGCTTGAGATGACAGCGATTGATTTTAATGGTTTGGTTGCTTGAATTCGCATAATAGGTCGATTAGGAATATGAAAGCTAACAACCTTACGAAAACAATCAATTTTTGCATGATGAGTAGTTAACCAATCAATCCCTAGAATCACGTCAAATGCAAGTATTTTTAATGAAATAAGATCGACAGGTAATGTGTGGGTACCAACTTGAACCAAACAAGACTTATAAACCGTGGATGTAATGAAGGTTTCTCCCAATGGAGTTTCAACAGATAAGTCAAAGTCTAATTTCTCCGGAGTCAAATTTAATCGATGAGCGCAAGTAGGAGAAATAAAAGAATGGGTAGAACCGGTATCAAATAAAGTATAGACTTCGTTAGAGTTTATGATAAGCTTACCCGTGATGACCTCATTCGGGTTCCTTGCTTTCTGGGAGGTCACAACAAACGCTCTCCCTTGCACTACCGGTTTTGACTTTTCTGGGACGGCCTTTGGTGTCTCCATCTTGGCTGAACTTGTTTTTGGTAAACGACAAAATCGAGCTAAATGACCTTCTCTTCCACAATTATAACATGCTTTAGACGGCATCGCGCAGTTTGGACTGATGTGCCCCTCCCCTCCGCATTTGAAACATATGATAGGTGGTCGTTCTCCTTCCTTAACAACGGGTGCTGGTGCTGACGTCTTTCCATCATTGTTGAATCTCCTCTTCTTGAAATGACCATTCTTATTATTTTGGCCCTGATTACCACCGAAGTGGTTACCATTTCTGGCCTGTTGATTCCCTCCACGCTTGTTGTCACCGCTTCGATGACTGCTCTCACTGGTATTATCATTTTGCCGACTGCTCTCTTTTGGTTGCGTTGACTCGTTATCGCGCTCCACTAACTGAGCCCTATTCACAACATCTGAATACAAACACAGTTTATGAGAAATAAGATGTTGACGTATCTCAGGTTTCAAACCTCGCAAAAACATTCGCGTCATTCGCTCTTCATTATCCACCAAGTGGGACGCAAACCGGGACAACTCAGCAAATTTAGCCTCATACTGCGACACGGTCATATTATTCTGCTCCAATTTGATGAACTCCACCTCCTTCATGTGACGAACACTTTCGGGAAAGTATTTGTCATTGAACAGCTCTTGAAACTTCTCCCAAGACATCTTCAGTGCGGCAGGTTGAGTACGCTTAATCGATTCCCACCAGTAATCTGCCTCTCCTCGCAACATAAAGGCGGCAAAGGGAACCTTTTGCTCCTCGGAGCATCCCAAGACATCAAATATCTTGGTGATCTGCTTTATCCATGTTTCCGCTATAAGTGGTTTTGGCTCTCCCTTAAACTCCGGTGGTCCCAGCTCCTTGAACTGTTTAGCGGTGACCGTCCGAGAGTTTTCAGTATTTCCACCTATATTTTGGACAGGAGCCGCTCTCGCCTGCTGTTGCATGAACTGCATAAAGCTTCTGAACATTCCATCATTCATCATCTGGTCAGTGTTGTTGTTTGCATGAGGATTGTCACCTTCCTGATGCACATTATCCTGATTATTGATATGTGGTGAATCAACAGTCGCCTGTGCTCCATTGCTATTCTCAACATTCTCAGATGCCATTTTCAGATACTGCCACAAAATAAAAGTTAATTGATATGTCATATATTATCCTTATATTATGACCGACCAATTAAATACCATGCAAATAAACTTAGGTAGGTCATACTAGCGAAGGAATTCCCGTCTCTCCCCTCCTAGTTCTATTCTCACATCTTAGCCAGGGATCATATCCCTAAGCTCTGATACCAACTGTGACGCCCCAAAATTAGGTATACATCACCCATCTTGGGTCGTCAGATACATAGTACAGAATACAAATACAACTTACTAATACAACTGTCGTGTACAATACGACAAAACATAACTGTGAGTTTGAATACAAATATTATCTACTAGAGAGTATTCATACTCAAAAGGAGTCCTCATTACATTTATTAACACACTATTACATAGAATAGTGAGGACTACTAATACTATCATCTGGTCCATCACTCCGTTCCCCGACTCGTCCCAGCTACGTTCTCATTTCCTGAAGAGAACAGTGAAAGAAAGGGTGAGCTCAACTAGCCCAGTAAGAAATATTATGACTAAGATAATGCAGAATAAATTATCATTAGCCTTCAACAATGTTAAACTGATAAAATATAACGAACATCAAGTTTAACTGCAGCGGAACAAGCAATCCATTAAAAGAGTCAAGTAGAAAATAAAATCTACTATCTTTTATGATTTAAAAGTTTTTTCAACACTGTTATCGCTGGGACTCAGCTTAATAAAATAATCCACATCATCGAATCACCCCTGCACTACGGCCAAGGATATTCGTGTATTCATTAATGGTCATGATCATGCCAACAACTGTCCATCAATGCACTACGGGCCAATGAGGACTTTTACCACATCATTTGTAACATTACGGTCATGATTACACCGAATAATCCCTGGTCATAATCATACCAAGTCCATCTATGCACTACAGGCCACAGATGACTTTCAACATTTTATAAACATGAGGATGATGACAATGATATAAGAATTCAATAAAACAAGTTCAAGAATTAATTTATCCAAGAATTAACAACGTCCAAATTGTCAACATGATGCTGCTTTGTGGAGTAAAATTCAAGAATGCTTAGAAGAATATTTTCATGAAAAGATACTGGATGAACCGCAATTATCAAGGATATTCCACTAATTTCATGGAGTATAGAAGTCAAAACTTAACCAACTGAGTATAATAAAGAATGGAATAACAAAAGAAATCACCCGCATGCGATAGACCGCACAGACAGGTTATTCCAACAGAATAATAAATAATGGAACCAGGTCCGGCGTAAACACACAGACAGGATATTTCGACAGAATAATAAATAATGGAACCAGGTCCGGCGTAAACGCACAGACAGGATGTTCCGACAGAATAATAACATGATGGAATCAGGTCCGATGTAAAATACACAGACAGGATGTTCCAACAGAATAATAATAAAAATGGAACCAGGTCCGGTGTAAAACACACAGACAGGATGTTCCAACAGAATAATAACAAGATGGAACCAGGTCCGGTGTAAAACACACAGACAGGATGTTCCAACAGAATAACAGAAGAATGTCACCAAGTATAGGGTAGACCGCGTATACAGGTTATTCCAACAGAATAATAAGAAATGGAATAACAACAGTTCTCTTCATGAATAAGAAAGAATAACATCCCTTACCATTTCAAAAAAGAACTGAAATAAGGAAGTAGTTAAGTAGCAGAATACTTTTCTTCTCTCTCTCTATAGTTTCTCTCTCTAGAGTTCAGTGAATTCGTAAGAAATAATGAAGGAATGAGCTGCTATTTATAGAAAAATAGAATTCATAGTAACTAATCCATGAACGGTCCAGATTGATTACTTTAATCTGACGGTCCATATTTAAAAAAAAATCTTTTAAATAAAATATAATATATTCTATTTATAGAATAACTTTAATAAAGTATTCTGTTTTATATAAAAAGATGTTTCTATTTTATTACGTTAATAATACGAATAAAACAAAACTTCATTATCGCTAAATAATTCATATTATTAACTGACAATAATTGAATCAAACTGAGTGACTTCTCACATAAGCATTAATAATCAATACCGTGTGCTACTATGCAACCACACGTATTACTGTACTTTTACTACCGAGTAGTTCAACAGTATCAATGGTAAAACTTCCGCCGCTATTTTTAATAAAATATTTTTGTCGTTTTTTCAATCCGACAATAATTCCGTTGTGGGGTCCACCAATGATTGTGCCGTTGTACGAATATTCCCTGTTAAAATGAATATTCCCCGACCAATCGAATATTATATAACAACTTACGTACTTTGCAAAATTTATAAATATTACCCACAACTATAACATTATATCAAATTAACTCCTCGTTATCGACTAAGTGGGACGCAAACCGGGATAACTCGAAAAACTTGGCTTCGTACTGCGACGTGGTCATGTTGTTTTGCTCCAGTTAATGAACTCTACCTCTTTAATGTGACGAATACTTTCGAAAAAATACTTGTCGTTGAACAGTTCTTGGAACTTCTCCCAAGTCATCTTCAGTGCGGCAGGTTGAGTACACTTTATAGATTCCCACCAGTAATCTGCCTCTGCTCACAACATAAAGGTGGCAAAGGGGAACCTTTTGCTCCTCGGAGCATCCTAAGACATCAAATATCTTGGTGATCTGCTTTATCCACGTCTTCGCCTTAAGTGGTTTTGGTTCTCCAAAAAACTCCGGTGGTCCCAGCTCCTTGAACTGCTTAGCGGTGACCGTCCGAGAGTTATCAGTGTTTCCACCTGCATTTTGGACAGGAGCCGCCTTCGCCTGATGTTGCATGAATTGCATAAAACCTCTGAATGTCCCATCGTTCATCATTTGATCGTTGTTGTTTACTTGAGGATTATTGTCTTCATGTTGCACATTATCCTGGGTATTAATCTGTGGTGACTCAACGGTCTCATGTGCTTCATTGCTTATCTCAACATTTTCGGATGCTATTTTCAAATACTGCCACAAAATAAGGGTTAATTAACATATCACATATTATCCCTATACTCTGACCGACCAATTAAATACCAAATAAACTTAGGTAGGTCATACTAGCGAAGGAATTCGCCGTCTCTCCCCTCGTAGTTCTTGTCTCACATTTCAGCCAGAGATCATATCCCTAAGCTTTGATACCAACTGTGACGCCCCCAAAATAGGTATACATCACCCATCTTGAGTCGCCAAATACATGGTACAAAATTCAAATACAACTTATGTGACGCCCCCAAAATAGGTATACATCAACTATTCTGAGTCGTCAAATACATGATACAAATACAAATAAAAACTTAATTATACAACTGTCGTGTAATATACGACAATACATAAACTGAGAGTTTTAATATGAATATTGTCATCTAGACAATATCCACACTCAAAGGAGTCCTCATTACATTTATTGTCACACTATTTAATAGAATAGTGAGGACTACTAATGCTATTATTTGGTCCGTCACTCCTTTTCCGACTTGTCCCAGCTATATTCTCATTTCCTGAAGAGAACAGTGAAAGAAAGGGTGAACTCAACTAGCCCAGTAAGAAATATTATGACTAAGATAATGCAGAATAAATTATCGATAGTCTTCAACAATGTTAAACTGATAAAATACAATAGACATCAAGTTTATCTGCGGTGGAATAAGCAATCCATTAGAAGAGTTAAGTAGACATGATATCTACAATCTTCTATGATTTAAAATGTTTTCATCAATTTTTATCGCTGAGACTCAACTTAATAAATAAACCACATCATCTAATCATCCTGTATTACGGACCAAGGATATTCATTAAATCATCGACGGTCATAACTATACCGAATAATCCCTGGTCATAATCATACCAAAAACTGTCCATCAATGCATTACAGGCCACTAAGGACTTTTACCACATCATTTATAATATTACAGGTCATGATTATACCGAATGATCCCTGGTCATAATCATACTAAGTCCATCTATTCACGTAAGCCAAAGATGACTTTCATTACAATATAAGCATGAGGATGATGACAATGACATAATAATTCAATAAAACAAGTTCAAGAATAAATTTTAAAGATTAATAAGTTAATTTATCCTGAACTCAATAACGTCCAAATTGTCAACATGATACTGTTTTGTGGAGTAAAATTCAAGAATGCTCAAAAGAATATTTTCACGAAAAGATACTGGATGAAACGCAAATATCGAGGATATTCCACTAATTTCAGGAATATAGAAGCCAAAACTTTAACCAACTGAGTATAATAGAATGTATGAAACTACAAATGGATTTTCACCCGGCATGCGGTAATCCACGTATACAGATCATTTCCATAATTTAATAAGGAATAAATACAAAGGATCATTCACCATGCATGTGGTAATCCACATAGACAGGTTATTTCAACAGAATAATAAAGAATGGAATAACAGAAGGATTCACCATGCGTGCGATAGACTGCACAGACATGTTATTTCCAACAGAATAATAAATAATAGAACCAGGTCATGCGTAACCCACAGACAGGATATTCCGACAGAATAATAAATAATAGAACCAGGTCCGGCGTAAACGCACAGACAAGATATTCCGACAGAATAATAAATAATGGAACCAGGTCCGGCGTAAACGCACAGACAAGATATTCCGACAGAATAATAAATAATGGAACCAGGTTCGGCGTAAACGCATAGACAGGATATTCCGACAGAATAATAAAGAACAGAATAATAGAAGAATTTCACCATATATGCGGTACTTCACATAAACAGGTTATTCCAACAGAATAATAAGGAATGGAATAACAGAAGAATTTCACCATGTATGCGGTACTTCGCATAAACAGGTTATTCCAACATAATAATGAAGAATGGAATAACAACTCTTACAAGTATTGAAAGAAAATAATTCTCTTCATGAATACGAAAGAATAATACCTCTTACGAGTACAATAAATAATATCCCTTACCTTAGTAGAAACTGGATATTAGAAAAGTGAAGTAGTAGAATACTTTTTTTCTTTCTCTTTATAGTTTCTCTCTCTAGAGTTTCAGTGAATTCGTAAGAAATAATGAAGGAATGAGCTTCCATTTATAGGAAAATAGACTGAATAGTAACTAATTCATGAAAGGTCCAGATTGATTTACTTTTAAACTAACGGTCCATATTGATTTACTATTAAAACTTAAAGCAACGGTCCATACTGATTTACTATTAAAACTTTAAACCAGCGATCCATATTGATTTACTATTATAACTTTCCACCAGCGGTCCATATTGATTTACTATTATATCTTCAACCAACGATCCATATTGATTTACTATTATAACTTCAACCAACGGTCTGAAAAATTATCACATCTCTTCATGGAATAATATTATACCCAAAAATGATTTGGACCGAAAAGAAATATATTTTTTGGGTGAATAATATCCCGTGAATAGTACTTTGGGAATAGTAATTCGTGAATAGTAACTCGACACGAATAGTGCTCCGAATACCCGATTGAACACTATAACCTCCAGACATCAATTATTATCGAAACAAATGTCGATTTCCACTAACATAAATAATTTCAACATAATGGAACTATCAAATTTATCTTTAATCAACACGAACTTATTCATCATTAATTTTATAACTCACAATATTTAACAACCAGGTCGTTCCCAGGAAAGAGGGGGCTTTCCAATAAGAATTTTTCCCTATTGGCGCGCAATTAGGTGACTAAACTTCTCATTGACAGAAGTTCTAGACATTGTAAATATTGCAATTTAATAATATGAATAACTTTGTCGTCTCAATTATTGATTCAATAATATAACATATTATGCAGATGATACTGTGACAATAATCGAATCAATAATATGAAAGATATGATGCAGCAATTTCTGTAGCAATAATTGAGTATTATTGAGTGACTTCTCAAGTAAGCATCATTAACCAATACCATGTACTACTATGCAACCGTGCGTATTACTGTACTTTTACTACCGAGTAGTTCAACAGTTTTAACGGTAAAACTTCCGCCGTTATTTTCATAAAAAGATAATTATGTCGTTTTCTTACTACGACAATACTTCCGTTGTGGGGTCCACCAATGATTGTGCCGTTGTACGAATATTCCCTATTAAAACAAATATTCTCCGACCAATCGAATATTATATAACCACTTGCATACCTTGCAAAATTTGTAAATATTACCCACAACTATAACATTATATCAAATCTACACCATAATATTAAAAAAAATATTTTAAAAAATTTAAATCTTTATTCATAAAATTTGGGGTCTCACAATCTCCCTTCCTTATGAAATTCTGCTCTCAAAATTTACGTACGTACCTGGTATGTCGAATAGGTGAGGATACCTTGACTTCACTTCAAATTCTAACTCTTGAGGTATAAACTTTGAGTGTCGAATATAATCCTTCTTATCCAAGATTTTAACACGGATCTCCTCATACATTAAATCTTCTGCTATCTTGTCTGGTTCTAACTCAATAATGTGGTTTGGGTCGTCCATATATTTACGTAACATCGATACGTAAAAAAAAACGTTATGAACACGCAACATACTTGGCGGTAAAACGAGTCTATAGGCCACAGTTCCTACTCGATTAAGGATTTCAAATGGGCCAATTAAATCGAGAGTTGAGATAACGCCTTCTTGAACCTTCTTCTTCACATTCATCAGATTCGGGTGTGTAGCTTGAGCAATTTTAACTTTATCGGTTAACGTCAATTCTATATATTCGTTATCTTCACGTGGGTCCCTATAATCTTTAACTCTATCTTCATCATTTGTAAGTTATACGAAATGGATACGATCTTCTACTCAACGCGTCAGCTACCACGTTCGCTTTCCCACGATGGTATTGAATGGTACGATCGTAATCTTTAACAGCTCGAGCCAACGTCTTTGACGCATTATACGTTCATTTTGGTTGAAGAAATATTTAAGCGTTTAAAAAATGGGTTTTGTACTGGGATCAATACAAAATTCGATTTCACGCTCTTGGGGTAGGCTAAGAAGTCTTCAAGAATAAGTTAGAAAATTTATTAACAATAGAAATATCATTCAAAACTGTGACTCTCATCCAAGACTTGGATAGCACATGTAATGAAGGTTTCTCCTAACGGAGTTTCAACCGATAAGTCAAAGTCTAATTTCTCTGGAGTCAAATTTAAACGTTGAGCACAAGCAAGAGAGATAAAAGAATGGGTAGAACCGGTATCTAATAAGGTATAGACTTCGCAAGAATTTATGTTTAACTTACCCATGACAACTTCGTTCAAGTTCCTCGACAAACGCTCTCACTTAATGTAAGACCCCAACTTTTATAAATAAAGATGAATTTTTTATAAATATCATTTTTGAATATTATGGAGTTAATTTGATATAATGTTATAGTTGTGGGTAATATTTATAAATTTTGCAAAGTACGCAAGTTGTTATATAATATTCGATTGGTCGGGGAATATTCGTTTTAACAGAAAATATTCGTACAATGGCACAATCATTGGTGGACCCCACAACGGAATTATTATCGGATTGAGAAAACTACAAAAATATTTTATTAAAAATAACGGTGGAAGTTTTACCATTGATACTGTTGAACTACTCGGTAGTAAAAGTACAGTAATACGTGTGGTTGCATAGTAACACACGGTATTGATTATTAATGCTTATGTGAGAAGTCACTCAGTTTGATTCAATTATTGTCAGTTAATAATATGAATTATTTAGCGATAATGACGTTTTGTTTTATTCGTATTATTAACGTAATAAAAAAGAAACATCTTTTTATATAAAACAAAATACTTTATTAAAGTTATTCTATAAATAGAATATATTATATTTTATTTAAAAGATTTTTCTTTAAATATGGACCGTCAGATTAAAGTAATCAATCTGGACCGTTCATGGATTAGTTACTATGCATTCTTTTTTTCTATAAATAGCAGCTCATTCCTTCATTATTTCTTACGAATTTACTGAACTCTAGAGAGAGAAACTATAGAGAGAGAGAGAAGAAGAGTATTTTACTACTTAACTACTTCCTTATTTCAGCTCTTCTTTAAAACGGTAAGGGGTGTTGTTCTTTCTTATTCATGAAGAGAACTGTTGTTATTCCATTTCTTATTATTCTGTTGGAATAACCTGTATACGCGGTCTACCCTATACTTGGTGACATTCTTCTATTATTCTGTTGGAACATCCTGTCTGTGTCTTTTACACCGGACCTGGTTCCGTTTTTATTATTATTCTGTTGGAACATCCTGTCTGTGTGTTTTACACCGGACCTGGTTCCGTTTTTATTATTATTCTGTTGGAACATCCTGTCTGTGTGTTTTACACCGGACCTGGTTTCGTTTTATTATTATTCTGTTGGAACATCCTGTTGTGTGTTTTACACCGGACCTGGTTCCATTATTTATTATTCTGTCGGAATATCCTGTCTGTGCGTTTACGCCGGACCTGGTTCCATTATTTATTATTCTGTTGGAATAACCTGTCTGTGCGGTCTATCGCATGCAGGTGATTTCTTTTGTTATTCCATTCTTTATTATACTCAGTTGGTTAAGTTTTGACTTCTATACTCCATGAAATTAGTGGAATATCCTTGATAATTGCGGTTCATCCAGTATCTTTTCATGAAAATATTCTTCTAAGCATTCTTGAATTTTACTCCACAAAGCAGTATCATGTTGACAATTTGGACGTTGTTAATTCTTGGATAAATTAATTCTTGAACTTGTTTTATTGAATTCTTATATCATTGTCATCATCCTCATGTTTATAAAATGTTGAAAGTCATCTGTGGCCTGTAGTGCATAGATGGACTTGGTATGATTATGACCAGGAATTATTCGGTATAATCATGACCGTAATGTTACAAATGATGTGGTAAAAGTCCTCATTGGCCCGTAGTGCATTGATGGACAGTTGTTGGCATGATCATGACCATTAATGAATACACGAATATCCTTGGCCGTAGTGCAGGGGTGATTCGATGATGTGGATTATTTTATTAAGCTGAGTCCCAGCGATCACAGTGTTGAAAAACCTTTTAAATCATAAAAGATAGTAGAGTTTATTTTCTACTTGACTCTTTTAATGGATTGCTTGTTCCGCTGCAGTTAAACTTGATGTCTATTATATTTTATCAGTTTAACATTGTTGAAGGCTAATGATAATTTATTCTGCATTATCTTAGTCATAATATTTTTTACTGGGCTAGTTGAGCTCACCCTTTCTTTCACTGTTCTCTTCAGGAAATGAGAACGTAGCTGGGGCAAGTCGGGGAACGGAGTGATGGTCCGAATGATAGTATTAGTTAGTAGTCCTCACTATTCTATGTAATAGTGTGTTAATAAATGTAATGAGGACTCCTTTTGAGTATGAATACTCTCTAGAAGATAATATTTGTATTCAAACTCACAGTTTATGTTTTGTCGTATTGTACACGACAGTTGTATTAGTAAGTTGTATTTGTATTCTATACTATGTATCTGACGACCCAAGATGGGTGATGTATACCTAATTTTGGGGGCATCACAGTTGGTATCAGAGCTTAGGGATATGATCCCTGGCTAAGATGTGAGAATAGAACTAGGAGGGGAGAGACGGGGAATTCCTTCGCTAGTATGACCTACCTAAGTTTATTTGCATGGTATTTAATTGGTCGGTCATAATATAAGGATAATATATGACATATCAATTAACTTTTATTTTGTGGCAGTATCTGAAAATGGCATCTGAGAATGTTGAGAATAGCAATGGAGCACAGGCGACTGTTGATTCACCACATATCAATAATCAGGATAATGTGCATCAGGAAGGTGACAATCCTCATGCAAACAACAACACTGACCAGATGATGAATGATGGAATGTTCAAAAACTTTATGCAGTTCATGCAACAGCAGGCGAGAGCGGCTCCTATCCAAAATATAGGTGGAAACACTTAAAACTCTCGGACGGTCACCGCTAAACAGTTCAAGGAGCTGGGACCACCAGAGTTTAAGGGAGAGCCAAAACCACTTATAGCAGAAACATGGATAAAGCAGATTACCAAGATATTTGATGTCTTGGGATGCTCCGAGGAGCAAAAGGTTCCCTTTGCCGCCTTTATATTGCGAGGAGAGGCAGATTACTGGTGGGAATCGATTAAGCGTACTCAACCTGCCGCACTGAAGATGTCTTGGGAAGTTCCAAGAGCTGTTCAATGACAAATACTTTCCCGAAAGTGTTCGTCACATGAAGGAGGTGGAGTTCATCAAATTGGAGCAGAATAATATGACCGTGTCGCAGTATGAGGCTAAATTTGTTGAGTTGTCCCGGTTTGCGTCCCACTTGGTGGATAATGAAGAGCGAATGACGCGAATGTTTTTGCGAGGTTTGAAACCTGAGATACGTCAACATCTTATTTCTCATAAACTGTGTTTGTATTCAGATGTTGTGAATAGGGCTCAGTTAGTGGAGCGCGATAACGAGTCAACGCAACCAAAAGAGAGCAGTCGGCAAAATGATAATACCAGTGAGAGCAGTCATCGAAGCGGTGACAACAAGCGTGGAGGGAATCAACAGGCCAGAAATGGTAACCACTTCGGTGGTAATCAGGGCCAAAACAATAAGAATGGTCATTTCAAGAAGAGGAGATTCAACAATGATGGAAAGACGTCAGCACCAGCACCCGTTGTTAAGGAAGAGAACGACCACCTATCATATGTTTCAAATGCGGAGGGGAGGGACACATCAGTCCAAACTGCGCGATGCCGTCTAAAGCATGTTATAATTGTGGAAGAGAAGGTCATTTAGCTCGATTTTGTCGTTTACCAAAAACAAGTTCAGCCAAGATGGAGACACCAAAGGCCGTCCCAGAAAAGTCAAAACCGGTAGTGCAAGGGAGAGCGTTTGTTGTGACCTCCCAGAAAGCAAGGAACCCGAATGAGGTCATCACGGGTAAGCTTATCATAAACTCTAACGAAGTCTATACTTTATTTGATACCGGTTCTACCCATTCTTTTATTTCTCCTACTTGCGCTCATCGATTAAATTTGACTCCGGAGAAATTAGACTTTGATTTATCTGTTGAAACTCCATTAGGAGAAACCTTCATTACATCCACGGTTTATAAGTCTTGTTTGGTTCAAGTTGGTACCCACACATTACCTGTCGATCTGATTTCATTAAAAATACTTGCATTTGACGTGATTCTAGGGATTGATTGGTTAACTACTCATCATGCAAAAATTGATTGTTTTCGTAAGGTTGTTAGCTTTCATATTCCTAATCGACCTATTATGCGAATTCAAGCAACCAAACCATTAAAATCAATCGTTGTCATCTCAAGCCATAAAGCTATTCGTTTATTGAAAAATGGATGTCAAGCTTTCTTAGCTCATGTCACGGATCTAAACAAAAATACGTCAGTTTTGAATGATATTTTATTGTTAATAAATTCCCTGACGTATTCCCTGAAGAACTTCCTGGCCTACCCCCAGAGCGTGAAATTAAATTTTGTATCGACCTTGAACCCGGTACAAAACCCATTTCCAAAGCCCCATATCGAATGGCTCCTATTGAACTTCAGGAGTTAAAGATCCAACTGCAGGAATTGTTAGACATTGGCTTTATTCGTCCTAGTACTTCTCCTTGGGGTGCTCCTGTGCTATTCGTGAAGAAGAAAGATGGAAGTATGCGACTTTGTATTGATTATCGGGAGTTGAATCATGTCACCATCAAAAACAGGTACCCATTGCCACGTATTGATGACCTGTTTGACCAGTTGCAAGGAGCACAATTCTTTTCAAAGATCGATCTTCGTTCTGGATATCATCAGCTGAAGGTTAGAACTGAGGATATTCCAAAGACGGCTTTCAGAACTCGGTACGGGCATTATGAATTCCTAGTCATGTCCTTTGGATTGACTAATTCTCCTGCTGCCTTCATAGATATGATGAACCGGGTATTCAAGGAATATTTGGATCACTTTGTGGTCGTCTTTATTGATGACATCCTTATTTATTCCAAAAGCCGTGAAGATCATGAGCAACACTTGAGGCTGGTACTCCAAAAGCTTCGTGAATACAAGCTTTATGCCAAGTTGAAGAAATACGAGTTCTGGCTGGAGGAGGTAGCATTCCTTGGGCACGTAGTATCAAGTCGTGGAATATCGGTTGACCCGGCAAAGATTGAAGCTATTCAAAGCTGGGAGCAACCTAAATCAGTGACCGAAGTACGTAGCTTTCTTGGTTTAGCTGGTTATTATCAGAGATTCGTGGAAGGATTTTCTCGAATCGCTACTCCATTAACTCAGCTGACTCGGAAAGATACAAAGTTTTGTTGGAGCAAAGAATGTGAGAAGGGTTTTCAAGAACTCAAGAGGAGACTCATTTCAGCACCTGTTCTAACAATACCATCTGGCTCGGAGGGATTTGTCATCTACAGTGATGCTTCGAGCAAAGGGTTGGGATGCGTTCTCATACAACATGAAAAAGTCATAGCCTATGCATCAAGACAACTCAAGGAATATGAGAGGAATTATCCTACTCATGATCTAGAGTTGGCAGCTGTTGTCTTTGCATTTAAAATTTGGAGGCATTACTTGTATGGGGAAAAGGTGGAGATCTTTACGGATCATAAAAGCCTCAAATATTTCTTCACTCAAAAGGAACTCAACATGCGACAACGACGTTGGCTTGAACTGTTGAAAGATTATGATCATACCATTCAATACCATCCTGGAAAAGCGAACGTGGTAGCTGACGCATTGAGTAGAAGATCATATGCAAGTACGAGTGCAATATTGTCAACACAAAGGCCCATTTTGTGTGACTTGCAAAGGATGGAGATAGAGTTAAAGACTCCAGGGACCCATGTGATGATGGCGAATATACGAGTAGAACCAACTTTAATCGATAAAGTTAAAGCTGCTCAAGCTAGAGACATGGAGCTGATGCGTATGAGGAAGAAAGTGTAAGAAGGTGCTATACCGGAAGCAAGAATCGATGAAGAAGGAATACTTCGAGTCAACTCCAGACTTTGTGTTCCTAACAACCCTGATTTAAAGTATGAAATCATGATGGAGGCGCACAACACACCGTTTGCAATCCATCCTGGAAGTACCAAAATGTATCATGATCTTCGTCATACATTTTGGTGGAGCAATATGAAGAGAGAGATAGCGCTGTTTATCTCAAGGTGTCTAACTTGTCAACGAGTCAAAGCGGAGCATCAAGTACCAAAAGGTCCATTGCAACCACTTGAAATTCCAGAATGGAAGTGCGAGCACATTATCATGGATTTCGTTACCGGTCTTCCTAAGGTTTCTCAAGGTATAGATGCGATTTGGGTCATTGTTGATAGATTGACCAAGTCTGCTCATTTCTTACCGATACGAGAAACTTATACACTTGAACGTCTTGCTCGTATGCACATAAACGAGATTGTAAGACTGCATGGTATGCCAGTATCCATAGTTTTTGACCGAGACCCAAGATTCACTTCACGATTTTGGGTTAGTGTACAAAAAGCTATGGGCACGGATTTACGATTTAGTTCATCATATCATCCTTAGACGGACGGACAATCAGAGAGGACTATTTAAACTCTAGAAGATTTATTAAGACTCTGTGTTCTTGACTTCAAGGGAAGTTGGGACAAGTTCTTATCATTGGTGGAGTTTTCCTACAACAACAGTTATCAAGCAAGTATTGGCATGGCTCCATTCGAAGCATTGTATGGAAGAAAATATCGTTCTTCAGTATGCTGGGATGAGGTGGGTGAAGTAACGTTGTTGGGACCGGAGTTGGTACGTATGACTACAGAAAAGATTTAAACGATCCGACAACGTATAAAAACCTCACAAGATCGACAAAAGAGTTATGCTGATCTTCATCGAAAGGACGTGGAATTTGATATAGGAGATCATGTGTTCTTACGTGTTGCTCCATGGAAAGGAGTTACGAGATTTGAAAAAAGAGGAAAGCTCAATCCTCGATTCATCGGTCCATTTTTAATCCTCGATCGAGTAGGAACTGTGGCTTATAGACTCGCTTTACCGCCAAGTATGTCTCGTGTTCATAACGTTTTTCACATATCCATGTTACGCAAATATGTGGAAGACCCGAACCACATTATTGAGTTAGAACCGGACGAAATAGCGGAGGATTTGACGTATGAAGAAGTTCCTGTTCAAATCTTGGATAAGAAGGAACATATTCTACGCTCCAAGGTTATACCTCAAGTCAAAGTTTTGTGGAGAAACCACGATGTTGAGGAAATGACTTGGGAGTTAGAATCTGAAATGAAATCAAGGTATCCTTACCTCTTCGACATACCAGGTACGTACCCTAATTTCGAGGGCGAAATTTCATAAGAAGGGGAGGTTGTAAGACCCCAACTTTTATAAATAAAGATGAATTTTCTATAAATATCATTTTTGAATATTATGGAGTTAATTTGATATAATGTTATAGTTGTGGGTAATATTTATAAATTTTGCAAAGTACGCAAGTTGTTATATAATATTCGATTGGTCGGGGAATATTCGTTTTAACAGAGGAATATTCGTACAACGGCACAATCATTGGTGGACCCCACAACAGAATTATTGTCGGATTGAGAAAACGACAAAAATATTTTATTAAAAATAACGGCGGAAGTTTTACCATTGATACTGTTGAACTACTCGGTAGTAAAAGTACAGTAATACGTGTGGTTGCATAGTAGCACACGGTATTGATTATTAATGCTTATGTGAGAAGTCACTCAGTTTGATTCAATTATTGTCAGTTAATAATATGAATTATTTAGCGATAATGACGTTTTGTTTTATTCGTATTATTAACGTAATAAAACAGAAACATTTTTTATATAAAACAAAATACTTTATTAAAGTTATTCTATAAATAGAATATATTATATTTTATTTAAAAGATTTTTCTTTAAATATGGACTGTCAGATTAAAGTAATCAATCTGGACCGTTCATGGATTAGTTACTATGCATTCTATTTTTCTATAAATAGCAGCTCATTCCTTCATTATTTCTTACGAATTCACTGAACTCTAGAGAGAGAAACTATAGAGAGAAACTATAGAGAGAGAGAGAAGAAGAGTATTCTACTAGAACTGTTGTTATTCCATTTCTTATTATTCTGTTGGAATAACCTGTATACGCGGTCTACCCTATACTTGGTGACATTCTTCTATTATTCTGTTGGAACATCCTGTCTGTGTCTTTTACACCGAACCTGGTTCCGTTTTTATTATTATTCTGTTGGAACATCCTGTCTGTGTGTTTTACACCGGACCTGGTTCCGTTTTTATTATTATTCTGTTGGAACATCCTGTCTGTGTGTTTTACACCGGACCTGGTTCCGTTTTGTTATTATTCTTTTGGAACATCCTGTTTGTGTGTTTTACACCGGACCTGGTTCCATTATTTATTATTCTGTCGGAATACCCTGTCTGTGCGTTTACGCCGAACCTGGTTCCATTATTTATTATTCTGTTGGAATAACTTTCTGTGCGGTCTATCGCATGTCGGGTGATTTCTTTTGTTATTCCATTCTTTATTATACTCAGTTGGTTAAGTTTTGACTTCTATACTCCATGAAATTAGTGGAATATCCTTGATAATTACGGTTCATCCAGTATCTTTTCATGAAAATATTCTTCTAAGTATTATTGAATTTTACTCCACAAAGCAGTATCATGTTGACAATTTGGACGCTGTTAATTCTTGGATAAATTAATTCTTGAACTTGTTATATTGAATTCTTATATCATTGTCATCATCCTCATGTTTATAAAATGTTGAAAGTCATCTGTGGCCTGTAGTGCATAGATGGACTTGGTATGATTATGACCAGGGATTATTCGGTATAATCATGACCGTAATGTTACAAATGATGTGGTAAAAGTCCTCATTGGCCCGTAGTGCATTGATGGACAGTTGTTGGCATGATTATGACCATTAATGAATACACGAATATCCTTGGCCGTAGTGCAGGAGTGATTCGATGATGTGGATTATTTTATGAAGCTGTGTCCCAGCGATCACAATGTTGAAAAACCTTATAAAGAATAAAAGATAGTAGAGTTTATTTTCTACTTGACTCTTTTAATGGATTGCTTGTTCCGCTGCAGTTAAACTTGATGTCTATTATCTTTTATCAGTTTAACATTGTTGAAGGCTAATGATAATTTATTCTGCATTATCTTAGTCATAATATTTCTTACTGGGCTAGTTGAGCTCACCCTTTCTTTCACTGTTCTCTTCAGGAAATGAGAACGTAGCTTGGGCAAGTCGGGGAATGGAGTGATGGTCCGAATGATAGTATTAGTTAGTAGTCCTCACTATTCTATGTAATAGTGTGTTAATAAATGTAATGAGGACTCCTTTTGAGTATGAATACTCTCTAGAAGATAATATTTGTATTCAAACTCACAGTTTATGTTTTGTCGTATTGTACACGACAGTTGTATTAGTAAGTTGTATTTGTATTCTATACTATGTATCTGACGACCCAAGATGGGTGATGTATACCTAATTTTGGGGGCGTCACACTTAAACTACTGGCTTTGACTTGTCTGAGACATCCTTTGGTATCACTATCCCAGCTGGACTTGACTTCACTACACCACAAAATCGAGCTAGGTGACCTTCTCTTCCGCAATTGAAACATGCTTTGGATTGGTGCGTACAATTTGGACGGATGTGTCCCTCCTATCCGCATTTAAAACATACGACCGGTGGTCGTTCTTCTTCCTTGAAACGGGTGTTGGTGCTGCTGTCTTTCCATCGTTGTTGAACCTTCTCTTCTTACAATTTTCATTCCTATTATCTTGGCCATGATTACCACCGAAGTGGTTACCATTCTTGGAATGATAATTTCCCCCATGATAGTTATCATTGTTCCGATGGCTGTTGCCACCGGTATGATTATTATCGTGTTGTTATTTACCTGAAGATTATTGTCTTCCTGTTGAACATTATCCTAGGTATTGATCGTTGGTGACTCAACGGTCTTATATTCTTCGTTGCTGATCTCAACATTTTCAGAAGCCCTTTTCAAACACTGTCACAAAATAATGATTAATTAACATATCACATATTATCCCTATACTCTGACCGACCAATTAAATACCAAATAAACTTAGGTAGGTCATACTAGCGAAGGAATTCCCCATCTCTCCCCTCCTAGTTCTTGTCTCATATCTCAGCCAGGGATAATATCCCTAAGCTTTGATACCAACTGTGACCCGCATCCAAGACTTCGATAGCACCTCACAATGATACCTATCAACTTGCCACCGTTACTCACGGCATCCCCTACGAAAAAGTCTAGTTTCGGTGTATCCCAAGACTTGG
Source organism: Panax notoginseng (assembly GCA_016801055.1). NCBI lineage: Eukaryota > Viridiplantae > Streptophyta > Magnoliopsida > Apiales > Araliaceae > Panax > Panax notoginseng. The sequence continues at coordinate 162,995,122 of CM029022.1, forward strand.
AAGTCACCAGATAAAGGCTCGGGGCTCTTTAACCTGGCTTTGATACCAACTATGACGCCCCCAAAATAAATATACATCACCTATACTGAGTCGTCAAATACATGATACAAATACAAATAAAAACTTAATTATACAACCGTCGTGTAATATACGACAATACATAAACTGAGAGTTTTAATAGGAATATTGTCATCTAGACAATATCCACACTCAAAGGAGTCCTCATTATATTTATTGTCACACTATTTAACAGAATAGTGAGGACTACTAATGCTATCATCTGATCCGTCACTCCTTTCCCCGACCCGTCCCAGCTATATTCTCATTTCCTGAAGAGAACAGTGAAAGAAAGGGCGAGCTCAACTAGCCCAGTAAGAAATATTATGACTAAGATAATGCAGAATAAATTATCGATAGTCTTCAACAATGTTAAACTGATAAAATACAATAGACATCAAGTTTAACTGCAGCGGAATAAGCAATCCATTAGAAGAGTCAAGTAGAGCATGATATTTACTATCTTCTATGATTTAAAATATTTTCATCAATTTTTATCGCTGAGACTCAGCTTAATAAATAAACCACATCATCTAATCATCCCTGTATTACGGACCAAGGATATTCATTAAATCATCAACGGTCATGACTATACCGAATAATCCCTGGTCATAATCATACCAAAAACTGTCCATCAATGTATTACAGGCCACTGAGGACTTTTACCACATCATTTATAACATTACAGGTCATGATTATACCGAATGATCCCTAGTCATAATCATACTAAATCCATCTATGCACGTAAGCCAAAGATGACTTTCATTACAATATAAGCATGAGGATGATAACAATGACATAATACTTCAATAAAACAAGTTCAAGAATAAATTTTAAAGATTAATAAGTTAATTTATCCTGAACTCGATAACGTCCAAATTGTCAACATGATACTGTTTTGTGGAGTAAAATTCTAGAATGCTCAAAAGAATATTTCCACGAAAAGATACTGGATGAAACACAAATATCGAGGATATTCCACTAATTAAACTTTAACCAACTGAGTATAATAGAATGTATGAAACTGCAAATGGATTTTCACCTGGCATGCGGTAATCCACGTATATATATCATTTCCATAGTTTAATAAGGAATAAATACAAAGGATCATTCACCATGCATGTGGTAATCCATATAGACAGGTTATTTCAACAGAATAATAAAGAATGGAATAACAGAAGGATTCACCATGCGTGCGATAGACTGCACAGACAGGTTATTTCCAACAGAATAATAAATAATGGAACCAGGTCATGCGTAACGCACAGACAGGATATTCCGACAGAATAATAAATAATGAAACCAGGTCCGGCGTAAACGCACAGACAAGATATTTCGACAGAATAATAAATAATGGAACTAGGTCCGGCATAAACGCACAGACAGGATATTCCGACAGAATAATAAATAATGGAACCAGGTCCTGCGTAAACGTATAGACAGGATATTCCGACAGAATAATAAAGAACGGAATAATAGAAGAATTTCACCATATATGCGGTACTTCACATAAACAGGTTATTCCAACAGAATAATAAGGAATGGAATAACAGAAGAATTTCACCATGTATGCGGTACTTCGCATAAACAGGTTATCCCAACATAATAATGAAGAATGGAATAACAACTCTTACGAGTATTGAAAGAAAATAATTCTCTTCATGAATACGAAAGAATAATACCTCTTACGAGTACAACAAATAATATCCCTTACCTTAGAAGAAACTGGATATTAGAAAAGTGAAGTAGTAGAATACTTTTCTTCTTTCTCTCTATAGTTTCTCTCTCTAGAGTTTCAGTGAATTCTTAAGAAATAATGAAGGAATGAGCTTCTATTTATAGGAAAATGGACTAAATAGTAACTAATTCATGAAAGGTCCAGATTGATTTACTTTTAAACTAACAGTCTATATTGATTTACTATTAAAACTTAAAGCAACGGTCTATACTGATTTACTATTAAAACTTTAAACCAGCGATCCATATTGATTTACTATTATAACTTTTCACCAGCGGTCCATATTGATTTACTATTATATCTTCAACCAATGATCCATATTGATTTACTATTATAACTTCAACCAACGGTCTGAAAAATTATCACATCTCTTCATGGAATAATATTATACCCAAAAATGATTTAGACCGAAAAGAAATATATTTTTTGGGTGAATAGTACCCCGTGAATAGTACTTTGGGAATAGTAACTCGACACAAATAGTGCTCCGAATACCCGATTGAACACTATAACCTCCAGACATCAATTATTATCGAAACAAATGTCGATTTCCACTAACACAAAAAATTTAAACACAATGGAACTATCAAATTTATCTTTAATCAACACGAACTTATTCATCATTAATATTATCACTCACAATATTTAACAACCAGGTCGTTTCCAGGAAAGAGGGGGCTTTCCAATAAGAATTTTTTCCTATTGGCGCGCAATTAGGTGACTAAACTTCTCCTTGACAGAAGTTTTAGACATTGTAAATATTGCAATTTAATAATATGAATAACTTTGTCGTCTCAATTATTGATTCAATAATATAACATATTATGCAGATGATACTGTGACAATAATCGAATCAATAATATGAAAGATATGATGCAGCAATTTCTGTAGCAATAATTGAGTATTATTGAGTGACTTCTCACGTAAGCATCATTAACCAATACCGTGTACTACTATGCAACCACGCGTATTACTGTACTTTTACTACCGAGTAGTTCAACAGTTTTAACGGTAAAACTTTCGCCGTTATTTTCATAAAAAGATAATTCTGTCGTTTTCTTACAACGACAATACTTCCGCTGTGGGGTTCACCAATGATTGTGCCGTCGTACGAATATTTCCTATTAAAATAAATATTTTCCGACCAATCGAATATTATATAACCACTTGCATACCTTGTAAAATTTGTAAATATTACCCACAACTATAACATTATATCAAATGCACACCATAATATTAAAAAAAATATTTTGAGAAATTTAAATCTTTATTCATAAAATTTGGGGTCTCACAATCTCCCATCCTTATGAAATTTTGCCCTAAAAATTTACGTACGTACCTGGTATGCCGAATAGGTGAGGATACCTTGACTTCACTTCAAATTCTAACTCTTGAGGTATAAACTTTGAGTGTCGAATATAATCCTTCTTATCCAAGATTTTAACACGTATCTCCTCATACGTTAAATCTTCTGCTATCTCGTCTAATTCTAACTCAATAACGTGGTTTAGGTCGTCCACATATTTACGTAACATCGATACGTAAAAAAAAATGTTATGAACACACGACATACTTGGCGATAAAACGAGTCTATAGGCCACAGTTCCTACTCGATTAAGTATTTCAAATGGGCCAATTAAATCGAGAGTTGAGATAACGCCTTCTTGAACCTTCTTCTTCACATTCATCAGATTCGGGTGTGTAGCTTGAGCAATTTTAACTTTATCGGTTAACGTCAATTCTACTCGTATATTCGTTATCTTCACGTGGGTCCCTAGAATCTTTAACTCTATCTTCATCATTTGTAAGTTATACGAAATGGATTTTTGTGTTAACAACATCGCACTCGTAAACGAATACGATCTTCTACTCAGCGCGTCAGCTACCACGTTCGCTTTTTCACGATGGTATTGAATGGTATGATCGTAATCTTTAACAGCTCGAGCCAACGTCTTTGGCGCATTATACGTTCATTTTGGTTGAAGAAATATTTAAGGGTTTAAAAAATGGGTTTTGTACTGGGATCAATAAAAAATTCGATTTCACGCTCTAGGGTAGGCTAAGAAGTCTTCAAGAATAAGTTAAGAAATTTATTAACAATAGAAATATCATTCAAAATTGTGACTCTAATCCAGGACTTGGATAGCACATGTAATGAAGGTTTCTCCTAACAGAGTTTCAACCGATAAGTCAAAGTCTAATTTCTCTGGAGTCAAATTTAAACGTTGAGCGCAAGCAAGAGAGATAAAAGAATGGGTAGAACAGGTATCTAATAAGGTATAGACTTCGCAAGAATTTATAATTAACTTACCCATGACAACTTCGTTCAAGTTCCTCGACAAACGCTCTCACTTAAACTACCGGCTTTGACTTGTCTGAGACATCCTTTGGTATCACTATTCCAGCTGGACTTGACTTCACTACACCACAAAATCGAGCTAGGTGACCTTCTCTTCCGCAATTGAAACACGCTTTGGATTGCTGCGTACAGTTTGGACGGATGTGTCCCTCCTATCCGTATTTAAAACATACGACCGGTGGTCGTTCTTCTTCCTTGAAACAGGTGTTGGTGCTGCTGTCTTTCCATCGTTGTTGAACCTTCTCTTCTTACAATTTTTACTCCTATTATCTTGGCCATGATTACCACCGAAGTGGTTACCATTCTTGGCATGATAATTTCCCCATTGATAGTTATCATTGTTCCGATAGCCGTTGCCACCGGTATGATTATTATCGTGTTGTTATTTACCTGAAGATTATTATCTTCCTGTTGAACATTATCCTAGGTATTGATCGTTGGTGACTCAACAGTCTTATATACTTCGTTGCTGATCTCAACATTTTCAGAAGCCCTTTTCAAACACTGTCACAAAACAATGGTTAATTAACATATCACATATTATCCCTATACTCTGACCGACCAATTAAATACCAAATAAACTTAGGTAGGTCATACTAGCGAAGGAATTCTCCATCTCTCCTCTCCTAGTTCTTGTCTCACATCTCAGCCAGGGACAATATCCCTAAGCTTTGATACCAACTGTGACCCGCATCCAAGACTTCGATAGCACCTCACAATGATACCTATCAACTTGCCACCGTTACTCACGACATCCCCTACGAAAAGTCTAGTTTCGGTGTATCCCAAGACTTGGAAGTCACCAGATAAAGGCTCGGGGCTCTTTAACTTGGCTTTGATACCAACTATGACGCCCCCAAAATAGGTATACATCACCTATTCTGAGTCGTCAAATACATGATACAAATACAAATAAAAACTTAATTATATAACCGTCGTGTAATATACGACAATACATAAACTGAGAGTTTTAATAGGAATATTGTCATCTAGACAATATCCACACTCAAAGGAGTCCTCATTATATTTATTGTCACACTATTTAATAGAATAGTGAGGACTACTAATGCTATCATCTGATCCGTCACTCCTTTTCCCGACCCGTCCCAGCTATATTCTCATTTCCTGAAGAGAACAGTGAAAGAAAGGGCGATCTCAACTAGCCCAGTAAGAAATATTATGACTAAGATAATGCAGAATAAATTATCGATAGTCTTCAACAATGTTAAACTGATAAAATACAATAGACATCAAGTTTAACTGCAGCGGAATAAGCAATCCATTAGAAGAGTCAAGTAGAGCATGATATCTACTATCTTCTATGATTTAAAATATTTTCATCAATTTTTATCGCTGAGACTCAGCTTAATAAATAAACCACATCATCTAATCATCCCTGTATTACGGACCAAGGATATTCATTAAATCATCAACGGTCATGACTATACCGAATAATCCCTGGTCATAATCATACCAAAAACTGTCCATCAATGTATTACAGGCCACTGAGGACTTTTACCACATCATTTATAACATTACAGGTCATGATTATACCGAATGATCCCTGGTCATAATCATATTAAATCCATCTATGCACGTAAGCCAAAGATGACTTTCATTACAATATAAGCATGAGAATGATAACAATGACATAATAATTCAATAAAACAAGTTCAAGAATAAATTTTAAAGATTAATAAGTTAATTTATCCTGAACTCGATAACGTCCAAATTATCAACATGATACTGTTTTGTGGAGTAAAATTCAAGAATTCTCAAAAGAATATTTCCACGAAAAGATACTAGATGAAATGCAAATATCCAGGATATTCTGTAAGACCCCGGATTTTATGAAATAAAAGTATTCAATTTTTCTTATAATTACTAGTCAGTAAATGGTTAAATTGATAAATATTAAAGTTAAGGGTGATATATGATTTTTTTTAAAATACACAAGTGGTTATAAAATATTCATTGTTGTCGGGGAATATTCATTTGGTCGTGGAATATTCTTTCTGTCGGAGAATATTCGTACGACGGCGCAGTCATTTGTGGGCCCCATAACAGAATAACTGTCGGATGAAGAAAATGACAAATTTGAATTTTTACAAATAACGGCGTAGTTGTTACCGTTAACACTGTTGAAATACCCGGTGGTTAAAATACAGTAATACGCGTTATTGCACAGTAGCACACTGTGTTGCATAGTATTTTTAAAATTATTGATTCTTACGTAAGAAAGCACTACTCAATAATTATTACAGTAATTACTGTTTAATATTTCATTTTATTGATTCAATAATTGCTACGTTGAAAATTTATATTATTGTTGTTCAATAATTGTCACTGCACAGTATTTCCCATTATCAGATCAATAATTAATATTATTTAAATAATATTATTAGATAACATTATTGGTAATGTCTAGAAAGTTCTGTCTAAGGAGAGGTTTGGTCACCTAATTGCGCGCCAGTAAGGAGAAATTCTTATTGGAAAGCCCCCTCTTTCCTGGGAACGGCCTGGTTGTCATAAATGTGATTCTGTAATATTATTTGTGAATAATTAATTATTGATTCATATGATAAAAAAATATTTATTTTATGTGGATATAAATGAAGGATATATTTTTGTGGTTAAAATTGAAGGAGTTAATGTTGAGGTGTTTTATCTGTATTTTTGTCGGAACGGAGGTATTGAAAATAAAATTAGGATTTTTAAGATATTTTGCGAGGGTTATAATTTTTAATCCGATCGTTGGATCGTGGTAATATTTGGATATGTTATACATATATAAGTTGAGTATATGTCCACAAATTTTGAACCGTTAAAAATGAACGTATGATTTGTTATGAATTTTACGAGATGACTGGTTCAGAAATTGTTAAATTTTCGGAGTTAATCATTTTGGTAGAAAATTCTAGAATTGGTGGGCCCCACTATTGGTTGGTGAAGAAATGTGCTGAGATTTTTATTCAAATGTGGTGGGTGGGAATAGTAGCAGGTAAAGCCATTAGGTTACAGGTTAAGTCTGCTTCGGCGTGCTAACATTTTTCTATAAATAGAGGGCTAAGTTAGAATTGAAAATCAAACCAGAATTCATAAGTTTTCTCTCTTTCTCTCTCTAGATTATTGATTGTATTTTGTGAGTATTTAGATACTCTGTGAGTTTCTATTCATCAGTGCAAGTTTCCTTCAGCCTTATACCGATCAGAAGTACTGCTCTTTTGAGGTAAGGGATAGTAAGAGATTTTAAGGGTTGTTATGTTTTTTAGTTTCGTAATTTTTTTGACCTTCAAAAATTCTGGAAAAATTTAAAATGATATTTTGATGAGTTTTCTTGATTGTGTCCAAAAATGGTGATTTTTGGATGTATAGATTAAGAGTTATGAATTTTATAAGAAAAGACTATTTTAAAAGTAACAGCTTATAACTCCTTGTGGTTAACTCCAAAATTGATGAAACTTTTATTGAGAGTACATGTATATGATAGGAGTATACTCTGTGAATTTTAGAATTTTTTAAAAAAAGTACAATTTTTGACAAATGTCTAAATATTCGGCTGTTTTGGCCATATGAAAAATAGTAAATGACTTTTAAAAATTTTGAAAAAAATATGTGTTCACTATGGGACTATATTATGCTAAATCCCAGAAAAGAAATATTTTTGGAACTGATTTGGTATTTTTCATAAAAATAGTCTAGTTATGAGTAAATGAACTTTGTGAAGTAAGAAAATTAGAAAATAGGATTTTATGGCTTGAGAATCCTATATGAGGTATATGCAGATTTTTTATGAGGGTTTTTGGATATTGGTGATAAAATCTTATGAGTTTGGCATTTTAGGATGATTAAAGACATTATTTAGTAAAGTGTAAACAATTAAAATAAATTGTTTATAAGCTTAAGAAATATTATTATTTCAATATCATTATACCGAAATATTGGTATGTATTTTATTGTAGAATTTCTACCTTTTTGTGTCGAGTTACTATTCACGAGTTACTATTCACGAGTTACTATTCACAAAAAAATTGGTTTCTTTTTCTAACCAAATTATAGTTGATTTACGAATATTACTCTTGAGATTAAAACTATATGTTGATCATATTATTTTTATTATTATATATAACATTTTTATAACCCTAATGATGATATTTCTCTTTGACTTGATTGTAAAGATGGGTAGATTTTTGGTATGATCATGATTATGGGTTCTCTTTGGCCAGTAGTGTAAAGTTGAATTGTTGACTGGTATGATCATGACCATTGAATTTATAAGTGAATATCTTTAGCTTAAGTGCAAAGGTGAATTAATCAACATGGTTATAATTATTGTTTATATAAATTCTGAAATGATTATATATTTCTTTGAGATATTAATATATTTGGCCTATAGTGCAAATATGAACTGTTGATGAATATATTTGGCCGTAGTGCAAATATGAACTGTTGAGAAATATCTTTGGCCTGTAGTACAAAGATGAATTGTTGATGAATATCTTTGACCCATAGTGCAAAGATGACATGTTGTTGAATATCTTTGACCAGTAGTGCAAAGATGAACAGATGTTGAGATGAACATGACCAACTGGTGATACAAATGAATATCTTTGGACGTAGTGCAAAGATGAAGTTATTAGTATGATTATGAACAGGAAATGTGATTTGGTGTAACCATGATCTTTGATGTTTCAGGTAAAGATAGGTGATAAAAATTATCTTCGTCCTGGATAAGAAGAGGAATTTAGAACTACAGTTATGATTATAAGTTATTCATATGATTGTGGACTAGAATTTTTGATTGATGTTACATGGATAAAACATTGTTGGTGAATTTTTAACATGGAGAAGATAATAGACTTTATAGTCTATTTGACTCTTCTAATGGATTGCTCGTTCCGCTGCAACTATGGTTGAAATTTTTATCATTTACCATATGTTCTAAATCTCTGATTTATTGTTGATGAAGGCTATTGATAATTTAATTATCTTTAGTCATGATATTCTTTACTGAGCTAGTTGTGCTCACCCTTTTACTTCACAATTCCTTTCAGGTAATAAGAGCGTAGCTGGGTCGAGCGAGGGTAACGGGGAAATAGAACGGTGGTCTCTAGCTGTGGATGTTCTCCCGAAGCAGTATAAAAAAGTTTATTTAGTAGTTTTATTTGGTGAATCCTATAGGGTAAGGTGTACCCAACGTTGGAAGGGTATTTTGCCACTATCATACAAGATGTCTAACGACATACAACCTCGTGTCATCATAAGACAGGGATGTGCTCATCCACTTGTTGAGTATATATACGAGCACTACCTATATAATCTTGGTGTTTGTTTGAAGTATAATTCTCAATTAGAGACAGTAGAGATAATGATATGTCAAGAGAAGACTCACAATTGGGAAGAATATGATAGTAATCTTCTCGTTTTTCTTTGGGGTCTATTGGGTCAACCAAGGATAATTCTGTGGCCATATGATATCTATCATAACCTAGACGCATGGCCTCCCATGTACGAAGGTTTCCTTGTGCACTTCGAAAAGATTCTAATTTTTAAAACAGTTTTTGACTATACCTTTATGTAAGGTGTCATTGTGAGGTGATGTCCACGGTTGGAACATGAGTCACATTTGGTATATATTTGTATCCAAATTCACAGCATATGTGTTGTTGTATTTTTCACGATAATTGTTATAATAAAGTTGTAGTTGTTTTCTGTACCATGTATTTGGCGACTCAGAATAGGTTGGATGGAATGGACCTATTTTGGGGATGTCACATTTGGTATCAGAGCTTAGGGATATGATCTCTGGCGGAGATCGGAGAATACACCTAGGTGGGGAGAGATGAGTAAATCCTTCGCTAGTGTGTCCTACCTAAGCTTATTTGTTGGTCAGTCATAATATCGAAATATTATGTGATATGTAAATTTGTTTAATTAACCCTTGTTTTATGGCAGTATTTGAGAATGGCAGCTGAGAATGCTAACAATAGAGTGAATGAGACTGTGGGGATACCTCTAATCACTAACCGTGATAACGTGATGTCAGACGAAGAAGGAATTAGAGATATCCATGTGGTGAGTGAAGAATTAATAGTTGCACCCGAGATAGTCGCAGAGGTAACAGCTGAGACTGAGGAAGAAGAGGAAGAAGAAGTACCTGAGGAGAGTTTATTAGAGGTATTATATGATCAAAATGTAGAATTTCAAAGTTGAATTCATGAGTTAGAAGAGCAGGCAGAAGAACGACAGGCGGTCGTGGAACAAAAGGATGCAACAATTCAAGCTTGTGTTACCTGATATGTGATTCTTGAACAGAAGCATTCTTTGGCAGAGTATAAGATGATAAAAATAGAATCTGAACTGAAAGAAGAAAAAATTGAACGAGTGAGAATAAGTGATGCATGGGCAAAAGCCACACGACACGTGGATATTGTGGAAAGAGATGTTCGATCTAAGAAGGCTAAAATAGATAATATGAATTTCTCTTTTTGGAAAGCAATTGGGAGAACCCAACATCGAGTTTTGAATTACCCTGTACATAGCGGTCAACCTGAATTCGATATGGATTGAAGATTGATGATTCAGATCATGAATGAGGAGTACGAAGAGGCAGTTGAGGGAGGAATATGTCCTATAGAAAAGTATATTCCAACGGTAATGATGACGCCAAATGCTGCTACAGACAAGTCAAAGCCAAGTAGTTCGAGGGATGACGGTTGTCATGACTTCCCAACAAATGAGGAACCCAAATGAAGTTATCATGGGAGATGAGCAATGGAGAAATCATGATGATCTGAGAGATAGAATCTGAAATGGAAGCAATGTATTCTCAACTCTTCGAAATACCAGGTACGTAAATTTCGGGGACGAAATTTCATAAAGAGGGGAGATTGTTAGATCCCGAATTTTATGAAATAAAAGTATTCAATTTTTCTTATAATTACTATTCAGTAAATGGTTAAATTGATAAATGTTAAAGTTAAGGGTGATATATGAATTTTTTTTTTCAAAATACACAAGTGGTTATAAAATATTCATTGTTGTCGGGGAATATTCGTTTGGTCGTGGAATATTCTTTCTGTCGGAGAATATTCGTACGACGGCGCAGTCATTTGTGGGCCCCATAACATAATAACTGTCGGATGAAGAAAATGACAAATTTGAGTTTTTACAAATAAAGGTATAGTTGTTATGTGACAACCCCAAAATAGGTCCATTCCACCCAACCCATTCTGAGTCGTCAAATACATGGTACAGAAAACAACTACAACTTTATTACAACAATTGTCGTGCAAAATACAACAACACATATGCTGTGGGTTTGGATACAAATATATACCAAATGTGACTCATGTTCCAACCGTGGACATCACCTCACAATAATACCTTACATAAAGGTATAGTCAAAAACTGTTTTAAAAATTAGAATATTTGGGAAGTGCTCAAGGAAACCTTCGTACATGGGAGGCCACGCATCTAGGTTATGATAGATATCATATGGCCACAGAATTATCCTTGGTTGACCCAATAGACCCCAAAGAAAAACGAGAAGATTACTATCATATTCTTCCCAATGGTGAGTCTTCTCTTGACTTATCATTATCTCCACTGTCTCTAATTGAGAATTATACTTCAAACAAATACCAAGGTTATATAGGTAGTGCCCATAGATATACTCAGCAAGTGGATGAGCACAACCCTGTCTTATGATGACACGAGGTTGTATGTCATTAGACATCTTATATGATAGTGACGAAACACCCTTCCAACGTTGGGTTCGCCTCACCCTATTTTCTTCACCAAATATAACTACTAAATGATGACCACCGTTCTATTCCCTTATTACCCCCGCTCGACCCAGCTACACTCTTATTACCTGAAAGGAATTGTGAAACAAAAGGGTGAGCACAACTAGCTCAGTAAAGAATATCATGACTAAAGATAATTCAATTATCAATAGCCTTCATCAACAATAAATCAGAGATTTAGAACATATGGTAAATGATAAAAATTTCAACCATAGTTGCAGCGGAACGAGCAATCCATTAGAAGAGTCAAATAGACCATAAAGTCTATTATCTTCTCCATGTTAAAAATCCACCAACAATATTTTATCCCTGTAACATCACTCAACATTCCTTTCCACAATCATATGAATAACTCATAATCATAATTGTGACTCTAGATTTTTCTTCGCACCCAGGACGAAGAATATTTTCATCACCTGTCTTTACCTGAAACATCAAAGATCATGGTTATACCAAATCACAATTCCTGTTTATAATCATACTAACAAATCCATCTTTGCACTACGGGCCAAAGATATTCATCAACAAACCATCTTTGCACTACGGGCCAAAGATATTCATCAACAAACCATCTTTGCACTACGGGCCAAAGATATTCAACAACAGTTCATCTTTGCACTACATGCCAAAGATATTCATCAACAGGCCATCTTTGCACCACATGCCAAAGATATTCATCAACAATTCATATTTGCACTACAGGCCAAATATATTCATATCTCAAAGAAATATATAATCATTTCAGAATTTATATAAACAATAATTATAACCATGTTGATCAATTCACCTTTTGCAGTTAAGCTTAAGATATTCAATTATAAATTCAATGGTCATGATCATACCAGTCACAATTCAACTTTGCACTACAGGCCAAAGAGAACCCTAGTCATGATCATACCAATAATCTACCCATCTTTACACTCCAGTGAAAGAGAATTTCAACATCAGGGTTATAAAAATGTTATATATGATGATAAAAATAATATGATCAACATATAGTTTTAATCTCAAGAGTAATATTCGTAACTCATGAATAGTAACCCCGGCACAAAAGATAGAAATTCTACAATAAAATTCATACCAATATTTCGGTATAATGATATTGAAAGAATAATATTCTTAAGCTTATAAACAATTTATTTAAATTGTTTACACTTTACTAATTAATGCATTTAATCATCATAAAATGCCAACTCTTAAGATTTCATCATCAATAACCAAAACCCTCATCAAAAATCTGCATATACCTCATATATAGGATTCTCAAGCCATAAAATCCTATTTTTTAATTTTCTTGCTTCACATAACATATTTAATTCATTTACTCATAACTAGTCCATTTTCATGAAAAATACCAAATCAGTTCCAAAAATATTTCTTTTCTGGGATTTAGCATAATATAGTCTCATATTGAACATATATTTTTCTCAGAATTTTTAAAACTCATTTACTATTTTTCATATGGCCAAAACCACCGAATATTTAGACATTTATCAAAAATTGTACTTTTGTCCAAAAATTCTAAAATTTACAGAGTATACTTCTATCATACACATGTACTCCCAATAAAAATTTCATCAATTTTGGAGTTAACCACAAGGAATTATAAGCGGTTACTTTTAAAATAGTCTTTTCTCATAAAATTCATAACTCTCAATCTATACATCCAAAAATCACTATTTTTGGACACAATCAAGAAAACTCATCAAAATATCGTTTTAAATTTTTTCAGAATTTTTGAAGATCAGAAAAATTACGAAACTGAAAATCATAACAACCCTTAAAATCCCTTAATATCTCTTACTATCCCTTACCTCAAAAGAGCAGTACTTCTGATCGGTATAAGGCTGAAGGAAACTTGCACTGATGAATAGAAACTCACAGAGTATCTAAATACTCACAAAATACACTCAATAATCTAGAGAGAGAAAGAGAGAAAACTTATGTTTCTGGTGTGATTTTCAATTCTAACTTAGCCCTCTATTTATAGGGAAATTTTGGTAGGTTTGACCTGCAACCTGATGGCTTTACCTGCTACTCTTCCCACCCACCACATTTGAAATATAATTCAGCATATTTCTTCACCAACCACAAGTGGGGCCCACCAATTCTAGAATTTTCTACCAAAATGATAAACTCCGAAAATTCAACAATTTTTGAACCAGTCATCTCGTAAAATTCATAATAAATTATACATTCATTTTTAACGGTTCAAAATTTATGGACATATACTCAACTTATATATGTATAACATATCCAAAAATTACCACGATCCAACGGTCGGATTAAAAATTATAACCCCCGCAATATATCTCAAAAACCCTGATTTTTAATACCTCCATTCCGACAAAAATACGGATAAAAATCTCAACATTAACTCCTTCATTTTTTAACCACAAAAATATATCCCTCATTTATATCCACATAAAATAAATATTTTCTTATCATATGAATCAATAATTGATTATTCACAAATAATATTACAGAATCACATTTATGACAACCAGGCCGTTCCCAGGAAAGAGGGGGCTTTCCAATAAGAATTTCTCCTTACTGGCGCGCAATTAGATGACCAAACCTCTCCTTAGACAGAACTTTCTAGACATTGACAATAATGTTATCTAATAATATTATTCAAATAATATGAATTATTGATCTGATAATGGGAAATACTGTGCAGTGACAATTATTGAACAACAATAATATAAAATTTCAACGTAGCAATTATTGAATCAATAAAATAAAATATTGAACAGTAATTACTGTAACAATTATTGAGTAGTGCCTTCTTACGTAAGAATCAATAATTTCAAAAATATTGTGCAATACCGTGTGCTACTGTGCAATAACGCGTATTACTGTATTTTAATCACCGGGTATTTCAACAGTATTAACGGTAACAACTTCACCGTTATTTGTAAAAACTCAAATTTGTCATTTTCTTTATCCGACAGTTATTCGTTATGGGGCCCACAAATAGCTGCGCCGTCGTACGAATATTTCCCGACAGAAAGAATATTCCACGACCAAACGAATATTCCCCGACAACAATGATTATTTTATAACCACTTGCGTAGTTTGAAAAATATTCATATATTAACTTTTATCAATTTAACCATTTACTGAATAGTAATTATAAGAAAATTGAATACTTTTATTTCATAAAATTCGGGGTCTTACATGTTACCGTTAACACTGTTAAAATACCCGATGGTTAAAATACAGTAATACGCGTTATTGCACAGTAGCACACGGTATTGCATAGTATTTTTAAAATTAATGATTCTTACGTAAGAAGGCACTACTTAATAATTATTACAGTAATTACTGTTCAATATTTTATTTTATTGATTCAATAATTGCTACATTAAAATTTTATATTATTGTT
Organism: Panax notoginseng; assembly: GCA_016801055.1. Classification (NCBI taxonomy): domain Eukaryota; kingdom Viridiplantae; phylum Streptophyta; class Magnoliopsida; order Apiales; family Araliaceae; genus Panax; species Panax notoginseng. The sequence continues at coordinate 163,010,472 of CM029022.1, forward strand.
GCTCAATAATTGTCACTGCACAGTATTTCTTATTATCAGATCAATAATTCATATTATTTGAATAATATTATTAGATAATATTATTGGCAATGCCTAGAAAGTTCTGTCTAATGAGAGGTTTGGTCACCTAATTACGCGCCAGTAAGGAGAAATTCTTATTGAAAAGCCCCCTCTTTCCTGGGAACGGCCTGGTTGTCATAAATGTGATTCTGTAATATTATTTGTGAATAATTAATTATTGATTCATATGATAAGAAAATATTTATTTTATATGGATATAAATGAGGGATATATTTTTGTGGTTAAAAATGAAGGAGTTAATGTTGAGGTGTTTTATCTGTATTTTTGTCGGAACGGAGGTATTGAAAATAAAATTAGGGTTTTTAAGATATTTTACGAGGGTTATAATTTTTAATCCGATCGTTGGATCGTGGTAATATTTGGATATGTTATACTTATATAAGTTGAGTATATGTCCACAAATTTTGAACCGTTAAAAATGAACGTATGATTTGTTATGAATTTTACGAGATGACTGGTTCAGAAATTGTTGAATTTTCGGAGTTAATCATTTTGGTAGAAAATTCTAGAATTGGTGGGCCCCACTATTGGTTGGTGAAGAAATGTGCTGAGATTTTTATTCAAATGTGGTGGGTGGGAATAGTAGCAGGTAAAGCCATCAGGTTACAGGTTAAGTCTGCTTCGGCGTGCTAACATTTTCCTATAAATAGAGGGCTAAGTTAGAATTGAAAATCAAACCAGAATTCATAAGTTTTCTCTCTTTCTCTCTCTAGATTATTGAGTATATTTTGTGAGTATTTAGATAATCTGTGAGTTTCTATTCATCAGTGCAAGTTTCCTTCAGCCTTATACCGATCAGAAGTACTGCTTTTTTGAGGTAAGGGATAGTAAGGGATTTTAAGGGTTGTTATGTTTTTTAGTTTCGTAATTTTTCTGACCTTTAAAAATTCTGGAAAAATTTGAAATAATATTTTGATGAGTTTTCTTGATTGTGTCCAAAAATGGTGATTTTTGGATGTATAGATTAAGAGTTATGAATTTTATGAGAAAAGACTATTTTAAAAGTAACCGCTTATAACTCCTTGTGGTTAACTCCAAAATTGATGAAATTTTTATTGGGAGTACATGTATATGATAGGAGTATACTCTGTGAATTTTAGAATTTTTAGATAAAAGTACAATTTTTGATAAATGTCTAAATATTCGGCTGTTTTGGCCATATGAAAACTAGTAAATGACTTTTAAAAATTTTGAGAAAAATATATGTTCACTATGAGACTATATTATGCTAAATCCCAGAAAAGAAATATTCTTGGAACTGATTTGGTATTTTTCATGAAAATAGTCTAGTTATGAGTAAATGAATTTTGTGAAGTAAAAAAATTAGAAAATTGGATTTTATGGCTTGAGAATCCTATATGAGGTATATGCAGATTTTTGATGAGGGTTTTTGAGTATTGGTGATGAAATCTTATGAGTTTGGCATTTTAGGATGATTAAAGACATTATTTAGTAAAGTGTAAACAATTAAAATAAATTGTTTATAAGCTTAAGAAAGATTATTCTTTCAATATCATTATACCGAAATATTGGTATGTATTTTATTGTAGAATTTCTACCTGTTTGTGTCGAGTTACTATTCATGAGTTACTATTCATGAGTTACTATTCACGAGTTACTATTTACAAAAAAATTGGTTTCTTTTTCTAACCAAATTATAGTTGATTTACGAATATTACTCTTGAGATTAAAACTATATGTTGATCATATTATTTTTATTATTATATATAACATTTTTATAACCCTAATGATGATATTTCTCTTTGACTTGAGTGTAAAGATGGGTAGATTTTTGATATGATCATGATTATGGGTTCTCTTTGGCCAGTAGTGTAAAGTTGAATTGTTGACTGGTATGATCATGACCATTGAATTTATAAGTGAATATCTTTAGCTTAAGTGCAAAGGTGAATTGATCAACATGGTTATAATTATTGTTTATATAAATTCTGAAATGATTATATATTTCTTTGAGATATTAATATATTTGGCCTGTAGTGCAAATATGAACTGTTGATGAATATATTTGGCCGTAGTGTAAATATGAACTGTTGAGGAATATCTTTGGCCTGTAGTGCAAAGATGAATTGTTGATGAATATCTTTGACCCATAGTGCAAAGATGACATGTTGTTGAATATCTTTGGCCAGTAGTGCAAAGATGAACAGATGTTGAGATGAACATGACTAACTGGTGATACAAATGAATATCTTTGGCCGTAGTGCAAAGATGAAGTTATTAGTATGATTATGAACAGGAAATGTGATTTGGTGTAACCATGATCTTTGATGTTTCAGGTAAAGATAGGTGATAAAAATTATCTTCGTCCTGGATAAGAAGAGGAATTTAGAACTACAGTTATGATAATAAGTTATTCATATGATTGTGGACCAGAATTTTTGATTGATATTACATGGATAAAACATTGTTGGTTGATTTTTAACATGGAGAAGATAATAGACTTTATAGTCTATTTGACTCTTCTAATGGATTGCTCGTTTCGCTGTAACTATGGTTGAAATTTTTATCATTTACCATATGTTCTAAATCTCTGATTTATTGTTGATGAAGGCTATTGATAATTTAATTATCTTTAGTCATGATATTCTTTACTGAGCTAGTTGTGCTCACCCTTTTACTTCACAATTCCTTTCAGGTAATAAGAGTGTAGCTGGGTCGAGCGAGGGTAACGGGGAAATAGAACGATGGTCTCTAGCTGTGGATGTTCTCCCGAAGCAGTATAAAAAAGTTTATTTAGTAGTTTTATTTGGTGAATCCAATAGAGTAAGGTGTACCCAACGTTGGAAGGGTGTTTTGCCACTATCATACAAGATGTCTAACGACATACAATCTCGTGTCATCATAAGACAAGGATGTGCTCATCCACTTGCTGAGTATATATACGAGCACTACCTATATAATCTTGGTGTTTGTTTGAAGTATAATTCTCAATTAGAGACAGTAGAGATAATGACATGTCAAGAGAAGACTCACAATTGGGAAGAATATGATAGTAATTTTCTCGTTTTTCTTTGGGGTCTATTGGGTCAACCAAGGATAATTCTGTGGCCATATGATATCTATCATAACCTAGACGCATGGCCTCCCATGTACGAAGGTTTCCTTGAGCACTTCCAAAAGATTCTAATTTCTAAAACAGTTTTTGACTATACCTTTCATATATTCTATTATACTCAGTTGGTTAAAGTTTTGGCTTCTATACTTCATGAAATTAGTCGAATATCCTTGATATTTGCATAGATGGACTTAGTATGATTATGACCATGGATCATTCGGTATAATTATGACCTGTAATGTTATAGATGATGTGGTAAAAGTCCTCAGTGGCCTGTAATGCATTGATGAACAGTTTTTGGTATGATTATGACCAGGGATTATTCGGTATAGTCATGATCGTTGATGATTTAATGAATATCATTGGTCTGTAATACAGGGATGATTAGATGATGTGATTTATTTATTAAACTGAGTCTCAGCGGTAAAAATTGATGAAAACATTTTAAATCATAGAAGATAGTAGATATCATGCTCTACTTGACTTTTCTAATGGATTGCTTATTCCGCTGCAGTTAAACTTGATGTCTATTGTATTTTATTAGTTTAACATTGTTGAAGACTATTGATAATTTATTCTGCATTATCTTAGTCATAATATTTCTTACTGGGCTAGTTGAGCTCACCCTTTCTTTCACTGTTCTCTTCAAAAAATGAGAATATAGCTGGGACGAGTCAGGAAAAGGAATGACGGACCAGATGATAGCATTAGTAGTCCTCACTATTATGTTAAATAGTGTGACAATAAATGTAATAAGGGCTCCTTTAAGTGTGGATATTGTCTAGATGGCAATATTCCTATTAAAACTCTCAGTTTATGTATTGTCGTATATTACGTGACGGTTGTATAATAAAGTTTGAATTAATATTATGTTCCATGTATTTGGCGACTCAAGATGGGTGATGCATACCTTTTTTGGGGGCGTCACAATTGATATCAAAGCTTAGGGATATGATCCTTGGCTGAGATGTGAGACTAGAACTAGGAGGGGAAAGACGAGTAATTTCTTCGCTAGTATGACCTACCTAAGTTTATTTAGAATTTTATTGGTCGGTTAGAGTATGGAAATAATATGTGATATGTCAGTTAACCCTTATTTTGTGATATGTGATATTTGTGTATAATCAAGTCCAGCTGGGATGGTGGCACCAAAGGCGGATACAGACAAAACAAAGTCGGTGGTTTCAAGAAGAGCATTTTTCGTGACTTCTTAAAAAATAAGTGACCCGAACGAAGTTAGCACGGGTTAGTTAATTATAAATTCTTGCGAAGTCTATAACTTATTAGATACCCGTTCTACCCATTCTTTTATCTCTCTTGCTTGCGGTCAACATTTAAATTTAACTCAGGAGAAGTTAGACTTTGACTTATTGGTTGAAACTTCGTTAGCAGAAGCCTTCGTTACCTCCACTGTTTATAAATCTTGTTGATTCAAATCGACACTTTCACGTTACCTGTCGATCTTATCTCTTTGAAAATACTTACCTTTGATGTGATTTTAGGAATCGATTGGTTAACTACTCAAAAGCTTTTAGTAAGGTGGTTAGCTTTCATATTCCTAACCAACCTGTTATGCGAATTCAAGTAACCAAACCACTAAAGTCAACCATTGTCATATCAAGCCATAAGTAAAGAGCCCCAGTCCTTTCGTTGTTGACTTCCTTTTGTGGAATACACCGAAGCTGAACTTTTTATAGGGGACGTCGTGAATAACGGTGACAAGTTGATAGGTATCAATGTGACGTACTATCCAAGTCTTGGGATGAGGGTCACAGTTTTGAATGATATTTCTATCGTTAATAAATTTCCTGACGTATTTTCGAAGAACTTCCTGGCCTACCCCCAAAGCGTGAAAACGAATTTTGTATTGACCCCAGTACAAAAACCCATTTCGTATAACTTACAAATGATGAAGATAGAGTTAAAGACTCTAGGGACCCACGTGGTGATATTAAATATACGAGTAGAATCGACTCTAATCGATAAAGGTAAAGGCCGCTCAAGCTACACACCCGGAGCTAATGAATGTGAAGAAAAAGGTTCAAGAGGGCATTATTCTAGAAGCAAGAGTTGATGAAGAGAGAAAATCTCAACCCTCGATTTAATTGGCCCATTTGAAATCCTCGATCGAGTAGGAACTGTGGCCTATAGACTCGTTTTACCGCCAAATATGTCTCGTGTTCATAACATTTTTTTTCACGTATCGATATTATGTAAATATGTGGACGACCCAAACCACATTATTGAATTAGAACTAGACGAGATAGCAGAAGATTTAACGTATGAAGAGGTACGTGTTAAAATCTTGGATAAGAAGGATCATATTCGACGCTCAAAAGTTATACCTCAAGAGTTAGAATCTGAAATGAAGTCAATGTATCCTCATCTCTTCGGCATACCAAGTACGTACGTAAATTTCAAGGACAAAATTTCATAAGAAGGGGAGATTGTGAGACCCCAAATTTTATAAATAAAGATTTAATTTTCTCGAAATATTTTTTTTAATATTATGGTGTGGATTTGAGATAATGTTATAGTTGTGGGCAATATTTATAAATTTCGCAAATTATGCAAGTTGTTATATAATATTCGTTTGGTCGGGGAATATTCTTTTTGTTAGGAAATATCTGTACGATGGCACAATCATTGGTGGACCCCACAACGGAAGTATTATCGTAGTAAGAAAATGACATAATTATCTTTTTATAAAAATAACGGCGGAAGTGTTACCGTTAAAACTGTTGAACTACCCGGTAGTAAAAGTACAGTAATACGGGTGGTTGCATAGTAGCACACGGTATTAGTTATTGATGCTTACGTGAAAAGTCACTCAGTAATACTCAATTATTGCTACAGCAATTGCTGCATCAAATCTCTCATATTATTGATTCGATTATTGTCACAGTATCATCTACATAATATGTTATATTATTAAATCAATAATTGAGACGACAAAGTTATTCATATTATTAAATTGCAATATTTACAATGTCTAGAAGTTCTGTCAAGGAGAGGTTTAGTCACCTAATAGCGCGCCAATAGGGAGAAATTTTTATTGAAAAGCCCCCTCTTTCCTGAAAATGACCTGGTTGTTAAATATTGTGAGTTATAATATTAATGATGAATAAGTTCGTGTTGATTAAAGATGAATTTGATAGTTCCATTGTGTTGAAATTATTTGTGTTAGTGGAAATCGACATTTATTTCGATAATAATTGATGTCTGGAGGTTATAGTGTTTAATCGGGTATTCGGAGCACTTTTCGTGTCGCAGTACTATTCACGGGATACTATTCACCCGAAAAATATATTTCTTTTCGGTCCAAATATTTTTTGGGTACAATATTATTCCATGAGGAGATGTGATAATTTTTCAGACCGTTGGTTGAAGTTATAATAGTAAATCAATATGGATCGTTGGTTGAAGATATAATAGTAAATCAATATGGACCGCTGGTGGAATGTAATAATAGTAAATCAATATGGATCGCTGGTTTAAAGTTTTAATAGTAAATCAGTATAGACCGTTGCTTTAAGTTTTAATAGTAAATCAATATGGACCGTTCGTTTAAAAGTAAATCAATCTGGATCGTTCATGAATTAGTTACTATTCAGTCCATTCTCCTATAAATAGAAGCTCATTCCTTCATTATTTCTTACGAATTTACTTAAACTCTAGAGAGAGAAACTATAGAGAGAAAGAAGAAAAGTATTCTGCTACTTCACTTTTCAATATCCAGTTCTTCTAAGGTAAGGGGTATTATTCTTTCATATTCATGAAGAGAATTATTTTCTTTCAATCCTCGTAAGAGTTGTTATTCCATTCTTCATTATTATGTTGGAATAACCTGTATATGCGAAGTACCGCATACATGGTGAAATTCTTTTATTATTCGATTCCTTATTATTCTGTTGGAATAACATGTTTATGCGAAGTACCGCATACATGGTGAAATTATTCTATTATTTCGTTCTTTATTTTTTTGTCGGAATATACTGTCTATGCGTTTACGCCGGACCTGGTTCCATTATTTATTATTCTATCAGAATATCCTGTCTATGCGTTTACGTCGGACCTGGTTCCATTATTTATTATTCTATCGGAATATCCTGTCTGTGCGTTACGCATGACCTGGTTCCATTATTTATTATTCTGTTGGGAATAACCTGTGTGTACAGTCTATCGCACGCATGGTGAATCCTTTTGTTATTCCATTCTTTATTATTATATTGGAATAACCTGTCTATGTGGATTACCACATGCATAGTGAATGATCCTTTGTATTCATTCCTTATTAAATTGTGGAAATAATCTGTATACGCGGATTACCGCATGGCGGGTGAAAATCCATTTACAGTTTCATACATTCTATTATACTCAGTTGGTTAAAGTTTTGGCTTCTATATTCCTTGAAATTAGTGGAATATCCTGGATATTTGCATTTCATCCAGTATCTTTTCGTGAAAATATTCTTTTGAGCATTCTTGAATTTTACTCCACAAAGCAGTATCATGTTGACAATTTGGACGTTATTAAGTTCAGGATAAATTAACTTATTAATCTTTAAAATTTATTCTTGTACTTGTTTTATTGAATTATTATGTCATTGTCATCATCCTCATGCTTATATTGTAATGAAAGTCATCTTCGGGCTTACGTGCATAGATGGACTTAGTATGATTATGACCAGGGATCATTCGGTATAGTCATGACCTGTAATGTTATAAGTGATGTGGTAAAAGTCCTCAGTGGACTGTAATGCATTGATGGACAATTTTTGGTATGATTATGACCAGGGATTATTTGGTATAGTCATGACCGTTGATGATTTAATGTCCGTAATACAGGGATGATTAGATGATGTGGTTTATTTATTAAACTGAGTCTCAGCGATAAAAATTGATGAAAATATTTTAAATCATAGAAGATAGTAGATATCATGTTCTACTTGACTCTTCTAATGGATTGCTTATTCCGCTGCAGTTAAACTTGATGTCTATTGTATTTTATCAGTTTAACATTGTTGAAAACTATTGTTAATTTATTCTGCATTATCTTAGTCATAATATTTCTTACTGGGCTAGTTGAGCTCACCCTTTATTTCACTATTTTCTTCAGAAAATGAGAATATAGCTGGGACGAGTTGGGAAAAGGAGTGACGGACCAGATGATACCATTAGTAGTCCTCACTATTCTGTTAAATAGTGTGACAATAAATGTAACGAGAACTCTTTTGAGTGTGAATATTGTCTAGATGACAATATTCCTATTAAAACTCTCAGTTTATGTATTGTCGTATATTACACGACGGTTGTATAATTAAGTTTGTATTTATATTCTGTTCCATGTATTTGGCGACTCAAGATAGGTGATGTATACCTATTTTGGGGGCGTCACAACAAAGGTTAAGATACTTGCATAGTTATAGATCTCTTGCATAAAGCAAATGCATAGAATAAGGATACTAGCTTACTATGATCCATTGCATAAAGTAAATACAAAGGGTAGGATACTTGCCTGATCTGCTGCTTACAGCTACACAACTTAGTTCTATCTTTTATACAAAGACCCATCATTAATAAGATTATTCTTTTGATTAGAATAGTTTATTATAACACAAAATACTGCTATTTGCAGTAATCACATAACTTAAGCATATTGTCACATATTTATTTCAGTCATTAAAACATAAACAACCACTTATTAAGTCAAACTATATAGGTCCGGATCAATTTCAGAAATAATTCGGTGTACCGACGGCTTTATAAGATAATTATCGAGTTAAAACTCTATTATGTAGTTTCAATATTGCTCTAGATAATTCAAATATTAGTCATATTATTTTTCAGTGGCTCATAATAATTTTCAACTAATTATTATAATTTATCATGATTTTTCAATCATTGAAATCATTTTTAAATAATTTAAATACTGAATAATCTTATTTATCATTAATATTTAAATAATATTAAAATATTAATGAAATTCTTGCCAAAATATTAAAGTTATTTATAATAACTCAAAATATTTTTAAAATATTACTATTACCCTTAAATAATTTTTAAAACATTTAAAATTATTTTTAAATTATTACCATTAATATTTAAATATTAATGTATTATTCATCAAAATATTAAATGTTAATATTATTACTTAAAATATTTTTAAATCCTTTATAACCTTTTTAAATGATTTTTAAATTAATAAAACTATTTTTAAACTATTTATTTAATACAATTATTAAATAAATCTAATGTCATTAATATTAAGTTATTAATAAAATTTACCTTAAAATATTAAAAATTACATTTTATAACTTAAAATATTTTTAAACACTTTATTATCATTTAAAATAATTTTTAATATAATAAAATTATTTTTAACTAATTTATTTAATACCTTTATTAAATAAATTTAATATCATTAATATTCAAATAAATAATAATATTAATGAAAAATATGTCAAATTATCAAAGGTTAATTTTTATAACTTAAAATAATTTTTAAAACTAATTTTGGAATTTTTTGAAATTAATTTCTTTTTTTTTAATGATTTTTGGAAATTAATTTAATTAATATTAATAAAAATATCGCTAAAGCTTTTAGCGGCAGAAACTGTCACCTTAGGTGTTTTTGAGCCTCAAGAACATTCAAAGGCAGCGTTCTTGGAGTCTACTTTGTCTAATTATAAATCACTATTCATGTTGTTTATGGGCTAGCTAAGGCATTGATCTTGTAGTATTGATGTCTACATGATCCAACAATCATCAAGGTCATACAACATCACACAAAGGAGATCTAAGCTTGCAAAAATCATGTCAGAGCTGTTCTTCATTTTCTGGGTTACCCAAAAAATAAGAACAGTGTGAGGGGTCACTTTTGGGCTTCCACAACTTGATTTTTAGGTAATGATTTGGTGTTTAAATGGTTTCATCTTGTAGTACTCATGTCAAAGAACAATTATACAACACTTGATCAAAATAACTACATCACAATAACAAGATATTAGCTAGTCAAACCCTGTCAAAAAGCATGTTCTTGAGTTTTCTGGAATTTCCAGAAAACACATTTCGTGGTTCGGTCAGCCTACTTTGACCATCCACTACTTTGATTCTGTTTGTTGTTTAAGTGATCTAAAGGCATGAATATGTAGTCCATATACCAGACTATAACATGGATATACTAACAAAATCAAATCAACAAACACATGCAAGATCTGGGCTCATGAATATGTTGTCAGACACTGCTGGGTAAATTCTGGGTTACCTAAAAATGTAAGGTCATGGTTGGTCAACGCACTTTGACCATCAATATCTTATAATCTGGACATGGAATGACCATGATTCCACTTCCAGATCACATCCCTCATAGCATACTACAAGTCTAATACATCAAACAAGCAAAATCATAACCAGATCTAGATCTATGGCCTCTGACATTCGGTTGTCAGGCCGTAAATCTAGGGTTCTTGACAGTTTGAAAAACTTGATTTTTGAGCACTTTGATGTTATGGATCTATGATATAACATCATAGATCACTACATAACATCTAATAACACTTGATTAAACACAAAAACATAAAATCTAACTTAGCCTACAAGATCAAAATTTTGGTTTAGGGTTATACCTCACTTTGACAAATCTTGAATCTTGGTTACCTAATCTGTTCTTGGTGTGCTAGGGGTTTGATTGGGGACTGAATCACTTATGTATTTCGTGGGTTTAGAGAGAGAATGACCTAGTTGTAAGACCCCGAATTTTATGAAATGAAAGTATTCAATTTTCTTATAATTATTATTCTATTTAATGAATGATTAAATTGATAAAAGGTTAAAGTTAAGGGTGATATTTGAAAATTTTGCAAAGTAAGCAAGTTGATATTCGTTGTGTCGGGGAATATTCGATTGGTCAGGGAATATTCATTTTAACAGGGAATATTCGTACGACGACACAATCATTGGTGGACCCCACAACGGAAGTATTATCGTAGTTAGAAAACGACAGAAATATCTTTTTATAAAAATAACGGCGAAAGTTTTACCGTTAAACTGTTGAGATACCCGGTGGTAAAAATACAGTAATACACGTGGTTGCATAGTAGCACACGGTATTGATTATTGATGCCAACGTAAGAAGCCACTCAGTTATACTCAATTATTGCTACAGTAATTGCTGCATAGTATCTCACGTTATTTGATTCAATTATTGTCACAATATCATCTGCATAATATTTTATATTATTAAATCAATAATTGAGATGACAAAGTTATTCATGTTATTATTTGTAATATTGACAATGTCTAGAAAGTTCGGTCGATGAGAGGTTTGGTCACCTAATTGCGCACCAATAAAGAGAAATCTTTATCGGAAAGCCCCCTCTTTCTTGAGAATGATCTGGTTGTTAAATATTGTGAGTTATAATATTAATGATGAATAATTGTTAATAGATTAGAAATGTGTTTATTAAGATAAAGGATTGTGGTAAATATTTATTCAATTTTTTTTATATAAATATAAGGATTTGTTATGAGGCGTTTGTTGTAAGTTTGACTTAGTATCCCATGGGAAGATTTACTAATTTTATGGACCGTCGGTGGTGGTTTTAAATCAATTTGGACCATCGATGGTGGTTTTAATAGTAAATCAATCTGGACCATTGATGGTGGTTTTAATAGTAAATCAATTTGGACCGTCGGTTGTGGTTTTAATAGTAAATCAATCTGGACCGTCGGTGGTGGTTTTAATAGTAAATCAATCTGGATCGTCGATGGTGGTTTTAAAAGTAAATCAATCTGGACCGTCGGTGGTGGTTTTAAAAGTAAATCAATCTGGACCTTTGGTTGTGATTTTAATAGTAATCAATATGGACTGTCCGTTCTAATAGTAAATTAATATGGACCGTTCGTGAATCAGTTACTATTTAGTCCATTCTCCTATAAATAGAAGCTTAATTCTTCTTTCTTTCTCACCAATTCACTGAGACTCAGAAGAGAACCTATAGAGAGAGAAACTATAGAGAGCAAGAAGAAGAGTATTCTGCTACTTCACTATTGCAGTATCCAGTCTTCTACTAAGGTAAGAGATATTATTTGTTGTATTCGTAAGGGATATTATTTGTTGTATTCGTAAGGGATGTTATTATCGTATGGTAAGGAGTATTATTTTTTTCGTATTCATAAGGAATACTATTTTTCGTATTCATCCTTTAATATGTCAGAATAACCTGTCTACGCGGATTACGTACCACATGACAGGTGAAAATTCATTTGTAGTTTCGTATGTTATTTCTTTTCATCTAAACTTACTATGGTAAGTATTGCTTCTATAATCCCTGAAATTAGTGGAATATTCTTGAGTTTGGCGCTTCATCCAGTATCGTTTCATTGGAATATTATTCTGAACTTTCTTATTAAATATCAATGTTTTCACCTGAGATACTATTCACTCGATTACTATTCACTTGAATATTATTCACTCAGATATTCGGGGTACTTTTCATGCCGAGGTACTATTCACGAGTTACTATTCAAGGGTTACTATTCACCCGATTACTATTTACTCGAATATTATTCACTCTGGTATTCGGGGCACTTTTCATGTCGATGTACTATTCACTCAAGTACTATTCACCCGGAGTACTATTCACGATAAAAATTGATTTCTTTTCTGTCCAGAATTATTTTTGATACATGAATACTATTCTTGAATTTTACTCCACAAAGCAGTATCATGTTGACAATTTAGATATTTTAAACTCTGGATAAAGTTAAAGTCTTTAATATTTATCCTTGATTTCGTTTGATTAATGCTTATATCATTGTCATCATCCTCATGTTTATATTATGATGAAAGTCATCTCTGGCTTACGTGTATAGATGGACTGTTGATTGGTATGATTATGACCAGGGATCATTCGGTATAATCATAGCCCGTAACATTACAAATGATTTGGTAAAAGTCCTCATTGGCCCGTAATGCATTGATGGACAATTGTTGGTATGATTATGACTAGGGATTTTTCGATATAATCATGACAATTGGTGAATATCCTTTAGCTGTAGTGCATGGATAATTCGTGGTCGTGATACTAATGAACATCCTTGGCCCGTAGTGCATGGATAATTCAGTGATGTGGATTAATTATTGAGCTGAGACTCAACGATGAAATATTAATTCATGGATGTGATAATAATGAATATCCTTGGCCCGTAGTGCATGGATAATTCGTGGTCGTGATACTAATGAATATCCTTAGCCATAGTGCAAGGATGATTCGATGGTGTGGATTATTTATTAAGCTGAGTCTCAGCGATAAAATTAATGATAAACTTTTTAAATCATAGAAGATAGTAGATATCATGCTCTACTTGACTCTTCTAATGGATTGCTTGTTCCACTGCAGTTGTTGATCTAAAACTTGTTGTCCATTGTATTCTATCAGTTGTTATACTGTTGAAGGCTAACGATAATTTATTCTGCATTATCTTAGTCATAATATTTCTTACTAGGCTAGTTGAGCTCACACTTTTCTTTCACTGTTCTCTTTAGGAAATGAGAATATATAGCTAGGACTAGTCATGGAATGGAGTGATGGTCCGAGATGGTGGCTATAGTAGTCCTCACTATTTTTATAAAATAGTGTGATAATAATTGTAATGAAGATTGAATTTGAGTTTGGATATTGTATATGAGACAATATTTATGTAAAAACTTAGATATATTTTGTCGTATTTTACACGACAGTTGTATTAATTAAGTTTGTATTTGAATTCTGTACCATGTATTTGGCGACCCAAGATGGCTGATGTATACCTATTTTGGGGGAGTCACAGTTGGTATCAAAGCTTAGGGATATGATCCCTGTCTAAGATGTGAGACTAGAACTAGGAGGGGAGAGACGGGTAAATCCTTCGCTAGTATGACCTACCTAAGTTTATTTGTTATTTAATTGGTTGGTCAGAGTATAGGGATAATATGTGGCATGTCAATTAACCCTTGTTTTCTGGCAGTATTTGAAAATGGCAACTGAAAATGTTGAGATAAGCAATGGAGCATAGGTGACCGTGGAGTCACCACAGATCAATAACCAAGATAATGTGCATCAAGAAGGCGACAATCCTCATGTGAATAACAACACCGACCAAATGATGAACGATGGGATGTTCAGAGGCTTTATGCAATTCATACAACATCAGGCGAGAATGACTCCTGTTCAAAATAAAGGTGGAAACACTGGCAACTCTCAGATGGTCACCGCTAAGCAGGAGCTGGGAGCACTGAAGTTTTTGGGAGAGCCAAAACCACTTAAGGCAGAGACGTGGATAAAGCAGACCACCAAGATATTTGATGTCTTGGGATGCTCTGAGGAGTAAAAGATTCCCTTTGCCACTTTCATGTTGAGAGGAGAGGCAGATTACTGGTGGGAATCATTAAAATGTACTCAGCCTGCCGCACTCAAGATGTCTTGGGATAAGTTCCAAGAACTATTCAACGACAAGTACTTTCCCGAAAGTATTCGTCACATGAAGGAGGTGAAATTTATCAAGTTAGAACAAAATAGTATGACCGTGTCATAGTATGAAGCTAAGTTTGCCGAGTTATCCTGGTTTGCATCCCACTTGGTTGATAATGAGGAGAGAATGACGCGAATGTTTCTGCGAGGTTTGAAACCCGAAATACGTCAATACCTAATTTCTCACAAACTGTGTTTGTTTTCAGATGTTGTGAATAGGACTCAGTCATTAGAGCGCGATAATGAGTCAATCCAACCAAGAGAGAGCAGTCCACAAAATGGTAATACCAGTGGTAGCAGTCATCGAAGCGGTGACAACAAACGTGGAGTGAATCAACATGCCAGAAATGGTAACCATTTCGGTGGTAATCATGGCCAAGACAATAGGAGTGGTACTGCATTGTCTAGTCAGCTCCAACTATCGTTTCTGAATCACTATCTGTCAGTACCACCGTTTCTGGATCTGGTACTGCATTTTCCAAAATAATCATCTCATCAAGGTTGCTTTTGATGTGAGCCTCTATTTCAGCTATTGGCTTTGATATTGGCTCGGTTATGGAGATTTACTCCTTTTTTACAACCTGAGAGTATCCTAATTCTTTTTCGCCTGACATCTATACATAAATTATCTTGATTAGTATATACTAGATATTATATACATACAACAAATAATAGTTTTATATAAGTTACTTTTATTTTGTTTTACGATGAATTTATTTAATTCATCTCCTTTAAACTCTATTTGAGTTATTTTTATTTTCAACGTTTCCCTCTATCCTAATGTTATAGCCTAAGGTACCCCACCTAAGGTTTCTAACCTAAAGCTTTGATATCATATTGTGACGCCCCCAAATTCGGGTACTTAAAACCCGTACTTAGTGCTCCACGATAATATTCATTCAAACTACTTAATGTATTAATTATGCAAAAATAATATATCAAAGTTGTCTACCACCCCAGATTCGAAAACCTTTAAGTCATACATTACATAATAATAAGTAAATTATCATAAATACAGTTATTACAAGTAACATTATCTAACTTAGTTCTTCAGCTTTCCCTTCCCTTTGTCCTTGTCGGAACCTTTAGGTCGATCTAGCTTAACTGAAAATATTTAAATTTAAAGCAAGAATGAGCATTTAATTGCCCAATAAGTAATATTAATTAATAAATATTAGCTGAAAGAAATAAATATTTTCTTTGAACTACACTTCTACATCGAGGCAATAATTGTGAAGTAAACTAAAACAATACTGAACAACATATCAAATAATTAATATTTTTGAAATTACGTACTGACTATGAATGGAGAGAAGTCGACAGACTACAAACTTTTATTTTTAATTTTCGAAAAGGTTACACATAAATTCATTCATAAACCGTCATAACTTACGGGCACGGAGGGTGATCAGCCCGGTATGCTATGTATTGATCATCATTACATGTTAGAACGATACTTTCGTTCATCATATCCGCCTTTGGCACATAAAAGTTTCCTAGATTCGGGATTCTCATACTCAGTTTGGAATCCAAACCAAAACAATTCAGTCGGATGATAATAATGTTTTATCATGTTCAACGATACATTTCAATATAGGTCTAACCGAGTCAAATAGCTTAGACAGGTTTTAATTTACGTATACATACCTGAAATCAATAAGTATGTATCCACAAGTAATTAAATACAACTGTAGACACTCAAAATTTTTCTGCATACCTGTTATTGACATTGCAGGAGGGCATAATCGTATTTCAGAGATAACCCTGGGATACTCAGTATTACCATCTCGGAGATAACCCCGAGACATCCAGCTCAGACCCAGATACCACCGGGAGTTTCAACCTCAAACCCGAAAGTAACACCGGGAGTTTTAGTTTCAACCTTAGAGATAACCCTGAGGCATGCAAATGCAGTTACAGTTCTGGAGATAACCCCGGAAACGCTTGTTTTAAATACATGCAAACAGCTTCAGAACACTAGGCAAAAGCCCCGAGGAACTCATGCCACAAACCCAAAGATAACCCCAGGAAGTCAGGCACATCTTAGAAACAAACCTGAGGACGGTCAACACCTACAGCAGTCCAATCTCAGAGATAACCCTGAGCAACGACCGCTAACACAGCTCAAACCGGAGATAACCCCAGTGAAAGGCAGAACCTTTATTTTGCCATCCCAAAGCCACAATTGTGCCGTCTCAACAATAACATACATACATTCTACACAATAATGTCCCACAAGAACCAAGAAAGTCTAGTCCTGAGTGACTACTACACAAGACAGCACACCGGATAGGGTTTGAAGCTTGAAGAGATAGGGCATGGTCCCATCTTCCTGACTTCTTACAACCTCTAATCCCATGTCATTGTGTAGCTCTCGACAACGGCAGTCCAAAATAGGTCTTGTACACCTCAATCGAATGCCCGAATTCTATTTCTAAACTTTCGAGCCTACATTACAGTGCACGCGTACACGTACTTCGAGACGGCAGGACCCGCGAAGGCTGGGGCACCCCGGGCATCCACAGGTACACCTGCGGCTCCCCCCTCTATAAATAGAGGGCTTGGGGTAGCCATTTTGTAAGAGAAAAAGGCGAGGAAGCCCTGTAATATTTACTCTGTACACACCCTAAACTGAGTGCTTTTTCATTTTAAACACTTGTAAGCTCACATATAGCTGTATTTCTACCAGTGGGAACCGAGTGTTCATCCTTTTCAAGTTATTGAAGTCTTCTTTAGCAGTCCACTGTAAGCCTTCTTACACACTTTAAAGCCTTTCTCTTCATCTTTGCACACACCATTCTTAACGTTGAGAGTCGTGTTGTGTGTGTATGCCCGGACTTCGGTCCGTGGTTTCATTTCAGTTTGTATATACATATATTTATATATGGACTAACATTATCTATTTTTACCTCGATTGAGCCTAGACTTATGCCTGGAGCGTTTATTTGCTTTCGTATATATATATATATATATATATATAACTGTGTGTCGAACTTTGTTCGATGATATTTATATATTTACTTGCTTTTATATATATATATATATATATATATATATATATATATATATATATATATATATATATATATATTTACATATATGAACTGTTGTCGAACTCTGTTTGATAAGCCTGGATTTTACATACGGTGCGTTTACCGCTTATATATATATATATATATATATATATATATACACATTACGTCCCGCTTGGAGTTTACTTCGTGGCGATTGATAGCTTTTACAGCTTTATTTACATTTCTGATCCTCCATGGAGGTGCTTCGTGGTGGTTGATCATGTCTCTATATATATATTTACCGCTTTTATATATTTACATTTTCGATCCCCTATGGAGGTGCTTCGTGGGGGTTGATCATGTCTGTATATATATTTACATCTTGTATATATATAACTGCTTACAGTTTTCATATAAATTGTGGCATCATGTGAGCCTAGGAATCATGTGATCACAGATTCAATTTACTGAATCTAGATTCGGTTCTCGTGATGGACGTTTTCAGCTGTAAGGAGCTTGTAAATTATTCACGGTGTTTGGATTTTCTCAGATGGTTTTTGTGACAACCCGAGAATTTAGAAAATTTTTAAAATTTTAATTAATTGATTTAAGGTTCAAAATTAGAACCTAGACAGAAAATAAGTGTATGCGTTTGATATTTTTAAGAAGGAATTTTGAGTATTTCAAAATGTTGTGAAGGATTTAGGTGAATTATTCAGGATTAAGGGAATATGTGAATATGTTTTGTGTATATGGGTGTATATGTGTACAATATATGGTTAAGGGTCAAGGGTTGACCAGATAAACGATATCTGTAACAAACCCCAGGTATATATTAAGAACGTCAACGTTCAGTTAGAAAACCCTAGCGATTAACAAGAAACCCTAGAAAGCGGTTGTGGAAACCCTAATTGTAGATTTTTAAACCCTAAACTTTGGGATTTGAAACCCTAATCTATAAATAGGGAAAACCTAAGTGATAATTTAAGACTTTTAATGTTAATTAGGATACATAAATTCTAATTTTCAAGTTAAGTAATTAGGAAACCTTAATTCTAATTAGAAAACCTAATTTCTAATTTAGAAAAAAAAATTATTTTTCTATTTGGAATCCTAATTCGTGGGTTGTAAATCCTAATCCGTGATTACGACCCTAATTGCCAAATTAGCAATTTTAATTAGGAAATGTTAATCCCAATTACCAAGATTTAAGTTATGATTAAGAAAATTTTATATAATTAGAAAATTCTAATTAAAATTTAGAAATATTAATTTTCTATTTTGAAAACCGAAATTCGGAAATGTTAGAAATTAAATTGTAAAACCTAAAGGGTTAAATCCTAAACCTATAGGGTTCAAACCCCAAACCCAAACCCAAAACCCTAAACCCTAAGGGTTTGGTCAATTGACAAAAATGCCATTAAATATAAAATACAAATGACATTAGTGCCCTTATTGCATTCTTTAATTGGTTGTTTGTAGATCTAGCCCAAAATTGAGTTGGTGAACCACTCCTAGCCCTAGCCTTGTGCTACAAACCACAGCAATCACTCACTTGCAATCCCTTTTCATTGCATATGTAGCAAATAAATAGATTAAGAGAGAGAATGGACCACTTTATTTCTCATTTTTCCCAAGACACTCTCTCTCTAAAATTCGGGAATGGGGAGTGATAGATAGTGAGAAACCAAGCCATGATCAAGCTCTAGCAATCCAAAAACAGATCCATAGATCAGAAATCAAAAATCAAGCATGAATGAGGTATAAACCCTAATTTTAGAAATCATGTGATTTGATGTTGTTTGTTGTTTAGATATGTGTTAGAGGGTGTCATTTGATGATCTGGGTTGCTAAAACTCAGATCCATATCATTTTGATGCTCGAAATTTGAGTTTTTAAAAATCTGGGAAATGCTTGAAAAATGGCCTGACAACCATATGTCAGAGGCCATAGATCTTTATCTGTTAGGTGTTAGTGTTGTTTTATGTTATAGATCTATAGTATGCCAAATTCAAATTTTTGTCGTCTGACAACATTTAGCAGGCCATAGACCATGCTGTGTGTTAGTCGATTAGTCAATTTATTGTTTGTTTGTTGTAGCTTGGTATGTATAACATATATTAAAGTCACCAGATCACTTAGATCATAACTGGAATGGAAGCAAATCGTGGTCAAAATAGCTTTGACCATCTGTTTTGGGGTAACTTTCTGGAAAACCCAGAAAGATAAAGAGCAAGTTTTCTGACATGGTTTGACCATGCCAGATCTTACTCATGTGGTGATGTTATTATGTTATGATGATAGATACTTGTGCTATGACATGTTTTCTAGAGGCTCGAACCCTTATATTACACAAATCAAGCTTGAACATCAAATATTTAAAGGCCCTTAAGTAGCACCTCGACTGTTCTTCAATTTCTGGGAAACCCAAAAATTGAAGAACAGTATTTGACAAGACTTTGATACACTGTATTTTCTTGGTTAGATGCAGGATGTCCATGAATTTGGTTTATGGTTATAGTATTACGTTAGGACTACAACTACAACATCATTACCAGTCCAGAAATCAACTAGATCATAGGATTATGACCGGTCAAACTAAGCCCCTTGCACACTGACATGGTATTCTGGGTTTGTTGAAGAACAGCTCAACAACACTATTAGCGACGGATATGTCGCTTATAACGCCTTTAGCGACACTTATTTTCGAAAAATACTTATTTTATTTAAATAAATCGAATTAAATGATTTTTAATTATTAAAAATACATAATAAATTCTGAAAAATTATTTTAAAGTCTGAAAAATATTTTTTAATTATTTTGAGTATATTTCAAAAATATTTAATATTTTTGGGAATATAAAAGGTATTTATTTATTTAATTAAAATATTAAATAAATTATTTAAAAATGGTTTTAATTCATGAAAAATCATGAAAAATAATATTATGGTAAAAGAAAATATTTTAAGTTATTTTCAGTGACTTTTAATATTTTATGATGAATTTCATTAATTAATCAATATTAATGATAATTAGTTTATTTAATAAATATATTAAATAAATTATGAAAAAATTGAATAAATGATTTATAAATCATATAAAAAAGATTTAAGTGTTATAAAAATATTTTAAGTTATAAAATATAACTTTTGATATTTTGCCATGAAAATATTAATATTTTAATATTAATAGCAATTACCGGGTAATGAATTTAACGGTTGAAAAATCATATAAAGGTGATTTTAAAGTATTAAAAATACTTTGTGATATTATAAATATATTATAATATTATGACATGTATTTTATTAATGTTTGATATTAAATAAATATTAATGATAAAAGAATTATGTGGTATTTAATTCGTTTAAATACGATATTAATGATAGGAAAATTAAGATAAATGATAATATTTATTTAAAAATTATTATGAGACTTAAAAAAATATTTTGACTGATAATAAAATTATTTAAGTTAAGGGTTAAGTGTTTAACCAGAGTTTAATTGAACTTAAACTCGAAATTTTGTCTGACTAGACCGTCGGGATGTCAGATTTGTGTCGGGTTCAACTCAGACTGCAATAGTTTGACTTGATACTGAGTCTTATATGTGTTATAGACTAATAGGGTTATGTGTTAAGCGTTATGTGTTTATGTTATTCTATGTTTATATATATATATATATATATATATATATATATATATATATATATATATATATCTCATAGTATTATATTGTGATTATATTATTCTAATATTGGAGATCTATATTACTAATATTAGGTCTTCGGATAAAGCGTTATAAATTGCGTAGCGGTAATCAACGGTTCATGCAAGTTTATTTTTACTTAACTCTACTAAGAGTTGTTTCATTTGGATAAGCTTATGGTTAATCATTGCTGGTTTTCATGAATTGTACTCTGTACATATTGCATGTATAAGTCAGGTATTAAAGGTTGATCACCTTCATTACCAGTTGATTCAGATATATTTGTTCATGTATAATACTTGTTCAGTCATAAATTTGTTCCTGCTAGTTCACAATTATATTGTTGAATTATAGCTAGCATATTATTCAGACTCTTTCAATCATGATATATCGTTATATTATTGAACTTAAATTTGCTGGGCAATCCTTATGCTCACCCTTGCTATATCATGATAAAACATTGCAGATTAAGACGAATGCATCGGATACAAGGAAAGGTTAAAGACAGTTCCAGCTTAAAGTTAATGTGCGCGATTAGTTTTGTAATAGTTGTATAATAATAATGTTATTGTGAGTTAAATAAGTTATGATTTGTGTATTAAGTTAAGGTTACTCGACCTTGGGAAAAAGTATGTAAGTTTAATGTATAAACAATTTATGTTTATATCTTCCATAAAAATAGTAATAGTTGTATAGAATGATCGAACCGGATTCGCGGTGATTCGGGACCTCGGATTTGGGGTTGTCATAGTTTTCATGCCCATGAGGAATTCGGCACCATTTTGTACATTATTTTCTCGAAGATGCTTCGCATCTCAAAAATAAAAGAAATCAAGTCGAACACATAATAAAATGTAGGTATCAAAAGGTCTCAATTACTATTGAGCATAAGGGTTTGAAAAACCTCTTTTATAAAACTTCACTGCTATATCTTGTTTAAAACTGAATTTTTAAATAAATTCAAATCCTGTGTATATAGGTGTGAACGATGCCTCGCACTACTTCCAAATAACATCACATTGACCCACACACACACACATTCATATAACAGTTTCTTGAAAAGTGGCGATCACCGTGGTAACGCAGATGTCGGGGGGTGCTTAACACCTTCCCTCCGCATAAGAAAGTCTCTGGACCTTAATGAATCTCGATTTCACAGACCCGTTTAGCAGTGTCACATCACTGGGTCAATGTGCAAATCTTTTTTCGGTTATGTTGGTACAACCAGTTAAAAAACCAACTGGAAACTCTTATAGTCTAATCGTCGACATATAAATGTCGGACCTTTTCACAACTTGTTTTTTCAAACAAATCTCACTTAACATGAGAACAAAAAAGAACAAGAACAGAGAAGGGACAAATAAAATCCCGACGTCAACAGGTGGCGACTCTGCTGGGGATTCCAGTAAGAGAGCTTAAGCCGCTATTACAATCTTTTTAAAATTGTTATATGCTTGTGTATGGATGTTGCATTTACATTTGATGAATGTGTACGAATGCATATAATTACTGCACTTAATGCTTTACACTATATCTTCTTGTGATATTAGTGCTTCGCATATGTCATTATTTTCATAAACGGTGAGACATGTTGTATGTGAATATATGTTGTGTGGTTCCTCCATCAAGAGGCTATCCTATCGGTGTTTGATTACTGGACTCGTAGGAAGACGAATTCTAACGAGACTCAGGAAAGGCACCACCCAAATTCGCTCCAATTGAAAAATTGGATTAACTTCCCGTCAAGTAAATTGCGATGATTTGGGAACCTTCATGCCAAAAAGTCGCGAGAGTAAACCTAAGATAGGTCAGCCTCTGATAAACCAAACGCGGAATAAAGTCCCTTCATGCTTTCTTATTTCAAAATTACTCGTAAATTCAATTACTTGTAATTTCATTCCATATTGATCTCCATGTAATGAGAAATATGTGCACATGCATATTTAAATTTACATGTTATATATTACAAACAGCTAACATCCGTTTTGCAGGATAATATTCCTAAAACGGATAAATCACATAGCATGTAAACATTTACACATTCCCTAAGACTAAACTATGCAAGTCTTTCGTAGGGAAACCATCGGACCTATTACCCGTATAAAATCCAAAAAGGTCACGAGCCTACAGCCAATTATGTCTTCATCTGACCAGGCTAATCGTAATCCTGTCACCCGTGAAGAATTCGACGGATTTAGTAAACAAAACATAGATTTGGTTGTTTTGCTTAAAGAACTATGTGACGCCCCCAAAATAGGTATACAACACCCATTCTGAGTCGCCAAATACATGGTACAGAAAGTAAACTACAACTTCAATAATACAATTGTCGTGCAAAATACGACAACACATACTGTGAGTTTAAATACAAATATTGTCTTCTAGACAATATCCACACTTAAATAAGTCCTCAATACAATTATTCAAACACTATTTTACAGAAATAGTGAGGACTGCTAAAACATCTTTCTAGAACCATCACTCCATACCCCGACTAGATCCTGCTATGTTCTCACCTCCTGAGAAGAAAAATAGAACAAAAAGGAAAAGGGTGAGCTCAACTAGCCCAGTAAAGAATATTATGACTAAGATAATATACAACAAATTATCATTAGTATTCAACAGGGAAAAATCTGATAGAATATAATCGACAACAAGTTTTAGATCAACAACTGCAGTGGAAACAGCAAACCATTAGAAGAGTCAAGTAGAGAATGAATTCTACTATCTTCTAAGATTTAAAAGTCCATCATCAATATTTTATCCCTGTAACATCAATTAATAATCATCTTTATTCAAATATTCATCTTTGCACTACAGGCCAAAGATATTCATTTGTATCACCTGTCAGTCATGTTCATCTCAACACCTGTTCATCTTTGCACTACAGGCCAAAGATATTCATCAAGTAATCATACATCTTTGCACTACAGGCCAAAGATATTTAGTAATATCATCATTTAGGACTGAGAATGATGAAAAATATCTTAAAGAGAACGAATCCAATGAGACAGAAGGACAAATAGTAGGGATTCGTATAACAGTTTATCCAAGATCAATAATACTTCATAATAATCAATTGTGAAGCAGAATTCAAAAATAAAGATCAAAACATGGATACAATCAAAGATAGTAACCATAATAGACATCTTTGACAAAAAGGGAAAAATTTTATTTTTTCGGTGAATAGTGCCGTATTCGTGAATAGTGCCGTATACGTGAATAGTAACGTATACGTGAATAGTAACCCCGACACAAAAAGTTTCAAATTTGATAAAAAGTTCATATCAATATTTTAGCATAATGATATTGAAGAAAATAATATCATTAAGAAGAAAATAATATCCCTTACCCCAAAATATCAGTACTTCTGGTCGGAATACAGGTATAAGGCTGAAAGAAACTTGCTCTGATGAATATAAACTCTCAAAGTATCCAAATACTCACAAAATACACTCAATAATCTAGAGAGAGAAAGAGAGAAAACTTGTTTCTGGTGTGATTTTCAATTCTAACTTAGCCTTCTATTTATAGGAAAATGTTAGCACGCCGAAGCAGACTTAACCTGCAACCTGATGGCTTTACCTACTACTATTCTCACCCACCACATTTGAATAAATATTTCAGTACATTTCTTCACCAACCAAGAGTGGGACCCACCAATTCTAGAATTTTCCACCAAAATGATTATCTCCGAAAATTCAACAATTTCTGAATCAGTTATCTCGTAAAATTCATAATAAATCATACGTTCATTTTTAACGGTTCAAAATTTGTGGACATATACTCAACTTATATATGTATAACATATCCAAAAATTACCACGATCCAACGGTCAGATTAAAAATTATAACCCCCATAAAATATCTCAAAAACCCTGATTTTTAATACCTCCATTCCGACAAAAATACTGATAAAAACCTCAACATTAACTACTTTATTTTTAACCATAAAAATATATCCCTCATTTATATCTACATAAAATAAATATTTCCTTATCATATGAATCAATAATTAATTATTCACAAATAATATTACAGAATCACATTTATGACAACCAGGCCGTTTCTAGGAAAGAGGGGGCTTTCCAATAAGGATTTCTCCTTACTGGCGCGCAATTAGATGACCAAACCTCTCCTTAGACAGAACTTTCTAGACATTGTCAATAATGTTATCTAATAATATTATTCAAATAATATGAATTATTGATCTGATAAAGGAAAATACTGTGCAGCAATAATTATTGAAATAACAATAATATAAAATAAATTATTGAATAATAACTACTGTAATAATTATTGAGTAGTGCCTTCTTACGTAAGAATCAATAATTGGTGCAATACCGTGTGCTACTGTATTATAACTACCGGGTATTCCAACAGTATTAACGGTAACAACTACACCGTTATTTATAAACAACTTATACTTGTCGTTTTCTTCATCCAATCGCTTTTCGTTATGGGGCCCACACAAGGCTGCGTCGTCGTACGAATATTCCCCGACAGCAAGAATATTCCACGACCAAACGAATATTCCCCGACAAAATGAATATTTTATAACCACTTGCTTATTTTGCAAAATTTGCACATTTCACCCATAACCAAAGTATTATATCAAATTAACCTCTTATTATTCACAATAATATTTAGAGAAAATTTGATTTTATTCATTAATAAGCTGGGGTCTTACAACCTCCCCTCCTTATGAAATTTCGTCCTCGAAATTGACGTACGTACCTGATATTTCGAAAAGGTGAGGATACCTCGCTTTCATTTCTGATTCCAACTCCCAGGTCATTTCTTCAATAGCATGGTTTCTCCACAAAACCTTAACTTGTGGTATAACCTTTGTGAGTAGGACATGCTCTTTCCTATCCAAGATCTTAACAGGTACCTCCTCGTACGTTAAATCTTCAGCTATCTCGTCTAGTTCTAACTCAATAATGTGGTTCGGGTCTTTAACATATTTACGAAGCATAGATATGTGAAAAACATTATGAACACGAGACATGCTTGGAGGTAATGCGAGTCTATATGCCACATTTTCTATTCGCTTAAGAATCTCAAATGGACTAACAAATCTTGGATTGAGCTTTCCTCTCTTCCCAAATCTTGTAACTCCCTTCCATGGTGCAACACGTAACAATACATGATCCCCAATATTAAATTCCACGTCCTTCCGGTGAAGATCCGCTTAACTCTTTTGTCGATCCTGTGCCGTTTGTATACGTTGTCGAATCGTTTGGATCTTCTCTGTAGTCATGCGTACCAACTCTGGTCCCAACAATGTTGCTTCAACCACCTCGTCCCAGCATACTGGAGAACGACATTTTCTTCTATATAACGCCTCGAATGGAGCCACACCTATGCTCGCCTAATAACTGTTGTTGTAGGAGAATTCCACCAATGGTAGGTACTTATCCCAACTCCCTTTGAGATTTAGGACACAGAATCTTAATAGATCTTCAAGAGTTTGAATAGTCCTCTCTGATTGTCCATCCGTTTGAGGATGGTATGCCGAACTGAATCGTAAATCCATGCCCATAGCTTTCTGCAAGCTAACCCAAAATCGTGAAGTGAATCTTGGGTCACGATCCGAAACTATGGATACTGGCATGCCATGCAATCTCACAATCTCGTTCACATACATACTAGCAAGACGTTCAAAGGAATAAGTCTCACGTATCGGTAAGAAATGAGCAGACTTGGTTAATCTATCAACAATAACCCAAATCGCATCTATGCCTTGAGAAACCTTGGGAAGACCTGTAACGAAATCCATGGTAATGTGTTCCCACTTCCATTTCGGGATCTCAAGTGGTTGCAATGGACCCTTTGGCACTTGATGCTCCGCCTTTACACGTTGACAAGTTAAACACCTCGAGATAAACTCCGCGATCTCTCTTTTCATATTGCTCCACCAAAATGTGTGTCGAAGATCGTGATACATTTTGGTACTCCCAGGATGGATTGCAAACGGTGTGTTGTGTGCCTCCATCATTATTCTATGCTTCAAGTTAAAATCGTTAGGGACACAAAGCCTGGAGTTGACTCGAAATATTCCTTCTTCATCGATTCTTGCTTCTGGAATAGCACCTTCTTGCACTTTCTTCTTCATACGCATCAGTTCTATGTCCGTAGCTTGAGAAGCTTTAAGTTTATCGATTAAAGTCGGGTCTACTCGTATATTTGATATCATCATGTGGGTACTTCGAGTCTTCATCTCTATCTCCATCCTTTGCAAGTCATACAAAATGGGCCTTTGTGTTAACAACATTGCACTCGTACCCGCATATGATCTTCTACTCAATGCGTCAGCTACTACGTTTGCTTTTCCAGAATGATATTAGATGGTATGATCGTAATCTTTCAACAGCTCGAGCCAACGTCGCTGCCGCATGTTGAGTTCCTTTTGGGTGTAGAAATATTTGAGGCTTTTATGATCTGTATAGATCTCCACTTTCTCCCCATACAGGTAGTGTCTCCAGATCTTCAACGCGAAAACGACTGCTGCCAACTCCAAATCATGAGTAGGATAATTCCTCTCATATTCTTTGAGTTGTCACGAGGCATAGGCTATGACTTTCCCATGTTGCATGAGAACACATCCTAACCCTTTGCCTGAAGCATCGCTGTAGATAACAAATCCATCCGAACTAGATGGTATTGTCAGAACAGGTGCCGAAATGAGTCTCCTCTTGAGTTCTTGGAAACTCTTCTCGCATTCCTCACTCCATACGAATTTTGTATCTTTCCGAGTCAGCTGAGTTAACGGAGTAGCGATTCGAGAAAATCCTTCCACAAATCTCCGATAATAACCAGCTAAGCCCAAAAAGCTACGTACTTCGGTTACCGACTTCGGTTGCTCCCAACTTTGTATGGCTTCAATCTTCGCCATGTCGACAGATACTCCATGTTTTGACACCACGTGCCCAAGGAATGCTACTTCCTCAAGTCAGAACTCGCATTTCTTCAGTTTGGCATATAGCTTGTTTTCACGAAGCCTTTTCAATATCAGCTTCAAATGGCGCTCATGATCTTCACGGCTTTTGGAATAGATGAGGATGTCATCAATAAAGACAACAACGAACTGATCCAAATATTCTTTGAATACACGGTTCATCATATTCATGAAGGCAGCAGGAGCATTAGTCAATCCAAAAGGCATGACTAAAAATTCATAATGCCCGTACCGAGTTCTGAAGGCAGTCTTTGGAATATCCTTAGTTTTAATCTTCAGTTGATGATATCCAGAACGAAGATCGATCTTTGAAAAGAATTGTGCTCCTTATAACTGGTCGAACAGGTCATCAATGCGAGGTAGCGGATACCTATTCTTAATGGTGGCATGGTTCAATTCCCGGAAGTTAATACAAAGTCGCATACTCTCGTCTTTTTTCTTTACGAATAAAACAGGAGCACCCCAAAGAGATGTACTAGGACGAATAAAACCGATGTCCAACAATTCCTGTAGTTGGACTTTTAACTCCTGAAGTTCAATAGGAGCCATTCGATATGGGGTTTTAGAAATGGGCTTTGTACCGGGTTCAAGGTCAATAAAGAATTCAACTTCACGTTCTGGGGGTAGAACATGATGTTCTTCAGGAAATACATCAGAAAATTCTCTAACAATAGAAATATTATTCAAATCTGACTTGTCTTTGTTCAAATCCATAACATGGGCTAAGAAAGCTTGACATCCGTTTTTCAATAAACGAATAGCTTTGTGGCTTGATATGACAGTGACTGATTTTAGTGGTTTAGTAGTTTGAATTCGTATGACAGGTTGGTTAGGAATATGAAAACTAATAACCTTACGAAAATAATCAATTTTAGCATGATGAGTGGTTAACCAATCAATTCCTAAAATCACATCAAAAGCAAGTATCTTTAAAGAGATAAGATCAACAGGTAATGTGATAGTGCCAACTTGGATTAAGCAAGATTTATAAACTGTAGATGTAACAAAGGTTTCACCCAACGGAGTTTCAACAGATAAGTCAAATGTCAATTTCTCCGGAGTCAAGTTAAACGTTGAGCACAAGCATGAGAGATAAAAGAATGGGTAGAACCGGTATCTAGTAAAGTATAAACTTCGCAAGAATTCAAGATTAGCTTACCCGTGATCACCTCATTCGGGTTTCTCGCGTTTTGGCCAGTCACGACAAATGCTCTTCCAGGAACCGCTAATTTTGACTTATCCGGGACAGCTTTTGGAGTCACCATCCCCGCTGAATTTAGTTTTGCTACAGAACACTCTCGAGCTATATGACCCTCCTTTCCACAGTTATAACATACCTTAGATTGTTTGGGCAGTTTGGCCTGATATGTCCCTCTTTCCCACATTTGTAACATACGACCGGTGGTCGTTCTCCTCCCCTAGAAACAGTTGATGTTTGTGCTGACGTCTTCACGTTATCATTGTTGTACCTTCTCTTCTTGAAATCTCCTCCCGACTCGTTCCTTTTATTATCATGACCTCGATTACCGCCAGAGTGGTTACCGCTTTTGTCCGAATGTTTTCCTCCCTGCTGGTTTTCTTTGCTTCGATGACTGCCGCCATCGGTATGACCCTGGTTGTGGTCCCTCGGTTGCACATACTCATTATCTCGCTCTAATAATTGAGCTCTGTTTACAACATCTGAATATAAAGAAAATTTATGAGAGATAAGATATTGTCGAATCTCGGGTTTTAGACCTCTCAAAAATATCCTTGTCATTCGTTCCTCATTTTTGACCAACTGAGGTGCAAACCTGGATAACTCTGCAAACTTCGTCTCGTACTGGGACACCGTCATGTTGTTTTGTTCCAGTCTGATAAACTCCACCTCCTTCATATGACGAATACTTTCAGGAAAGTACTTGTCATTGAACAGTTTTTGAAATGTTTCCCAGGACATGTTGAGTGCGTCAGGCTGGGTACGCTTCACAGACTCCCACCAGTAGTCTGCCTCACCGCGAAACATAAAGGTGGCGAATGGAACTTTCTGTTCCTCCGTGCATCCCAAGACATCGAATATCTTGGTAATTTTCTTGACCCACGTTTCCGCCATGATCGGATCCGGATTTCCCTTAAATTCTGGTGGTCCCAATTCTTTGAACTGCTTGGCTGTGACAAACCGCGCATTGTTATCATTTCCACCTATATTCTGCACACGAGTCTCCCTCGTCTGATTTTGCATGAACTGCAAAAAGCTCCTAAACATTCCATCATTCATCGTTTGCTCGGTAACGTTGTTTACAGGAGGAATATTGCCTTCTTGTTGCACGTTCCCCTGGGTGGTGATCAAAGGTGTCTCCACGGTCTGATTTACTCCATTATTAACGTTCTCAGCTACCATTCTTAAATACTGCCATAAAACAAGGGTTAATAGTCATGTCATATATTATCCCTATACTCTGACCGACCAAATAAACACCAAATAAACTTAGTCAGGTCATACTAGCGAAGGAATTCCCCGTCTCTCCCCTCCTAGTTCTTGTCTCACATCTCAGCCAGGGATCATATCCCTAAGCTTTGATACCAACTGTGACGCCCCCAAAATAGGTATATAACACCCATTCTGAGTCGCCAAATACATGGTACAGAAAGTAAACTACAACTTCAATAATACAATTGTCGTGCAAAATACGACAACACATACTGTGAGTTTAAATACAAATATTGTCTTCTAGACAATATCCACACTCAAATAAGTCTTCAATACAATTATTCAAACACTATTTTACAGAAATAGTGAGGGCTGCTAAAACATCTTTCTAGAACCATCACTCCATACCCCGACTAGATCCTGCTATGTTCTCACCTCCTGAGAAAAAAAATGGAACAAAAAGGAAAAGGGTGAGCTCAACTAGCCCAGTAAAGAATATTATGACTAAGATAATATACAACAAATTATCATTAGTATTCAACAGGGAAAAATCTGATAGAATATAATTGACAACAAGTTTTAGATCAACAACTGCAGCGGAAACAGCAAACCATTAGAAGAGTCAAGTAGAGAATGAATTCTACTATCTTCTAAGATTTAAAAGTCCATCATCAATATTTTATCCCTGTAACATCAATTAATAATCATCTTTATCCAAATATTCATCTTTGCACTACAGGCCAAAGATATTCATTTGTATCACCTGTCAGTCATGTTCATCTCAACACCTGTTCATCTTTGCACTACAGGCCAAAGATATTCATCAAGTAATCATACATCTTTGCACTACAGGCCAAAGATAGTTAGTAATATCATCATTTAGGACAGAGAATGATGAAAAATATCTTAAAGAGAACGAATCCAGTGAGACAGAAGGATAAATAGTAGGGATTCGTATAACAGTTTATCCAAGATCAATAATACTTTATAATAATCAATTGTGAAGCAGAATTCAAAAATAAAGATCAAAACATGGATACAATCAAAGATAGTAACCATAATAGACATCTTGGACAAAAAGGGAAAAATTTTATTTTTTCGGTGAATAGTGCCGTATTCGTGAATAGTACCGTATACGTGAATAGTAACGTATACGTGAATAGTAACCCCGACACAAAAAGTTCTAAATTTGATAAAAAGTTCATATCAATATTTCAGCATAATGATATTGAAAAAAATAATATCATTAAGAAGAAAATAATATCCCTTACCTCAAAATATCAGTACTTCTGGTCGGAATACCGGTATAAGGCTGAAAGAAACTTGCTCTGATGAATAGAAACTCTCAAAGTATCTAAATACTCACAAAATACACTCAATAATCTAGAGAGAGAAAGAGAGAAAACTTGTTTCTGGTGTGATTTTCAATTCTAACTTAGCACTTTATTTATAGGAAAATGTTAGCACGCTGAATCAGACTTAACCTGCAACCTGATGGCTTTACCTGCTACTATTCCCACCCACCACATTTGAATAAAAATTTCAGCATATTTCTTTACCAACCAAGAGTGGGGCCCACCAATTCTAGAATTTTTCACCAAAATGATTAACTCCGAAAATTCAATAATTTCTGAACCAGTCATCTCGTAAAATTCATAATAAATCATACGTCCATTTTTAACGGTTCAAAATTTGTGGACATATACTCAACTTATATATGTATAACATATCCAAAAATTACTACGATCCAACGGTCGGATTAAAAATTATAACCCCCGCAAAATATCTCAAAAATCCTGATTTTTAATACCTACATTCCGACAAAAATACTGATAAAAATCTCAACATTAACTCCTTTATTTTTAACCACAAAAATATATCCCTCATTTATATCCACATAAAATAAATATTTCCTTATCATATGAATCAATAATTAATTATTCACAAATAATATTACAGAATCACATTTATGACAACCAGGCCGTTCCCAGGAAAGAGGGGACTTTCCAATAAGGATTTCTCCTTACTGACGCGTAATTAGATGACCAAACCTCTCCTTAGACAGAACTTTCTAGACATTGCCAATAATGTTATCTAATAATATTATTCAAATAATATGAATTATTGATCTGATAAAGGAAAATACTGTGCAGCAACAATTATTGAAACAACAATAATATAAAATATCAACGCAGCAATTATTGAATCAATAAAATAAAATATTGAATATTAACTACTGTAACAATTATTGAGTAGTGCCTTCTTACGTAAGAATCAATAATTGGTGCAATACCGTGTGCTACTGTATTTTAACCACCGGGTATTCCAACAGTATTAACGGTAACAACTACGCCGTTATTTATAAACAACTTATACTTATCGTTTTCTTCATCCAATCTCTTTTCGTTATGGGGCCCACACAAGGCTGCGCCGTCGTACGAATATTCCCCGACAAAATGAATATTTTATAACCACTTACTTATTTTGCAAAATTTGCACATTTCACCCATAACCAAAGTATTATATCAAATTAACCCCTTATTATTCACAATAATATTTAGAGAAAATTTGATTTTATTCATTAATAAGATGGGGTCTTACAAACTACACCAATCTACTCAGGGTACAAGGATACCAATACATGTTGAGTCCTCTGCACAAGGAGGAACCCAAGGTTCAGATAAAGCCATTACAGTACCTGAGCTTCAGTTGTATCCAACCCACAAAAATCCTGATACCATCCATATGATTGTATGGCTACTTTGAATCCTGTTGAGATTGATGTTCACTTTTTCTAATGTGGCATAGGGGCAGATGTTTAGGGATGATCCTCTATCTATTAGCACTCCTTCGACCACATACCTAGAAGACATCACCGCTATGTGCAACGGTTTGCAATGACCCGTCCCTTTGAGTGGTATGTCATCATCAGTGAAGGATATCACATTGCTATTGAAGATGTGATCTACCAGATGATGGAATTTTTCAACATCCACTGTCTTTGGCAAGTTGGCTTCTTCCAATATTTTCAGTAACACCTTCCAGTGATCTTCTGAAAAGAAAACCAAGTCCAGAATAGAGATCTATTGTGGAGCTTCTTTCAAGCTTTGCACCATCTTGACTTCATTGTGTCCCATCTTGCGGAGGAATTCTTCAATTTTCTCCTTGGGCACTTTCCCCTTAGATCTGATGATAGGCTTCATCACTCGTTGAGGGAGATATAGTGGATTTTCTTTAGACACTGCAGCAGTTATGTTTGATGTTGATCATTCAACCTCTCCATAATTCCATGGGACTTTCTTAAGGTTGATGATAGGATACTGTGGCCTGGATGGCAATATGATTGGCTTTGGTGCAACCACTTTCAAAGGATTTTCAACTCCTTTAAGCTGAATTGGTTGAATTGTAAGTGGTGTGGTAGCCAAATTTCCCTAAGAGGATATAACTGCTACAACTTCCTTCCATCCTGGAGGAAATGTGTCCCCACTCTTAAGTGATACAATGTCATTATCTGCCATTTGCAGGTCACCGTTGTCAATCATATTTTGGATAAGATGTCGGAGTGCCCAACATTCGTTAGTGTTGTGACCACGAGAGTGGGAGTGGTATTGACATACTCCAGTAGCATCAAATCTTTTTTAGCACGGATTGACTGGAGGTAGCACTGCTGTGATTTTTTCCTCATTGATTAGCATCTGCAATATTTCTTCCATCGGTTGGCCTAAATAGGTGAATTCCCTTTTGTTGGCAAAGTCTCGACGGGCTTGAGGTTTTGCTTTTCTTGCAAGCTTTTCCTCCAAGGTTTCACTTTCTTGGGTAAGTGGTGGAGTCTTTGCGATAAGAGAAAGGAGGCTAGCATGCTCCTGACTGAACAACTGCCGTGTGACTTGGTGTTGATGTATCACCAGTTCTGCTAGTTGATTGACTTGTTCGTCAAGAGACTTTAACTCCCGTTCCATCATAAACTGGAACTCTGAATAATTCCACTTGTCAAAATTATCCTTGCTGGTTTGGGATGAACCACCTACATATTTAAGATACTTGGAGCTCTCTCCACTGTCTCTATTGATCATGTTATCTCAATCATACCCGAAGCAGCCATACGGTTATGAAAGCTTTCGACGGATCCCAACGAAACTCTGTCAGAGAGATTGAACTACCAGTGGAGATTGGTCCCCATACATTTTGCGTATCATTTCACGTTCTCAAAATAGATACAGGATACAACCTGCTATTGGGAAGACCATGGATTCATATGGCTGGGGCCGTCCCCTCCACTCTTCATCAACAACTTAAATACATTATCAACAATAGCCTAGTCATTGTCAACGCTGAGCCGGAATGTCCGGAACAAGGTGACATGCCACTCATCAGCTTCAATTCAGAAGTTGAGCCATTCAGTTTTCATGCTGGAGGTGAGCAACACTCAATACCACCCTGTGGGGGCGCCATCTCTCATACCCCAAATTTTTGTTGAAGTAATGTCGGCCACTCAAAAAATGATGTCATTAGGTCATCAGCCTGGACAAGGGCTGGGTAAAAATCATCAAGGCATCAAGCGCCCGATTCAAATGTCCAGTCAAATTGGGACAACCGGACTAGGCTATTCTGCCAGTTCTAGTCGCAGGACTCCGCATAAGCATAAGCAGATTCCTCCTGCTTCAGCCACATGGCAATTATCTCCACCTACAAATCCTGAGCCCGCACAATCTCCGGTAAAGGTGCCTACCCATGTGATGGTCATGTTATTTCCTAAACCGGTACCGGTAAAGGAGAAAGAAGTCTTTGTTCCAGATCCCAAAGTGGAAGAAGAGGAACGAAGAATCAAACAAGACATCGTCAGGATGATGTCAGGCATTCGCATCATTATCCATGATGAACATACAAACAGATACATCCCAGACGATGATTTTCGAGACATAATGGTCATCATTCGGGAGAAGGAGGAAGATGATAGCCCCTCCATCACTGCAGTTCACTCGGACTTTGCCCTTGACAATTGGAGCAGCACTCCTTGTATTGGTCGATAAGGGTAAAGCGGGCATAAACTCATTCTGCCCTGTAGATAATAATAACTGCTTACTTTTCTGTACAGTATTAGCAGTTATTTTGTCAGTACATGCTAACACTTTGTATGATTAAACAGTTTCATATATATTAAGTGAAAGCATATTTTGTTTCAGGACTCTAAATTTAGATGTGCCTGTACTTGCTGATAAGATGCCTCTTCTCCATAAGGATTGTAACTTTGATGAAAAGCTGGACTCAAACTTGATGGAAATACAAGAGGACATTGAGATACCTTAGGAGATCAAAGAATGGGTCAAAGATAAACCTAAACCCAACCTTGATCAAACCTTGTCCTTCAATCTCGGAACTTTAGAAAGCCCTAAGTTAATCCAGATTGGTTCAGACCTCACTCCAAACCAAAGGAATGACATGGTTACACTACTAACCCAATTCCAGGATGTGTTTGCATGGTCTCATGAAGACATGGTGGGTTTGTCCACTGACATTGTCCTGCATCGCCTTCCCATTAAAGAGGGATTCAATCCCGTCAAGCAGAAGCTTAGGCGATTGAAACATGAGTGGAGTTTAAAGGTTAAAGAAGAAATTGTGAAACAATTTTAAGCTGGTATTATCATGGTGTCCACCTATCCGAAATGGATATCCAACATCGTTCCCGTACCTAAACCTAGAGGAAAGGTGTGAGTTTGCGTAGATTACCGGGACTTGAATAAATCTTGCCTTAAAGATAGCTTTCCCGTGCCATTTATCCACATTCTCATTGACAATGCTGCTCAATACGGTATGTACTCCTTTGCTGATTGCTTTGCGGGGTACCACCAGATCATGGTTGCTGAAGAGGATCGTGAGAAAACTTCTTTCATCACGCCTTGGGGAGCCTTTTGCTATAGACGGTTGTTGTTCGGCCTCATTAATGCCGGAGCCACCTACCAGCGAGCCATGATGGCTCTTTTCCATGATTTAATGCATAAGGAGATAGAGATCTAGGTGGATGACATCATTGTCAAGTCTCGAAGGGAGGAAGACCACTTAGACCATCTTAGAAAGCTCTTCAATAGGTTGCGTAAGTATAACTTGAAATTGAATCTAGCCAAGTGCACCTTTGGCGTTAAATCAGGCAAGTTGCTAGGATTTCTAGTCAGCCACAAGGGGATTGAGCTGGATCCCACCAAAATCCAGGCCATTACGGAAATGCCCATTCCTCATACAGAGAGGGAAATACGGGAATTTTTGGGAAGAATCAACTTCATTAGCAGGTTCATTTCTCAACTCACAGCAACCTGTGAGTCCATCTTCAAGCTGTTAAGGAAGAACTCCTCCATGAAATGGAATGATGAGTGCCAGAAGGCCTTCCTTACAATCAAAGAGCAGCTACTTAAAGCTCCTATTTTGTTACCACCCAGGGATGATGTTCCCCTGTTCATGTACCTGTCCATAAGTGACAATGCCATTGGCTGCATGTTGGGACAGAAAGACAATAGAGGCCAAGAACGAGCTACCTACTACCTCAGGAAAAGAATCAGCAGCAGTGAACATAAGTACACTCTGATTGAGAAGACTTGTTATTTTTTAGCATGGGCTTCCATGAGGTTACAGCATTACCTCTATGGTCACACAACCCATCTCATATCCCACGTGGATCCTCTCAAGTATGTGTTCAATAAACCCATGCTGAACTGTCGACTGTCCAGATGGCAGTTTATCCTACAACAATTTGACATCGTCTACATGACGCAAAAGTCCATTAAAGGACAAGGAATTACAGATCAACTGGCCGCCACACCTTCAGGGGATTTCAAACCCTTGGAAACATACTTCCCCGATGAGGGAGTAATGGCAGTTCAGCAACACCATCACTACGATACAAGCCATACATGGAAAATGTATTTCGATGGAGCTGTAAACATGCAAGGTTCTGGGGCTGGAGCAGTTCTAGTATCCGGTACGGGGGAGCAGTATCCAGTCGCCGTCAAATTGTAGTTTGTCAGCACTAACAACACAGCTGAGTATAAAGGTTGTATCATGGGGCTTAAACTTGCCCGTTCAATGGGCATCAGGCGGTTAACTGTCTTTGGGGATTCGGAGTTGGTAATCAAAAAATCCAAGGAAATCTATTAAACTAAAGAGCTACATTTACTGCCTTACTATCAGCAAGTTTTATAGATGGCTTCGGAGTTCAAAGAGATCTCCTTTCTACACATTCCCTGTAACAGGAATGACTTTGCAGATGCGCTAGCAACTTTGGCCTCCTTGATTCATATACTGGCAAGGAACACATGCCAAGCATCACATTTGCCCCGCAAAAGGCACCAGCCTATGGGAACTATGTTGGAGAAGTATCGGATGAGCTACCTCCCATCCTACACCCTTAGTATCAGCATATCAAGGAGTACTTATGGGATGGATCTACACCCGCTAAGGGGAGCCTGACTGAGAAAAGGTGGATCCATCAATTTGCTATGAAATTTTACCTGAGCGGAGTTGCACTCTACAAAAGAGATACAGGACTAGGTCTCCTCAGATGCCTGGACAAGGACCAAGCTTAGAGGCTCATGGATGAGGTTCATGGTGGAGTATGTGGTCTACACATGAGCGACCCTCTACTTGTTAAGAAGATCCTCAGGACAGGACATTACTGGCTTACCCTTAAGGCTGACTATGAGGACCACGTCAGGAGATGTTATCAGTGCCAAATTCATGGGAATGCTATCCACGCCCCTCCAAAGGAGCTCCACAATATGAGTTCACCCTGGCCCTTCTCAATGTGGGGAATGGACGTGATCGGGCCCATCGAGCCCAAAGCCATTAATGGACATCGGTTTATCTTCACCATGATCGACTACTTCACCAAGTGGGTAGAAGCAACCTCCTTCCCCAGGGTTTCCAAAGAAGTCATCATTACTTTCATCAAAAATAATGTCATCTGTCGATATGAACAACTAGAGGTAATTGTGTCAGACAATGCTAAGAACCTCAACAACAAAATGATGGATGAGTTATACAGCAAATTCCACATCAAATATCTCAACTCCGTCATCTACCGTCCGAAGATGAATGATGTTGTTGAAGCGACTAACAAAAATATCAAAAAGATTATGCAAAAGATGTCCGCCAACCAAAAAGGATGGCCTGACTTATTGCCTCTTACTCTATTTGTGACGCCCCCAAAATTAGGTATACATCACCCATCTTGGGTCGTCAGATACATGGTACAGAATACAAATATAACTTACTAATACAACTATCGTGTATAATACGACAAAACATAACTGTGAGTTTGAATACAATTATTGTCTACTAGAGACTATACAAACTCAAAAGGAGTCCTCATTACAATTATTGTCACACTATTTAACAGAATAGTGAGGACTACTAATACTATCATCTGGTCCATCACTCCGTTTCCCGACTCGTCCCAGCTATATTCTCATTTCCTGAAGAGAACAGTGAAAGTAAGTGTGAGCTCAACTAGCCCAGTAAGAAATATTATGACTAAGATAATGCAGAATAAATTATCATTAGCCTTCAACAGTGTTAAACTGATAAAATATAACGAACATCAAGTTTAACTGCAGCGGAACAAGCAATCCATTAAAAGAGTCAAGTAGAGAATAAAATCTATTATCTTCTATGATTTAAAAGGTTTTTCAACACTGTTATCGCTGGGACTCAGCTTAACAAAATAATCCACATCATCGAATCACCCCTGCACTACGGCCAATGATATTCTTTAGTATCACGACCACAATTATCCATGCACTACGGGCCAAGAATATTTATGTATTCATTAATGGTCATGATCATGCCAACAACTGTCCATCAATGCACTACGGGCCAATGAGAAATTTTACCACATCATTTGTAACATTGCGTTCATGATTATACCGAATAATCCCTGGTCATAATCATACCAAGTCCATCTATGCCCTACAGGCCACAGATGACTTTCAACATTTTATAAACATGAGGATGATGACAATAATATAAGAATTCAATAAAACAAGTTCAAGAATTAATTTATCCAAGAATTAACAACGTCCAAATTGTCAACATGATACTGTTTTGTGGAGTAAAATTCAAGAATGCTTAGAAGAATATTTTCATGAAAAGATACTGGATGAAACGCAATTATCATGGATATTCCATAAATTTCATGGAGTATAGAAGTCAAAACTTAACCAACTGAGTATAATAAAGAATGTAATAACAAAAGAAATCACCATGCATGCGATAGACCGCACAGACAGGTTATTCCAACAAAATAATAAATAATGGAACCAGGTCCGACGTAAAACGCACAGTCAAGATATTCCAACAGAATAATAATAAAGACGGAACCAGGCCCGGTGTAAAACACACAGACAGGATGTTCCAACAGAATAATAATAAAGACGGAACCAGGTCCGGTGTAAAACACACAGACAGGATGTTCCAACAGAATAATAGAAGAATGTCACCAAGTATAGGGTAGACCGCGTATACAGGTTATTCCAACAGAATAATAAGAAATGGAATAACAACAGTTCTCTTCATGAATAAGAAAGAATAACACCCCTTACTATTTTAAAGAAGAACTGAAATAAGGAAGTAGTTAAGTAGCAGAATACTTTTCTTCTCTCTCTCTATAGTTTCTCTCTATAGTTTCTCTCTCTAGAGTTCAGTGAATTCGTAAGAAATAATGAAGGAATGAACTTCTATTTATAAAAAAATGGAATGCATAGTAACTAATCCATGAACGGTCCATATTGATTACTTTAATCTGACGGTCCATATTTAAAGAAAAATCTTTTAAATAAAATATAATATATTCTATTTATAGAATAACTTTAATAAAGTATTATGTTCTATATAAAAAGATGTTTCTGTTTTATTACGTTAATAATACGAATAAAACAAAACTTCATTATCGCTAAATAATTCATATTATTAACTGACAATAATTGAATCAAACTGAGTGACTTCTCACATAAGCATTAATAATCAATACCGTGTGCTACTATGCAACCACACGTATTACTGTACTTTTACTACCGAGTAGTTCAACAGTATCAATGGTAAAACTTCCGCCGTTATTTTTAATAAAATATTTTTGTCGTTTTCTCAATCCGACAATAATTCCGTTGTGGGGTCAACCAATGATTATGCCGTTGTACGAATATTCCCTGTTAAAACGAATATTCCCCGACCAATCGAATATTATATAACAACTTGTGTACTTTACAAATTTTATAAATATTACCCACAACTATAATAGTATATCAAATTAACTCCATAATATTCAAAAATGATATTTATAGAAAATTTATCTTTATTTATAAAAGTTGGGGTCTTACACTATTAGCCTACAGAACATCAATGCGCACTTCCACTGGGGCAACCCCCTATGCATTAACCTATGGGATGGAAGCAATGCTACCCGTAGAAGTAGAAATGGAATCCCTCAGAGTGTTAATAGATGCTCAGCTGGATGAAGACCAGTGGGTACAAGACACGTACCACCAATTGTCTCTAATAGACGAAAGGCGAACCGCAGCTATCTCCATGGTCAGTTATATCAACAAAGGATCGCCAGATCCTACAACAGAAAAGTCTGGCTACGGCAGTTTAAACAACATGACTTGGTTTTAAAGAAGATCATTGACAACCAAGATCAGTTCAAGGGAAAATTTGCTCCAAACTGGAAATGCCCGTTTGTTGTCAAGGAGGTATTGACAGGAGGCGCTCTCAGATTACAGGAAATGGGCGGCGATAAATTTCCACAGCTCATCAACTTGGACACAGTGAAACGGTACTATGTCTGAGGTTACCATCAAGCAAACATCCTGATTTTGGATCATCAGATCACCCGTCGTTCCGGTTCTTTAACCCTTCATCACATACAACTCTTTTTCACACTTTTCCCCTCAGGGAAACATACTCTTCAAGCCAGCAGCCTGGCTTCACTCCATTTTAAACTTTTCATACAACTTCGGTTATCCCACTAGGGATTGAACCTTTTACACTTGCAGTTTGTCCCAAACATGGGATCAAAATTTTACACTTGCAGTTTATCCTGAACTTAGGATCAAACTTTCTTTTCCCCCGCAGTTTGTCCTGCACATGGGATCAAACTTTTCATTGGCTACAAATCGTCCTAAGGGACGAACTACGTCGACCTGATCTCCCCGATACCTGGGAGTACGTAGGCAACCATTTTATATGGCCCGGTCGTAATAAAATAAAAAAATAACAAAAAAATTTCTACACCCTTTTTATCACATACAACATTGAACCTCTTACACCAAGTTCGAACTACATAGACCTGATATCCTCTTTAACAGGAGTACGTAAGTAGCCATTTA
This sequence comes from Panax notoginseng, assembly GCA_016801055.1. NCBI lineage: Eukaryota > Viridiplantae > Streptophyta > Magnoliopsida > Apiales > Araliaceae > Panax > Panax notoginseng. The sequence continues at coordinate 163,052,600 of CM029022.1, forward strand.
TGGTTCGGTCTCACCCCCTACCAAAACACAAACACTTGTCAACGGTACTGGGATCATCCTTCAATCCATTGTATTTCATCGGCTTCAGACCTCAAGGATGGAATTACCTGACCTCCCCATGTAAACGGAAGACTCGGCGACCATCTAAGCTGCGGTTGATTCCTCAAAGAGTAACACCATTCCATAAGAGATGGAACTAACTGGGCTCCCCCATACAAAGAAGTACTGGCGACCATCTGTGGTGCGGCCAACCTCAGAGAGGAAAACCACATTCCTCTCCACATCTATATACAAAAACTAGTCCCAAGACACCAAAGAGGGTAGGGGATACACACAGATCAACGATCTATTCTGAAATATCCTGAGACAACTCAGTGTCCATCCATCAAGGAGGAATTCAGAATTCATCGAGATAACAAGTCCTGAAGAAACAGGAAAATATCAAGCAAGCAACAAGGCATAACTAAAAGGGATGTGATCAAAAATATATTTTCCTGGTATATATAATGTTGTTTGATATATACAATATGAACTGTATATGACAAAATGGCTAAGCTAGTCTGTGCAAGAAAATACAAGCCCATCTACAAATTAGTGTATATGCGAGCTATCAAGCCCAACATGGCATCTCTCTCAAATGAAGGAGGTAAAGCTGTGATCTCCTGAACAAGGGTATCCACACGAGATAACAGATATACAGCCATCTATATGGTGACTCTATGATCACCAATGTACGTGCTCATCTCTGCAATCATGCCAGTGGTGAGGGACCTCACTATGGTACTATCTGTGAAGGCTACATCTCGGGCAAATATGGCGCTATCCCTCTCGACTATCACTGTATCTCTGGCTGATCTGGCCTCATCCCGCTCAACAACAGCGGCATCTCTATGTGTTAATGCCTCGTCTCTCTCTAATAGAGCGGCATCTCTCCCATCAAGAGAGGTAAACATCAAGGCTCTAGCTTGATCCCTCTCAAAGGTCATCAAATAGAGACTCTGCTCGAAGTACTGTGCTGAATGCTGAATCATGACAGTGCTAGTACTGGGTGAATCTAAAAGAGCTGCTGAAAACCCAGTAAATGGCTCCTTCTCTCTGTGGGAATCAATGTCCTCCATGGGCTCTCCACCATCTGAATCAATACTCGGCACTGTGGATACTGCCGTAGCTGATGAAGTCTCTGTATCCATCCACGTAGAATACTCTGGCGAATAACCTGGATGGCTAACAGAAAAAGCAGCTATCTCACGCTGATCCCAACATGCATACACTCGGGATCGGTCCTCTGCTAACAAGTGGCGAGAAGCAAAACGCTGACCTAACGCCCCATCAAAGGGATGAAAGTCCTGGAACTGGTCAAACTGTGATATCACGGCCAGTGGGTGGTAGGTAGTCATGCCCCTCAAACTAGTTAGAGGGAGATAATCCATGCCCGGAGCGTGAGTAATGAAGATGTGGGGTGGGGTGAGCTGAGCCCTGTGCACGGCAGGATGCCAAACGAATCTTGGATCTCCGCCAAGAATACCGACCAAGACAAAGCGTCTGTACACTCTGATGGCTGAAAGGAGTAAGACATAGCTATATCATGGGTGAAGCAGTACCCGTGTCGGCGAAAAGTGTCAATCAGTCTCAAGTGTGACATAAACCACACGTACAATATGACCGAACTGCCTGTAAATACCCCTGCAGGGTAGGTGCTGCAAAATATGGCTGACCTCAACGTCTCCGCCATAATCATCAGAATGATGGTATGACCCTCCCTGAGAGCTCTCAATGCCATGATAACATCGATGTCCAGCTCATCCATATACCGTGGCATGTACACATACGCCACTATGCACATCACGAATACATCCACTCTGTCCACACGCCACTGATCCTCTGGTGTGGTGAAATCCCCAGAATACCGAGCATAGCTGTCCAAGGGGCCAAACCTATCTATCAGGAAATGCTGGGATAATACATGGCCGGATGTAATCTCATCCTCTACTACTCTACGCCGTAACCCGGTGAGGGCCATGAACTGTCGGTGCATATCTCCGACAGTCATGTGAGCGCAAGGTCTGTCTAAGGGCAAAGCCATCAACCGTTCGTACTCCTCCAACGTAGGAGTCAACTCCTGGGTACCGAACCGAAAAACCTGTCTCTCCGGTATCCAATTCTCCAACATACCCTCTACAAAGCCTGTGGGAACCTGAAACATCAAGAGGGTCATAGAATGTTATTTTAGCTGATCTACAGTCACCCTATCTGTAGGTGACATACTATCATACCACGACCTCAGACGGGAGGCTATCAACACTAGTAGGGTGTGATCTATGCGGCTGACTGTCGAAGAAGACATCTGTGCAAGCCGTATCATAAGACCATCCAGGGGTCAATTGTAAGACCCCAACTTTTATAAATAAAGATGAATTTTCTATTAATATCATTTTTGAATATTATGGAGTTAATTTGATATAATGTTATAGTTGTGGGTAATATTTATAAATTTTGCAAAGTACGTAAGTTGTTATATAATATTCGATTGGTTGGGAAATATTCGTTTTAACAGGGAATATTCGTACAACGGCACAATCATTGGTGGACCCCACAACGGAATTATTGTCGGATTGAGAAAACGATAAAAATATTTTATTAAAAATAACGGCGGAAGTTTTACCATTGATACTGTTGAACTACTCGGTAGTAAAAGTACAATAATACGTGCGGTTGCATAGTAACACACGGTATTGATTATTAATGCTTATGTGGAAAGTCACTCAGTTTGATTCAATTATTGTCAGTTAATAATATGAATTATTTAGCGATAATGACGTTTTGTTTTATTCGTATTATTAACGTAATAAAATAGAAACATCTTTTTACATAAAACAGAATACTTTATTAAAGTTATTCTATAAATAGAATATATTATATTTTATTTAAAAGATTTTTCTTTAAATATGGACCGTCAGATTAAACTAATCAATCTGGACCGTTCATGGATTAGTTACTATGCATTCTATTTTTCTATAAATAGCAGCTCATTCCTTCATTATTTCTTACGAATTTACTGAACTCTAGACAGAGAAACTATAGAGAGAGAGAAGAAGAGTATTCTGTTACTTAACTACTTCCTTATTTCAACTCTTCTTTAAAACGGTAAGGGGTGTTATTCTTTCTTATTCATGAAGAGAACTGTTGTTATTCCATTTATTATTATTCTGTTGGAACATCCTGTCTGTTTGTTTTACACCGGACCTGGTTCCGTCTTTATTATTATTCTGTTGGAATATCCTGTCTGTGCGTTTTACGCAGGACCTGGTTCCGTTTTTATTATTATTCTGTTGGAATATCCTGTCTGTGCATTTTACGCCGGACCTGGTTCCATTATTTATTATTCTGTTAAAATAACCTGTCTGTGCGGTCTATCGTATGCATGGTGATTTCTTTTGTTATTCCATTCTTTATTATACTCAGTTGGTTAAGTTTTGACTTCTATACTCCATGAAATTTGCGAATTATCCTTGATAATTGCGTTTCATCCAGTATCTTTTCATGAAAATATTCTTCTAAGCATTCTTGAATTTTACTCCACAAAGCAGTATCATGTTGACAATTTGGACGTTGTTAATTCTTGGATAAATTAATTCTTGAACTTGTTTTATTGAATTCTTATATTATTGTCATCATCCTCATGTTTATAAAATGTTGAAAGTCATCTGTGGCCTGTAGTGCATAGATGGACTTGGTATGATTATGACCAGGGATTATTCGGTATAATCATGACCGTAATGTTATAAATGATGTGGTAAAAGTCCTCATTGGCCCGTAGTGCGTTGATGGACAGTTGTTGGCATGATCATGACCATTAATAAATACACGAATATCCTTGGCCGTAGTGCAGGGGTGATTCGATGATGTGGATTATTTTATTAAGCTGAGTCCCAGCGATCACAGTGTTGAAAAACCTTTTAAATCATAAAAGATAGTAGAGTTTATTTTCTACTTGACTCTTTTAATGGATTACTTTTTCCGTTGCAGTTAAACTTGATGTCTATTATATTTTATCAGTTTAACATTGTTGAAGGCTAATGATAATTTATTATGCATTATCTTAGTCATAATATTTTTTACTGGGCTAGTTGAGCTCACCCTTTCTTTCACTATTCTCTTCAGGAAATGAGAACGTAGCTGGGGCAAGTCGGGGAACGGAGTGATGGTTCGAATGATAGTATTAGTTAGTAGTCCTCACTATTCTATGTAATAGTGTGTTAATAAAAGTAATGAGGACTCCTTTTGAGTATGAATACTCTCTAGAAGATAATATTTGTATTCAAACTCACAGTTTATGTTTTGTCGTATTTGATGAGTGAGTTTTATACACATGAATTGGATACATTCGGGCTTAATTTATTATTGTTCTCAAGTCTTTTAGGATGTTTTTATGTGTTTGTGTCTATTCATGCATATTTTATATTGTTTTGTAGGAATTGGGACAAAAGTTACATGGATCGACGTTTGGGGTGGCTAGATGCGCGTTTTCGGCTTACCATTTACACAGCAGTCACTTCAGAGTCAATTTGAGTATTTCTACGGACCTTATTTCGAAAAACTTAAAGAATAAAAGTTGTAGATCTACTTCTCCTCTTTCCGGAACATCTTGAATCATCAAAATCGGAGTTCGGACGAAGAAGTTATGGCCATTTTCCCACAGGACGTTGGAGCAGAAAATTCCAGAAAAACTTCCAGCGCCGGGGCGCTATTTCTCTATGTAATTCCAGCGCCGGGGCGCTGGGGGGCAGAATCCCAGCGCCGTGCCCAGCGCCGGGGCGCTGGGGAAGTCAGTGGAAAGGCTTGGACGCGTTTTGAGGCGAATTTTGACATCTTTTTGACTCCAAATTGGATTGGGTTTGTTCCTAACCTAAAAATTAGACTTGTAACCTATAAATATATGATGTAAGACATAAAATAAAGGGGGATTACATAGATTAGACTAGATTAAACACTCTATTAGATTAGAATCTAAACCCTAGTTCTTAATTAGCCATTAGAGATTGAAGCAACTTGGAGATCATTGAAGATCAAGAGCAGGAGCAAGAGGGGAGCATCAGATTTGCTGACAACAGATTCTATTCTCTTCTCTTATCATACTTTTCTCTTTTAATGTCTATTCAGTTGTGGATTCTTAGTTTCAATTCATTAATTATGAACTAACTCTTTTATTAAGATTTCAATTGAACCTTTTATGTCTATGAATTAGTTATTCGATTTATTCCAATTATTTATGTCAAAGTGAATTGTTTATCTTGTCTTGAGCTTATTGATTAAATATCTGATCAGTAATTACCTTGTTACTCTAGAAGGAATCGGAAGAGAAATTCTAGGGTTAGAACTGGGCATGATGACATGTGACTTAGTTATTTGTACAGTGAATAATTAGGTTTGTGAATAGAATGGAAATATCTCTTCACCATATGTAACGCATAAGGAATTGGGTTTGTACCGAGTTTAATTCAATTGTTTTGCATAGGAATATAGCAAGATTAATCTGGATTAAATAGAAGGCAATTGATCACTTGGAAAAGGACTTTTGGCATTTGAGAATTTCTGTTAACAATTCAGTAGGCATAATAATTGGGATAGTTGGATAATTGATTTATAGTTCATAATTGGGGATATTGAAGTCTTAATCTTTATTTATCTGAATTTAGTCATAAAGCAATTTAGTTTTTTTAGAGTAATCTAGTTTTAATTGATTAATTTAGTTTTCTTAATTAGAAAAATCATAATTTATGGTTGTTTAAATAAAATTGATTTGGTTAAGAATTAGTACTTGGTGATTTTTATTAAATAATTCCTCGTGGGAACGATACTTTTCTTATCACTTTATTACTTGTTGACCGTGTATACTTGCACGTATTCATTGATTGCGAAATCGATCAACAAGTTTTTGGCGCCGTTGCCGGGGAATTAATTTAATAATTATTTACCAATATTAATTTCAATCAATTTAGTCTTAATTTAAACATTTTTATTTTTATTTTTAATTCTCTTCCTATATTTCTCTCTTTTTAGGTACCATGGATGACTTTACGTATCAATGGCCATACACGAACATGACTCAACCAAGGGGAGCGGAGATTGACAGACTCGAGAAACTTTCTGCATTGGCAGCACAGGTGGCCGCAATAGCTAAGAAAATAGAGACATGGAGTCCACCATCCACGCAGCAAGTAGCTATGGTTTGTGAGTTATGTGATGGGAGTCATGCTACATATCAATGTGCCATAAATGCCAAATCAACTAAGTTTGTAGGGAGCTATAGTCATGTCTATCCCAACAATTATCATCAGGATTGGGGGTATCACCCGGATTTTTCATGGAGTAACAATCAAGATCAATTTTATGCTCCAAGTCCAACATACCCACCGGATTTGTCGTGTCCACCTCCACTACAACAGGAAGACCATTCAAATTTGGAGGAAGCCTTGGAAAAATTTATTAAAGCTTCTGAAAAAAGGAACGAGGAACAAGACAAAAAATTGAATCAAATAGAACTGAATATGAAAAGCCAAGGTGCGTCGATAAAGAATCTGGAAAATCAATTAGGGCAGATAGCACAAGCGTTGAACAACCATCCTCAATACACTTGGCTCTATGACATGGATGACGAAACTGATGATGAGTCCGAACCAAATCTGCAACCGGATGGGCCAAATGATATAGATGTTGAAAGAGAGAAAACAATTGGGAACAAACAAAAGGAGATCAACGAAGATTTAACTGTAAGATTCAACAAAGATGAATCGATTTCATTAGTGTCCCATGTACCTTCTCCACCAAAGTTCAAGAATCCGGGCAGTTTTGCAAAATCATGCCCAATTGGCAGTCATGTCGTCGGCAAAGCTCTTTATGACATAAGAGCTAGTACAACTGTGGAGTCATGGTGGGATGAAAAAGAGAAGATAGAGGAAGAGCCCATTGTGTTTGACAAGTTTCCATTCCACACTCTGATCACAGACACAATGGGGAAAGCACCTAGTTGTTTGTCATATTTAATGGGGATCCGATCTAAAAAGAGAATGCTAGGTGACTTAGATTCAATGGCCATTACAAATGGGAACCTACCAAAAGTTATATTATTTCCGATGGATGGAGGGTTCCTCAAATTTCGTAGGGGAATTGGATAGAGAATTGATGAAGTCAGGCTGAGACTATAAAACAAGCGCTTATTGGGAGGCAACCCAAGTTTAATTTTTATTTTTAGTTTTTATTAAGTTTTATATTAGTAGTTTTGAATTTTCATTTATTTAGGATTTAATAAAAGTGCTTATATCATGATTTTACAAGTTATTCAAATCAAATTCAAGTGTGGTGCCCAATTTGTTCCATGTGCTTAGCCTATTCTCCAAACTTAGCGGATAAGGAGGAAGATTGCTATATTTTCAGGGAAGTCCTCTGCTTTAATTTTTTCTATTGTAGCCATTGAGGACAATGTCTAGTTTAAGTTTGGGGGCATTTTAGTGTCGTATTGCATATAGTTAGTTATTTACATTGTAGTTCGTTATATTTTCGGGTTATTTACATTTAGTTTTTGCATTCAGTTTTTTGTTAAAAAAAAAAAATTTTAAAAATCGCAAAAATAGTAGTTAGTTTACTATGTTTGTTGCAGTTAGTTTATATTTGCATGATTCCAACTGTTAGATAGTAAAAGTCTATTTTGGCCAATGATGAGACTGGAGTTGAGTAGACAAGTATAGTATTGACTGTTAAGACTTTGATGTGATTTCTTGTTATGAATTGAATCTTTTCCTGTTTGAAACTGGTATAATTAAGGTTAGCACGTTAATAACAGCTATGTTGACTGATTAAGTTTAAATTGATACATAATGAATTTCTTAAGGATAATACTAATGTGAAGGAATGAAAGACATGAATAGGCGGAGATGGCTAAATTGTGATAAAAACTTAAGTTTGGGGGGAAAATTTGGGATATATAAGCTTCGCTAAAAAAAAAAAAAAGAAAAAAAAAATTACCGTGGCTAGTTTTGTTTCGGGGCCTTTGTTACTTGAGTAAGTACGCCCGAAGGGGTATCTTAAAACCTAGCGCCCTAAGGTCTTATATGGTCTGGGAGTCGTTGGTCGAAAGCTCGCTAAGGGGTGACACTGTTAGCCTAATGGAATGAGACATTGCACAGTCATGGTTAAAAAAAAACAATAAAACGGGAAAAGAGCAGAAAGCCCCCGTAATGAAAAGTAAAGCATAAGTATCCCGGATTGGACTCTTGAACTTGGTGGATGTTTAACTTTAGTTGGATCTAGCTTGTTCGTGAATTTTGTGAGTTTTCACTGTATGATGCCTTTAAAGAGGCCTATTATGTGTTAAATTTGATTTTATATTAGTTAACATTGTTTTGGAGCACACACGCACTATATCAGTGATAACAGTCTAAGATTTGATGAGTGATTGGGAAATTACTGATTTGTTTTAATATGATGTATTATCATGTTTACTTGATTTCTCTAAGGCCGGTTGAATAGACTTGTTTCTGTCATTACTGTTGGATTCGTAGGCATATATATTAGTTTCATTACATTGCATTGTATAACATTTTTGTGTTTTTGCTTGAGGACAAGCAAATGTTTAAGTTTGGGGGTATTTGATGAGTGAGTTTTATACACATGAATTGGATACATTCGGGCTTAATTTATTATTGTTCTCAAGTCTTTTAGGATGTTTTTATGTGTTTATGTCTATTCATGCATGTTTTATATTGTTTTGTAGGAATTGGGACAAAAGTTACATGGATCGACGTTCGGGGTGGCTAGATGCGCGTTTTCGGCTTACTATTTACACAGTAGTCACTTCAGAGTCAATTTGAGTATTTCTACGGACCTTATTTCGAAATACTTAAAGAATGAAAGTTGTAGATCTACTTCTCCTCTTTCCGGAACATCTTGAATCATCAAAATCGGAGTTCGGACGAAGAAGTTATGGCCATTTTCCCACAGGACGTCGGAGCAAAAAATTCCAGAAAAACTTCCAGCGCCGGGGCACTATTTCTCTATGTAATTCCAGCGCCGGGGCGCTGGGGGGCAGAATCCCAGCGCCGTGCCCAGCGCCGGGGCGCTGGGGAAGTCAGTGGAAAGGCTTGGACGCGTTTTGAGGCGAATTTTGACATCTTTTTGACTCCAAATTGGATTGGGTTTGTTCCTAACCTAAAAATTAGACTTGTAACCTATAAATATATGATGTAAGACATAAAATAAAGGGGGATTACATAGATTAGACTAGATTAAACACTCTATTAGATTAGAATCTAAACCCTAGTTCTTAATTAGCCATTAGAGATTGAAGCAACTTGGAGATCATTGAAGATCAAGAGCAGGAGCAAGAGGGGAGCATCAGATTTGCTGACAACAGATTCTATTCTCTTCTCTTATCATACTTTTCTCTTTTAATGTCTATTCAGTTGTGGATTCTTAGTTTCAATTCATTAATTATGAACTAACTCTTTTATTAAGATTTCAATTGAACCTTTTATGTCTATGAATTAGTTATTCGATTTATTCCAATTATTTATGTCAAAGTGAATTGTTTATCTTGTCTTGAGCTTATTGATTAATTATCTGATCAGTAATTACCTTGTTACTCTAGAAGGAATCGGAAGAGAAATTCTAGGGTTAGAACTGGGCATGATGACATGTGACTTAGTTATTTGTACAGTGAATAATTAGGTTTGTGAATAGAATAGAAATATCTCTTCACCATATGTAACGCATAAGGAATTGGGTTTGTAACGAGTTTAATTCAATTGTTTTGCATAGGAATATAGCAAGATTAATCTGGATTAAATAGAAGGCAATTGATCACTTGAAAAAGGACTTTTGGCATTTGAGAATTTCTGTTAACAATTCAGTAGGCATAATAATTGGGATAGTTGGATAATTGATTTATAGTTCATAATTGGGGATATTGAAGTCTTAATCTTTATTTATCTGAATTTAGTCATAAAGCAATTTAGTTTTTTTAGAGTAATCTAGTTTTAATTGATTAATTTAGTTTTCTTAATTAGAAAAATCATAATTTATGGTTGTTTAAATAAAATTGATTTGGTTAAGAATTAGTACTTGGTGATTTTTATTAAATAATTCCTCGTGGGAACGATACTTTTCTTATCACTTTATTACTTGTTGACCGTGTATACTTGCACGTATTCATTGATTGCGAAATCGATCAACAAGTTTTTGGCGCCGTTGCCGGGGAATTAATTTAATAATTATTTACCAATATTAATTTCAATCAATTTAGTCTTAATTTAAACATTTTTATTTTTATTTTTAATTCTCTTCCTATATTTCTCTCTTTTTAGGTACCATGGATGACTTTACGTATCAATGGCCATACACGAACATGACTCAACCAAGGGGAGCGGAGATTGACAGACTCGAGAAACTTTCTGCATTGGCAGCACAGGTGGCCGCAATAGCTAAGAAAATAGAGACATGGAGTCCACCATCCACGCAGCAAGTAGCTATGGTTTGTGAGTTATGTGATGGGAGTCATGCTACATATCAATGTGCCATAAATGCCAAATCAACTAAGTTTGTAGGGAGCTATAGTCATGTCTATCCCAACAATTATCATCAGGATTGGGGGTATCACCCGGATTTTTCATGGAGTAACAATCAAGATCAATTTTATGCTCCAAGTCCAACATACCCACCGGATTTGTCGTGTCCACCTCCACTACAACAGGAAGACCATTCAAATTTGGAGGAAGCCTTGGAAAAATTTATTAAAGCTTCTGAAAAAAGGAACGAGGAACAAGACAAAAAATTGAATCAAATAGAACTGAATATGAAAAGCCAAGGTGCGTCGATAAAGAATCTGGAAAATCAATTAGGGCAGATAGCACAAGCGTTGAACAACCATCCTCAATACACTTGGCTCTATGACATGGATGACGAAACTGATGATGAGTCCGAACCAAATCTGCAACCGGATGGGCCAAATGATATAGATGTTGAAAGAGAGAAAACAATTGGGAACAAACAAAAGGAGATCAACGAAGATTTAACTGTAAGATTCAACAAAGATGAATCGATTTCATTAGTGTCCCATGTACCTTCTCCACCAAAGTTCAAGAATCCGGGCAGTTTTGCAAAATCATGCCCAATTGGCAGTCATGTCGTCGGCAAAGCTCTTTATGACATAAGAGCTAGTACAACTGTGGAGTCATGGTGGGATGAAAAAGAGAAGATAGAGGAAGAGCCCATTGTGTTTGACAAGTTTCCATTCCACACTCTGATCACAGACACAATGGGGAAAGCACCTAGTTGTTTGTCATATTTAATGGGGATCCGATCTAAAAAGAGAATGCTAGGTGACTTAGATTCAATGGCCATTACAAATGGGAACCTACCAAAAGTTATATTATTTCCGATGGATGGAGGGTTCCTCAAATTTCGTAGGGGAATTGGATAGAGAATTGATGAAGTCAGGCTGAGACTATAAAACAAGCGCTTATTGGGAGGCAACCCAAGTTTAATTTTTATTTTTAGTTTTTATTAAGTTTTATATTAGTAGTTTTGAATTTTCATTTATTTAGGATTTAATAAAAGTGCTTATATCATGATTTTACAAGTTATTCAAATCAAATTCAAGTGTGGTGCCCAATTTGTTCCATGTGCTTAGCCTATTCTCCAAACTTAGCGGATAAGGAGGAAGATTGCTATATTTTCAGGGAAGTCCTCTGCTTTAATTTTTTCTATTGTAGCCATTGAGGACAATGTCTAGTTTAAGTTTGGGGGCATTTTAGTGTCGTATTGCATATAGTTAGTTATTTACATTGTAGTTCGTTATATTTTCGGGTTATTTACATTTAGTTTTTGCATTCAGTTTTTTGTTAAAAAAAAAAAATTTTAAAAATCGCAAAAATAGTAGTTAGTTTACTATGTTTGTTGCAGTTAGTTTATATTTGCATGATTCCAACTGTTAGATAGTAAAAGTCTATTTTGGCCAATGATGAGACTGGAGTTGAGTAGACAAGTATAGTATTGACTGTTAAGACTTTGATGTGATTTCTTGTTATGAATTGAATCTTTTCCTGTTTGAAACTGGTATAATTAAGGTTAGCACGTTAATAACAGCTATGTTGACTGATTAAGTTTAAATTGATACATAATGAATTTCTTAAGGATAATACTAATGTGAAGGAATGAAAGACATGAATAGGCGGAGATGGCTAAATTGTGATAAAAACTTAAGTTTGGGGGGAAAATTTGGGATATATAAGCTTCGCTAAAAAAAAAAAAAGAAAAAAAAAATTACCGTGGCTAGTTTTGTTTCGGGGCCTTTGTTACTTGAGTAAGTACGCCCGAAGGGGTATCTTAAAACCTAGCGCCCTAAGGTCTTATATGGTCTGGGAGTCGTTGGTCGAAAGCTCGCTAAGGGGTGACACTGTTAGCCTAATGGAATGAGACATTGCACAGTCATGGTTAAAAAAAAACAATAAAACGGGAAAAGAGCAGAAAGCCCCCGTAATGAAAAGTAAAGCATAAGTATCCCGGATTGGACTCTTGAACTTGGTGGATGTTTAACTTTAGTTGGATCTAGCTTGTTCGTGAATTTTGTGAGTTTTCACTGTATGATGCCTTTAAAGAGGCCTATTATGTGTTAAATTTGATTTTATATTAGTTAACATTGTTTTGGAGCACACACGCACTATATCAGTGATAACAGTCTAAGATTTGATGAGTGATTGGGAAATTACTGATTTGTTTTAATATGATGTATTATCATGTTTACTTGATTTCTCTAAGGCCGGTTGAATAGACTTGTTTCTGTCATTACTGTTGGATTCGTAGGCATATATATTAGTTTCATTACATTGCATTGTATAACATTTTTGTGTTTTTGCTTGAGGACAAGCAAATGTTTAAGTTTGGGGGTATTTGATGAGTGAGTTTTATACACATGAATTGGATACATTCGGGCTTAATTTATTATTGTTCTCAAGTCTTTTAGGATGTTTTTATGTGTTTATGTCTATTCATGCATGTTTTATATTGTTTTGTAGGAATTGGGACAAAAGTTACATGGATCGACGTTCGGGGTGGCTAGATGCGCGTTTTCGGCTTACTATTTACACAGTAGTCACTTCAGAGTCAATTTGAGTATTTCTACGGACCTTATTTCGAAATACTTAAAGAATGAAAGTTGTAGATCTACTTCTCCTCTTTCCGGAACATCTTGAATCATCAAAATCGGAGTTCGGACGAAGAAGTTATGGCCATTTTCCCACAGGACGTCGGAGCAAAAAATTCCAGAAAAACTTCCAGCGCCGGGGCACTATTTCTCTATGTAATTCCAGCGCCGGGGCGCTGGGGGGCAGAATCCCAGCGCCGTGCCCAGCGCCGGGGCGCTGGGGAAGTCAGTGGAAAGGCTTGGACGCGTTTTGAGGCGAATTTTGACATCTTTTTGACTCCAAATTGGATTGGGTTTGTTCCTAACCTAAAAATTAGACTTGTAACCTATAAATATATGATGTAAGACATAAAATAAAGGGGGATTACATAGATTAGACTAGATTAAACACTCTATTAGATTAGAATCTAAACCCTAGTTCTTAATTAGCCATTAGAGATTGAAGCAACTTGGAGATCATTGAAGATCAAGAGCAGGAGCAAGAGGGGAGCATCAGATTTGCTGACAACAGATTCTATTCTCTTCTCTTATCATACTTTTCTCTTTTAATGTCTATTCAGTTGTGGATTCTTAGTTTCAATTCATTAATTATGAACTAACTCTTTTATTAAGATTTCAATTGAACCTTTTATGTCTATGAATTAGTTATTCGATTTATTCCAATTATTTATGTCAAAGTGAATTGTTTATCTTGTCTTGAGCTTATTGATTAATTATCTGATCAGTAATTACCTTGTTACTCTAGAAGGAATCGGAAGAGAAATTCTAGGGTTAGAACTGGGCATGATGACATGTGACTTAGTTATTTGTACAGTGAATAATTAGGTTTGTGAATAGAATAGAAATATCTCTTCACCATATGTAACGCATAAGGAATTGGGTTTGTAACGAGTTTAATTCAATTGTTTTGCATAGGAATATAGCAAGATTAATCTGGATTAAATAGAAGGCAATTGATCACTTGAAAAAGGACTTTTGGCATTTGAGAATTTCTGTTAACAATTCAGTAGGCATAATAATTGGGATAGTTGGATAATTGATTTATAGTTCATAATTGGGGATATTGAAGTCTTAATCTTTATTTATCTGAATTTAGTCATAAAGCAATTTAGTTTTTTTAGAGTAATCTAGTTTTAATTGATTAATTTAGTTTTCTTAATTAGAAAAATCATAATTTATGGTTGTTTAAATAAAATTGATTTGGTTAAGAATTAGTACTTGGTGATTTTTATTAAATAATTCCTCGTGGGAACGATACTTTTCTTATCACTTTATTACTTGTTGACCGTGTATACTTGCACGTATTCATTGATTGCGAAATCGATCAACAAGTTTTTGGCGCCGTTGCCGGGGAATTAATTTAATAATTATTTACCAATATTAATTTCAATCAATTTAGTCTTAATTTAAACATTTTTATTTTTATTTTTAATTCTCTTCCTATATTTCTCTCTTTTTAGGTACCATGGATGACTTTACGTATCAATGGCCATACACGAACATGACTCAACCAAGGGGAGCGGAGATTGACAGACTCGAGAAACTTTCTGCATTGGCAGCACAGGTGGCCGCAATAGCTAAGAAAATAGAGACATGGAGTCCACCATCCACGCAGCAAGTAGCTATGGTTTGTGAGTTATGTGATGGGAGTCATGCTACATATCAATGTGCCATAAATGCCAAATCAACTAAGTTTGTAGGGAGCTATAGTCATGTCTATCCCAACAATTATCATCAGGATTGGGGGTATCACCCGGATTTTTCATGGAGTAACAATCAAGATCAATTTTATGCTCCAAGTCCAACATACCCACCGGATTTGTCGTGTCCACCTCCACTACAACAGGAAGACCATTCAAATTTGGAGGAAGCCTTGGAAAAATTTATTAAAGCTTCTGAAAAAAGGAACGAGGAACAAGACAAAAAATTGAATCAAATAGAACTGAATATGAAAAGCCAAGGTGCGTCGATAAAGAATCTGGAAAATCAATTAGGGCAGATAGCACAAGCGTTGAACAACCATCCTCAATACACTTGGCTCTATGACATGGATGACGAAACTGATGATGAGTCCGAACCAAATCTGCAACCGGATGGGCCAAATGATATAGATGTTGAAAGAGAGAAAACAATTGGGAACAAACAAAAGGAGATCAACGAAGATTTAACTGTAAGATTCAACAAAGATGAATCGATTTCATTAGTGTCCCATGTACCTTCTCCACCAAAGTTCAAGAATCCGGGCAGTTTTGCAAAATCATGCCCAATTGGCAGTCATGTCGTCGGCAAAGCTCTTTATGACATAAGAGCTAGTACAACTGTGGAGTCATGGTGGGATGAAAAAGAGAAGATAGAGGAAGAGCCCATTGTGTTTGACAAGTTTCCATTCCACACTCTGATCACAGACACAATGGGGAAAGCACCTAGTTGTTTGTCATATTTAATGGGGATCCGATCTAAAAAGAGAATGCTAGGTGACTTAGATTCAATGGCCATTACAAATGGGAACCTACCAAAAGTTATATTATTTCCGATGGATGGAGGGTTCCTCAAATTTCGTAGGGGAATTGGATAGAGAATTGATGAAGTCAGGCTGAGACTATAAAACAAGCGCTTATTGGGAGGCAACCCAAGTTTAATTTTTATTTTTAGTTTTTATTAAGTTTTATATTAGTAGTTTTGAATTTTCATTTATTTAGGATTTAATAAAAGTGCTTATATCATGATTTTACAAGTTATTCAAATCAAATTCAAGTGTGGTGCCCAATTTGTTCCATGTGCTTAGCCTATTCTCCAAACTTAGCGGATAAGGAGGAAGATTGCTATATTTTCAGGGAAGTCCTCTGCTTTAATTTTTTCTATTGTAGCCATTGAGGACAATGTCTAGTTTAAGTTTGGGGGCATTTTAGTGTCGTATTGCATATAGTTAGTTATTTACATTGTAGTTCGTTATATTTTCGGGTTATTTACATTTAGTTTTTGCATTCAGTTTTTTGTTAAAAAAAAAAAATTTTAAAAATCGCAAAAATAGTAGTTAGTTTACTATGTTTGTTGCAGTTAGTTTATATTTGCATGATTCCAACTGTTAGATAGTAAAAGTCTATTTTGGCCAATGATGAGACTGGAGTTGAGTAGACAAGTATAGTATTGACTGTTAAGACTTTGATGTGATTTCTTGTTATGAATTGAATCTTTTCCTGTTTGAAACTGGTATAATTAAGGTTAGCACGTTAATAACAGCTATGTTGACTGATTAAGTTTAAATTGATACATAATGAATTTCTTAAGGATAATACTAATGTGAAGGAATGAAAGACATGAATAGGCGGAGATGGCTAAATTGTGATAAAAACTTAAGTTTGGGGGGAAAATTTGGGATATATAAGCTTCGCTAAAAAAAAAAAAAGAAAAAAAAAATTACCGTGGCTAGTTTTGTTTCGGGGCCTTTGTTACTTGAGTAAGTACGCCCGAAGGGGTATCTTAAAACCTAGCGCCCTAAGGTCTTATATGGTCTGGGAGTCGTTGGTCGAAAGCTCGCTAAGGGGTGACACTGTTAGCCTAATGGAATGAGACATTGCACAGTCATGGTTAAAAAAAAACAATAAAACGGGAAAAGAGCAGAAAGCCCCCGTAATGAAAAGTAAAGCATAAGTATCCCGGATTGGACTCTTGAACTTGGTGGATGTTTAACTTTAGTTGGATCTAGCTTGTTCGTGAATTTTGTGAGTTTTCACTGTATGATGCCTTTAAAGAGGCCTATTATGTGTTAAATTTGATTTTATATTAGTTAACATTGTTTTGGAGCACACACGCACTATATCAGTGATAACAGTCTAAGATTTGATGAGTGATTGGGAAATTACTGATTTGTTTTAATATGATGTATTATCATGTTTACTTGATTTCTCTAAGGCCGGTTGAATAGACTTGTTTCTGTCATTACTGTTGGATTCGTAGGCATATATATTAGTTTCATTACATTGCATTGTATAACATTTTTGTGTTTTTGCTTGAGGACAAGCAAATGTTTAAGTTTGGGGGTATTTGATGAGTGAGTTTTATACACATGAATTGGATACATTCGGGCTTAATTTATTATTGTTCTCAAGTCTTTTAGGATGTTTTTATGTGTTTATGTCTATTCATGCATGTTTTATATTGTTTTGTAGGAATTGGGACAAAAGTTACATGGATCGACGTTCGGGGTGGCTAGATGCGCGTTTTCGGCTTACTATTTACACAGTAGTCACTTCAGAGTCAATTTGAGTATTTCTACGGACCTTATTTCGAAATACTTAAAGAATGAAAGTTGTAGATCTACTTCTCCTCTTTCCGGAACATCTTGAATCATCAAAATCGGAGTTCGGACGAAGAAGTTATGGCCATTTTCCCACAGGACGTCGGAGCAAAAAATTCCAGAAAAACTTCCAGCGCCGGGGCACTATTTCTCTATGTAATTCCAGCGCCGGGGCGCTGGGGGGCAGAATCCCAGCGCCGTGCCCAGCGCCGGGGCGCTGGGGAAGTCAGTGGAAAGGCTTGGACGCGTTTTGAGGCGAATTTTGACATCTTTTTGACTCCAAATTGGATTGGGTTTGTTCCTAACCTAAAAATTAGACTTGTAACCTATAAATATATGATGTAAGACATAAAATAAAGGGGGATTACATAGATTAGACTAGATTAAACACTCTATTAGATTAGAATCTAAACCCTAGTTCTTAATTAGCCATTAGAGATTGAAGCAACTTGGAGATCATTGAAGATCAAGAGCAGGAGCAAGAGGGGAGCATCAGATTTGCTGACAACAGATTCTATTCTCTTCTCTTATCATACTTTTCTCTTTTAATGTCTATTCAGTTGTGGATTCTTAGTTTCAATTCATTAATTATGAACTAACTCTTTTATTAAGATTTCAATTGAACCTTTTATGTCTATGAATTAGTTATTCGATTTATTCCAATTATTTATGTCAAAGTGAATTGTTTATCTTGTCTTGAGCTTATTGATTAATTATCTGATCAGTAATTACCTTGTTACTCTAGAAGGAATCGGAAGAGAAATTCTAGGGTTAGAACTGGGCATGATGACATGTGACTTAGTTATTTGTACAGTGAATAATTAGGTTTGTGAATAGAATAGAAATATCTCTTCACCATATGTAACGCATAAGGAATTGGGTTTGTAACGAGTTTAATTCAATTGTTTTGCATAGGAATATAGCAAGATTAATCTGGATTAAATAGAAGGCAATTGATCACTTGAAAAAGGACTTTTGGCATTTGAGAATTTCTGTTAACAATTCAGTAGGCATAATAATTGGGATAGTTGGATAATTGATTTATAGTTCATAATTGGGGATATTGAAGTCTTAATCTTTATTTATCTGAATTTAGTCATAAAGCAATTTAGTTTTTTTAGAGTAATCTAGTTTTAATTGATTAATTTAGTTTTCTTAATTAGAAAAATCATAATTTATGGTTGTTTAAATAAAATTGATTTGGTTAAGAATTAGTACTTGGTGATTTTTATTAAATAATTCCTCGTGGGAACGATACTTTTCTTATCACTTTATTACTTGTTGACCGTGTATACTTGCACGTATTCATTGATTGCGAAATCGATCAACAGTATTGTACACGACAGTTGTATTAATAAGTTGTATTTGTATTCTGTACAATGTATCTGACGACCCAAGATGGGTGATGTATACCTAATTTTGGGGGCGTCACAGTTGGTATCAGAGCTTAGGGATATGATCCCTGGCTAAGATGTGAGAATAGAACTAGGAGGGGAGAGACGGGGAATTCCTTCGCTAGTATGACCTACCTAAGTTTATTTGCATGGTATTTAATTGGTCGGTCATAATATAAGGATAATATATGACATATCAATTAACTTTTATTTTGTGGCAGTATCTAAAAATGACATCTGAGAATGTTGAGAATAGCAATGGAGCACAGGCGACTGTTGATTCACCACATATCAATAATCAGGATAATGTGCATCAGGAAGGTGACAATCCTCATGCAAACAACAACATTAACCAGATAATGAATGATGGAATGTTCAGAAACTTTATGTAGTTTATGCAACAACAGGCGAGAGCGGCTCCTGTCCAAAATATAGGTGGAAACACTGAAAACTCTCGGACGATCACCGCTAAACAGTTCAAGGAGTTTGGACCACCAGAGTTTAAGGGAGAGCCAAAACCACTTATAGCGAAAATATGGATAAAGCAGATTACCAAGATATTTGATGTCTTGGGATGCTCCGAGGAGCAAAAGGTTCCTTTTGTCGCCTTTATGTTGCGAGGATAGGCATATTACTGGTGGGAATCGATTAAGCGTACTCAACCTGCCGCACTAAAGATGTCTTGGGAGAAGTTCCAAGAGCTGTTAAATGACAAATACTTTCCCGAAAGTGTTCGTCACATGAAGGAGGTGGAGTTCATTAAATTGGAGCAGAATAATATGACTGTGTCGCGGTATGAGGCTAAATTTGCTGAGTTGTCCCGGTTTGCGTCCCACTTGGTGGATAATGAAGAGCGAATGACGTGAATGTTTTTGCGAGGTTTAAAACCTGAGATACGTCAACATCTTATTTCTCATAAACTGTGTTTGTATTCAGATGTTGTGAATAGGGCTCAGTTAGTGGAGCGCGATAACGAGTCAATGTGACCAAAAGAGAGCAGTCGATAAAATGATAATACCAGTGAGAGCAGTCATCGAAGCGGTGACAACAAGCGTGGAGGGAATCAACAGGCCAGAAATAGTAACCACTTCGGTGGTAATCAGGGCCAAAACAATAAGAATGGTCATTTCAAGAAGAGGAGATTCAACAATGATGGAAAGACGTCAGCACCAGCACCCGTTGTTAAGGAAGGAGAACGACCACCTATCATATGTTTCAAATGTGGAGGGGAGGGGCACATCAGTCTAAATTGTACGATGCCGTCTAAAGAATATTATAATTGTGGAAGAGAAGGTCATTTAGCTCGATTTTATCATTTACCAAAAACAAGTTCAGCCAAGATGGAGACACCAAAGGCCGTCCCAGAAAAGTCAAAACCGGTAGTGCAAGGGAGAGTGTTTGTTGTGACCTCCCAGAAAGCAAGGAACCCGAATGAGGTTATCACGGGTAAGCTTATCATAAACTCTAACGAAGTCTATACTTTATTTGATACCGGTTCTACCTATTCTTTTATTTCTCCTACTTGCGTTCATCGATTAAATTTGACTCCAGAGAAATTAGACTTTGATTTATCTGTTGAAACTCCATTGGGAAAAACCTTCATTACATCCACGGTTTATAAGTCTTATTTGGTTCAAGTTGGTACCCACACATTACCTGTCGATCTGATTTCATTAAAAATACTTGCATTTGACGTGATTCTAGGGATTGATTGGTTAACTACTCCTCATGCAAAAATTGATTATTTTCGTAAAGTTGTTAGCTTTCATATTCCTAATCGACCTATTATGCGAATTCAAACAACCAAACCATTAAAATTAATCGCTGTCATCTCAAGCCATAAAGCTATTCGTTTATTGAAAAATGGATGTCAAACTTTCTTAGCTCATGTCACGGATCTAAACAAAAATACGTCAGTTTTGAATGATATTTCTATTGTTAATAAATTCCCTGACGTATTCCCTAAAGAACTTCTTGGCCTACCCTCAGAGCGTGAAATTGAATTTTATATCGACCTTGAACCCTGTACAAAACCCATTTCCAAAGCCCCATATCGAATGGCTCCTATTGAACTTCAGGAGTTAAAGATCCAACTGCAGGAATTGTTAGACATTGGCTTTATTCGTCCTAGTACTTCTCCTTGGGGTGCTCCTGTGCTATTCGTGAAGAAGAAAGATGGAAGTATGCGACTTTGTATTGATTATCGGGAGTTGAATCATGTCACCATCAAAAATAGGTACCCATTGCCTCGTATTGATGACCTGTTTGACCAGTTGTAAGGAGCACAATTCTTTTCAAAGATCGATCTTCGTTCTAGATATCATCAGCTGAAGGTCAAAACTGAGGATATTCCAAAGACGGCTTTCAGAACTCGGTACGGGCATTATGAATTCCTAGTCATGTCCTTTGGATTGACTAATGCTCCTGCTGCCTTCATGAATATGATGAACCAGGTATTCAAGGAATATTTGGAGCACTTTGTGGTCGTCTTTATTAATGACATCCTTATTTATTCCAAAAGCCGTGAAGATCATGAGCAACACTTGAGGCTGGTACTCCAAAAGCTTCGTGAATATAAGCTTTATGCCAAGTTGAAGAAATGCGAGTTCTGGTTGGAGGAGGTAGCATTCCTTGGGCACGTAGTATCAAGTCGTGGAATATCGGTTGACCCAGCAAAGATTGAAGCTATTCAAAGCTGGGAGCAACCTAAATCAGTGACCGAAGTACGCAGCTTTTTTGGTTTAGCTGGTTATTATCGGAGATTCATGGAAGGATTTTCTCGAATCGCTACTCCATTAACTCAGCTGACTCGGAAAGATACAAAGTTCGGTTGGAGCAAAGAATGTGAGAAGAGTTTTCAAGAACTCAAGAGGAGACTCATTTCAGCACCTGTTCTAACAATACCATCTGGCTCGGATGGATTTGTCATCTACAGTGATGCTTCGAGCAAAGGGTTGGGATGCGTTCTCATGCAACATGGAAAAGTCATAGCCTATGCATCAAGACAACTCAAGGAATATGAGAGGAATTATCCTACTCATGATCTAGAGTTGGCAGCTGTTGTCTTTGCACTTAAAATTTGGAGGCATTACTTGTATGGGGAGAAGGTAGAGATCTTTACGGATCATAAAAGCCTCAAATATTTTTTCACTCAAAAGGAACTCAACATGCGACAACGACGTTGGCTTGAACTGTTAAAAGATTATGA
Organism: Panax notoginseng; assembly: GCA_016801055.1. Taxonomy (NCBI): domain Eukaryota; kingdom Viridiplantae; phylum Streptophyta; class Magnoliopsida; order Apiales; family Araliaceae; genus Panax; species Panax notoginseng. Next base: position 163,074,694 of record CM029022.1, read on the forward strand.
TCATACCATTCAATACCATCCTGGAAAAGTGAACGTGGTAGCTGACGCATTGAGTAGAAGATCATATGCAAGTACGAGTGCGATATTGTCAACACAAAGGCCCATTTTGTGTGACTTGCAAAGGATGGAGATAGAGTTAAAGACTCTAGGGACCCATGTGATGATGACGAATATACGAGTAGAACCAACTTTAATTGATAAAGTTAAAGCTGCTCAAGCTACAGACCTGGAGCTGATGCGTATGAGGAAGAAAGTGCAAGAAGGTGCTATGTCGGAAGCAAAAATCGATGAAAAAAGAATACTTCGAGTCAACTCCAGACTTTGTGTTCCTAACAACCCTGATTTAAAGTATGAAATCATGATGGAGGCGCATAACACACCGTTTGCAATCCATCCTGGAAGTACCAAAATGTATCATGATCTTCGTCATACATTTTGGTGGAGCAATATGAAGAGAGAGATAGCGCTGTTTATCTCAAGGTGTTTAACATGTCAACGAGTCAAAGCGGAGCATCAAGTACCAAAAGGTCCATTGCAACCACTTGAAATTCCAAAAATAGAAGTGGGAGCACATTACCATGGATTTCGTTACCGGTCTTCCTAGGGTTTCTCAAGGTATTGATGCGATTTGGGTCATTGGTGATAGATTGACCAAGTCTGCTCATTTCTTACCGATACGAGAAACTTATACACTTGAACGTCTTGCTCGTATGTACATAAACGAGATTGTAAGACTGCATGGTATGCCAGTATCCATAGTTTCTTATCGAGACCTAAGATTCACTTCACGATTTTGGGTTAGTTTACAAAAAGCTATGGGCACAGATTTACGATTTAGTTCGGAATATCATCCTCAGACGGACGGAAAATCAGAGAGGACTATTCAAACTCTAGAAGATTTATTAAGACTCTGTGTCCTTGACTTTAAGGGAAGTTGGGACAAGTTCTTACCATTGGTGGAGTTTTCCTACAACAACAGTTATCAAGTAAGTATTGGCATGGCTCCATTCGAAGCATTGTATGGAAGAAAATGTCGTTCTCCATTATGCTGGGATGAGGTGGGTGAAGCAACGTTGTTGGGACCGGAGTTGGTACGTATGACTACAGAAAAGATTCAAACGATCCGACAACGTATAAAAACCTCACAAGATCGACAAAAGAGTTATGCTGATCTTCATCGAAAGGACGTGGAATTTGATGTAGGAGATCATGTGTTCTTACGTGTTGCTCCATGGAAAGGAGTTACGAGATTTGGAAAGAGAGGAAAGCTCAATCCTCGATTCATCGGTCCATTTTTAATCCTCGATCGAGTAGGAACTGTGGCTTATAGACTCGCTTTACCGCCAAGTATGTCTCGTGTTCATAACGTTTTTCACATATTCATGTTACGCAAATATGTGGAAGACCCGAACCACATTATTGAGTTAGAACCGGACGAAATAGCGGAGGATTTGACGTATGAAGAAGTTCCTGTTCAAATCTTGGATAAGAAGGAACATATTCTACGCTTCAAGGTTATACCTCAAGTCAAAGTTTTGTGGAGAAATCACGATGTTGAGGAAATGACTTGGGAGTTAGAATTTGAAATGAAATCAAGGTATCCTTACCTCTTCGACATACCAGGTACGTACCCTAATTTCAAGGGCGAAATTTCATAAGAAGGGGAGGTTGTAAGACCCCAACTTTTATAAATAAAGATGAATTTTCTATAAATATCATTTTTGAATATTATGGAGTTAATTTGATATAATATTATAGTTGTGGGTAATATTTATAAATTTTGCAAAGTACGCAAGTTGTTATATAATATTCGATTGGTCGGGGAATATTCGTTTTAACAGGGAATATTCGTACAACGGCACAATCATTGGTGGACCCCACAACGGAATTATTGTCAGATTGAGAAAACGACAAAAATATTTTATTAAAAATAACGGCGAAAGTTTTACCATTGATACTGTTGAACTACTCTATAGTAAAAGTACAGTAATACTTGTGGTTGCATAGTAGCACACGGTATTGATTATTAATACTTATGTGAGAAGTCACTTAGTTTGATTCAATTATTGTCAGTTAATAATATGAATTATTTAGCTATAATGACGTTTTGTTTTATTCGTATTATTAACGTAATAAAACAGAAACATATTTTTATATAAAACAGAATACTTTATTAAAGTTATTCTATAAATAGAATATATTATATTTTATTTAAAAGATTTTTCTTTAAATATGGACCGTCAGATTAAAGTAATCAATCTGGACCGTTCATGGATTAGTTACTATGCATTCTATTTTTCTATAAATAGCAGCTCATTCCTTCATTATTTCTTACGAATTCACTGAACTCTAGAGAGAGAAACTATAGAGAGAGAGAAGAAGAGTATTCTGCTACTTAACTACTTCCTTATTTCAACTCTTCTTTAAAACGGTAAGGGGTGTTATTCTTTCTTATTCATGAAGAGAACTGTTGTTATTCCATTTATTATTATTCTGTTGGAACATCCTGTCTGTTTGTTTTACACCGGACCTGGTTCCGTCTTTATTATTATTCTGTTGGAATATCCTGTCTGTGCGTTTTACGCCGGACCTGGTTCCGTCTTTATTATTATTCTGTTGGAATATCCTGTCTGTGCGTTTTACGCCGGACCTGGTTCAATTATTTATTATTCTGTTGGAATAACCTGTCTGTGCGGTCTATCGCATGCATGGTGATTTCTTTTGTTATTCCATTCTTTATTATACTCAGTTGGTTAAGTTTTGACTTCTATACTCCATGAAATTTGTGGAATATCCTTGATAATTGCGTTTCATCTAGTACCTTTTCATGAAAATATTCTTCCAAGCATTCTTGAATTTTACTCCACAAAGCAGTATCATGTTGACAATTTGGACGTTGTTAATTCTTGGATAAATTAATTCTTGAACTTGTTTTATTGAATTCTTATATTATTGTCATCATCCTCATGTTTATAAAATGTTGAAAGTCATCTGTGGCCTGTAGTGCATAGATGGACTTGGTATGATTATGACCAGGGATTATTCGGTATAATCATGACCGTAATGTTATAAATGATGTGGTAAAAGTTCTCATTGGCCCGTAGTGCGTTGATGGACAGTTGTTGACATGATCATGACCATTAATAAATACACGAATATCCTTGGCCGTAGTGCAGGGGTGATTCGATGATGTGGATTATTTTATTAAGCTGAGTCCCAGCGATCACAGTGTTGAAAAACCTTTTAAATCATAAAAGATAGTAGAGTTTATTTTCTACTTGACTCTTTTAATGGATTGCTTGTTCCGCTACAGTTAAACTTCATGTCTATTATATTTTATCAGTTTAACATTGTTGTAGGCTAATGATAATTTATTTTGCATTATCTTAGTCATAATATTTCTTACTGGGCTAGTTGAGCTCACCCTTTCTTTCACTGTTCTCTTCAGGAAATGAGAACGTAGCTGGGGCAAGTCAGGGAACAGAGTGATGGTCCGAATGATAGTATTAGTTAGTAGTCCTCACTATTCTATGTAATAGTGTGTTAATAAATGTAATGAGGACTCCTTTTGAGTATGAATACTCTCTAGAAGATAATATTTGTATTCAAACTCACAGTTTATGTTTTGTCGTATTGTACACGACAGTTGTATTTGTATTCTGTACTATGTATCTGACGACCCAAGATGGGTGATGTATACCTAATTTTGGGGGCGTCACAAGTTGTATTTGTATTTTGTACTTTGTATATGACGACCCAAGATGGGTGATGTATACCTAATTTTGGGGGCATCACAGTTGGTATCAGAGCTTAGGGATATAATCTCTGGCTAAGATGTGAGAATAGAACTAGGAGGGGAGAGACGGGGAATTCCTTCGCTAGTATGACCTACCTAAGTTTATTTGCATGGTATTTAATTGGTCGGTCATAATATAAGGATAATATATGACATACCAATTAACTTTTATTTTGTGGCAGTATCTAAAAATGGCATCTAAGAATGTCGAGAATAGCAATGGAGCACAGGCGACTGTTGATTCACCACATATCAATAATCAGGATAATGTGCATCAGGAAGGTGACAATCCTCATGCAAACAACAACACTGACCAGATGATGATTGATGGAATGTTCAGAAACTTTATGCAGTTCATGCAACAGCAGGCGAGAGCGGCTCCTGTCCAAAATATAGGTGGAAACACTGAAAACTCTCGGACGGTCACCGCTAAACAGTTCAAGGAGCTGGGACCACCAGAGTTTAAGGGAGAGCCAAAACCACTTATAGCAGAAACATGGATAAAGAAGATTACCAAGATATTTGATGTCTTGGGATGCTCCGAGGAGCAAAAGGTTCCCTTTGCCGCCTTTATGTTGCGAGGAGAGGCAGATTACTGGTGGGAATCGATTAAGCGTACTCAACCTGCCGCACTGAAGATGTCTTGGGAGAAGTTCCAAGAGCTGTTCAATGACAAATACTTTTTCAAAAGTGTTCGTCACATGAAGGAGGTGGAGTTCATCAAATTGGAGTAGAATAATATGACCGTGTCGCAGTATGAGGCTAAATTTGTTGAGTTGTCCCGGTTTGCGTCCCACTTGGTGGATAATGAAGAGCGAATGACGCGAATATTTTTGCGAGGTTTGAAACCTGAGATACGTCAACATCTTATTTCTCATAAACTGTGTTTGTATTCAGATGTTGTGAATAAGGCTCAGTTAGTGGAGCGCGATAACGAGTCAACACAACCAAAAGAGAGCAGTCGACAAAATGATAATACCAGTGAGAGCAGTCATCGAAGCGGTGACAACAAGCGTGGAGGAAATCAACAGGCCAGAAATGGTAACCACTTCGGTGGTAATCAGGGCCAAAACAATAAGAATGGTCATTTCAAGAAGAGGAGATTCAACAATGATGGAAAGACGTCAGCACCAGCACCCGTTGTTAAGGAAGGAGAACGACCACCTATCATATGTTTCAAATGCGGAAGGGAGGGGCACATCAGTCCAAACTGCGCGATGCCGTCTAAAGCATGTTATAATTATGGAAGAGAAGGTCATTTAGCTCGATTTTGTCGTTTACCAAAAACAAGTTCAGCCAAGATGGAGACACCAAAGGCCGTCCCAGAAAAGTCAAAACCGGTAGTGCAAGGGAGAGCGTTTGTTGTGACCTCCCAGAAAGTAGAGAACCCGAATGAGGTTATCACGGGTAAGCTTATCATAAACTCTAACGAAGTCTATACTTTATTTGATACCGGTTCTACCCATACTTTTATTTCTCCTACTTGCGCTCATCAATTAAATTTGACTCCGGAGAAATTAGACTTTGATTTATCTGTTAAAACTCCATTGGGAGAAACCTTCATTACATCCACGGTTTATAAGTCTTGTTTGGTTCAAGTTGGTACCCATACATTACCTGTCGATCTGATTTTATTAAAAATACTTGCATTTGACGTGATTCTAGGGATTGATTGGTTAACTACTCATCATGCAAAAATTGATTATTTTCGTAAGGTTGTTAGCTTTCATATTTCTAATCAACCTATTATGTGAATTCAAGCAACCAAACCATTAAAATCAATCGCTGTCATCTCAAGCCATAAAGCTATTCGTTTATTGAAAAACGGATGTCAAGCTTTCTTAGCTCATGTCACGGATCTAAACAAAAATACGTCAATTTTAAATGATATTTTTATTGTTAATAAATTTCCTGACGTATTCCCTGAAGAACTTCCTGGCCTACCCCCAGAGCGTGAAATTGAATTTTGTATCGACCTTGAACCCGATACAAAACCCATTTCCAAAGCCCCATATCGAATGGCTCATATTGAACTTCAGGAGTTAAAGATCCAACTGCAGGAATTGTTAGACATTGGCTTTATTCGTCCTAGTACTTCTCCTTGGGGTGCTCCTGTGCTATTCGTGAAGAAGAAAGATGGAAGTATGCGACTTTGTATTGATTATCGGGAGTTGAATCATGTCACCATCAAAAATAGGTACCCATTGCCACGTATTGATGACCTGTTTGACCAGTTGCAAGGGGCACAATTCTTTTCAAAGATCGATCTTCGTTCTAGATATCTTCAGCTGAAGGTTAAAACTGAGGATATTCCAAAGACGGCTTTCAGAACTCGGTACGGGCATTATGAATTCCTAGTCATGTCCTTTGGATTGACTAATGCTCCTGCTGCCTTCATGGATATGATGAACCGGGTATTCAAGGAATATTTGGATCACTTTGTGGTCGTCTTTATTGATGACATCCTTATTTATTCCAAAATCCATAAAGATCATGAGCAACACTTGAGGCTGGTACTCCAAAAGCTTCGTGAATACAAGCTTTATGCCAAGTTGAAGAAATGCGAGTTCTGGTTAGAGGAGGTAGCATTCCTTGGGCACGTAGTATCAAGTCGTGGAATATCGGTTGACCCGGCAAAGATTGAAGCTATTCAAAGCTGGGAGCAACCTAAATCAGTGACCGAAGTACGTAGCTTTCTTGGTTTAGCTGGTTATTATTGGAGATTCATGGAAGGATTTTCTCGAATCGCTACTCCATTAACTCAGCTGACTCGGAAAGATACAAAGTTCGGTTGGAGCAAAGAATGTGAGAAGAGTTTTCAAGAACTCAAGAGGAGACTCATTTCAGCACCTGTTCTAACAATACCATCTGGCTCGGAGGGATTTGTCATCTACAGTGATGCTTCGAGCAAAGGGTTGGGATGCGTTCTCATGCAACATGGAAAAGTCATAGCCTATGCATCAAGACATCTCAAGGAATATGAGAGGAATTATCCTACTCATGATCTAGAGTTGGCAGTTGTTGTCTTTGCACTTAAAATTTGGAGGCATTACATGTATGGGGAGAAGGTGGAGATCTTTACGGATCATAAAAGCCACAAATATTTCTTCACTCAAAAGGAACTCAACATGCGACAACGACGTTGGCTTGAACTGTTAAAAGATTATGATCATACCATTCAATACCATCCTGGAAAAGCGAACGTGGTAGCTGACGCATTGAGTAGAAGATCATATGCAAGTACGAGTGCGATATTGTCAACATAAAGGCCCATTTTGTGTGACTTGCAAAGGATGGAGATAGAGTTAAAGACTCCAGGGACCCATGTGATGATGACGAATATACGAGTAGAACCAACTTTAATCGATAAAGTTAAAGCTGCTCAAGCTACAGACCTGGAGCTGATGCGTATGAGGAAGAAAGTGCAAGAAGGTGCTATGCCGGAAGCAAGAATCGATGAAGAAGGAATACTTCGAGTCAACTCCAGACTTTGTGTTCCTAACAACCTTGATTTAAAGTATGAAATCATGATGGAGGCGCACAACACACCGTTTGCAATCCATCCTGGAAGTACCAAAATGTATCATGATCTTCGTCATACATTTTGGTGGAGCAATATGAAGAGAGAGATAGCGCTGTTTATCTCAAGGTGTTTAACTTGTCAACGAGTCAAAGCGGAGCATCAAGTACCAAAAGGTCCATTGCAACCACTTGAAATTCCAAAATAGAAGTGAGATCACATTACCATGGATTTCGTTACCGGTCTTCCTAGGGTTTCTCAAGGTATTGATGCGATTTAGGTCATTGTTGATAGATTGACCAAGTCTGCTCATTTCTTACCGATACGAGAAACTTATACACTTGAATGTCTTGCTCGTATGTACATAAACGAGATTGTAAGACTGCATGGTATGCCAGTATCCATAGTTTCTGATCGAGACCCAAGATTCACTTCACGATTTTGGGTTAGTTTACAAAAAGTTATGGGCACAGATTTACGATTTAGTTCGGCATATCATCCTCAGACGGACGGACAATCAGAGAGGACTATTCAAACTCTAGAAGATTTATTAAGACTTTGTGTCCTTGACTTCAAGGAAAGTTGGGACAAGTTCTTACCATTGGTGGAGTTTTCCTACAACAACAGTTATCAAGCAAGTATTGGCATGGCTCCATTCGAAGCATTGTATGGAAGAAAATGTCGTTCTCCAGTATGCTGGGATGAGGTAGGTGAAGCAACGTTGTTGGGACCGGAGTTGATACGTATGACTACAGAAAAGATTCAAATGATCCGACAACGTATAAAAACCTCACAAGATCGACAAAAGAGTTATGCTAATCTTCATCGAAAGGACGTGGAATTTGATGTAGGAGATCATGTGTTCTTACGTGTTGCTCCATGGAAAGGAGTTACGAGATTTAAAAAGAGAGAAAAGCTCAATCCTTGATTCATCGGTCCATTTTTAATCCTCGATCGAGTAGGAACTGTGGCTTATAGACTCGCTTTACCGCAAGTATGTCTCGTGTTCATAACGTTTTTCACATATTCATGAAAATATTCTTCTAAGCATTCTTGAATTTTACTCCACAAAGCAGTATCATGTTAACAATTTGGACGTTGTTAATTCTTGGATAAATTAATTCTTGAACTTGTTTTATTGAATTCTTATATTATTGTCATCATCCTCATGTTTATAAAATGTTGGAAGTCATCTGTGGCCTGTAGTGCATAGATGGACTTGGTATGATTATGACCAGGGATTATTCGGTATAATCACGACCGTAATGTTATAAATGATATGGTAAAAGTCTTCATTGGCCCGTAGTGCGTTGATGGACAGTTGTTGGCATGATCATGACCATTAATGAATACACGAATATCCTTGGCCGTAGTGCAGTGGTGATTCGATGATGTGGATTATTTTATTAAGCTGAGTCCCAGCGATCATAGTGTTGAAAAACCTTTTGAATCATAAAAGATAGTAGAGTTTGTTTTCTACTTGACTCTTTTAATGGATTGCTTGTTCCACTGCAGTTAAACTTGATGTCTATTATATTTTATCAGTTTAACATTGTTGAAGGCTAATGATAATTTATTCTGCATTATCTTAGTCATAATATTTCTTACTGGGATAGTTGAGCTCACCCTTTCTTTCACTGTTCTCTTCAGGAAATGAGAACGTAGCTGAGGCAAGTCGGAGAATGGAGTGATGGTTCGAATGATAGTATTAGTTAGTAGTCCTCACTATTCTATGTAATAGTGTGTTAATAAATGTAATGAGGACTCCTTTTGAGTATGAATACTCTTTAGAAGATAATATTTGTATTCAAACTCGCAGTTTATGTTTGTCGTATTGTCCACGACAGTTGTATTAGTAAGTTGTATTTGTATTCTGTACTGTGTATCTGACGACCCAAGATAGGTGATGTATACCTAATTTTGGGGGCGTCACATCAATGCTGAATATCTCTAGACATACATACATATGCATAACATGATACATGCATAACAGATAATAGATGGCAATATGATGTATGGAATAGAAGACAGTACATACATTTCTAAATACATCATCATCTACATACATCATCTCTGTATAGCTAAGAAATACAGGGAAATGGGGGCACAGACGCCCTACTACTAACAGAGGCCTATCAAAAGATATATCGAGAATGGGGCACAGCCACCAAATATCTAACAGAGGCCTATCAAAAGAGATAACGAGAATACACATCAGAAGAAGACAATGGTGTCAATATCTACATCATCAATCCTGTCCACCTGATGTAACTCCTCCTGAGTCACTGGATCTCTATCAACATGGATGTCATGCCTATACAATGGAGGATATGAGATGGAAAAACCAAATGGGCCATCTAAGGGGCCAGCGCCTGAGCTGGAAGAATCAAAAGTATCTGTCTCTACCGGATCTCTGCCCATATACCGGATAAAGAAATGTTCCCGGTCCAGTTGCTGGGTCAAATTGTCAATCTGTGTCAAATGAGTTGGATCTCAGACACAGGCTAGCCAATCCGTCATCATCACGGATCCTGGAACCATATCCCCCATGAACTGAGTGACGCGGGTCTGGGCTCCAATGGTACGAGGGGACCACCAATGCTAGAATATGTCTTGAGTGGAGGGACCCTCTGACAGTGCAAAATCATCAACACACAATAATGGGATATCAATAACGGGTGACTGCAACACATGCCAATAACGCCTGGCAGGAGGTAAGATCGGCATACGGATCTCTCCTATGGTGCTCCTAATGGCACGCTCTCCTAAATAGAGCTCCCATCCTCCATCAGTAAAGAGAGGAACCCTACGGGTGGAAATCACGTACTCAATACCAGTCGGGTACCCATTGATAAGTAGGTTTTATACCTACTTATCCGATATCTATTACTTGAATTAGTTGCTTAAATCTATTTTTTTAGCTACTTTTCATACATTTTATGTTATTTTGTAGGCTATGACATAACATTGGCATGAAGAAGTAAGGGAAAGCAATTCAGACATCTTCTGGACCAAAATACGCAAGTAAATGTAAAAAGGGAAGATTGAAGGACTTTTAACACCAAGTTGGATGCATTTTCTTAGCTTGGAACTTGGAGTATACTTTAGATCTTCTTTTTCTCTTTTCGAAACATCTTGAATCATCCCAATCGAAGTTCAGATGCAAGAGTTATGGCCTTTTTATCAACGAAGATCAAACCTAAGAGTTCTCATACTTGCAATTTACACAGCATCTACTTCAAGCTCAATTTTGACCTTTATCAAATTCGAATCTGTTAAATCTCAAAGAATGAAAGTTGTAGAACTCGTCGATATCTTCGATTTGATAGGTGGCGGGCCCCGTAACTCCTCCCGAATCAAAAGTTATGGCAGTTTTACCAGAGGACACTATGGCAGAAAATGGACCCCTGCCGGGGCAGCCTTTTCCTTAACAAAACCCCCGCCGGGGCAGACATTAGAGCTGAAAAATAGTAAGTACCCCCGTCGGGGCGGGCCCTTTTAGTGTATATACCCCCACCGGGGCGGGGGTACGCGCAGAAAAGACGAATTTTGGTCAAATTTGAGTCCGGGAAGGATTGTTTCTATCCGATTGACTCAACGACTTCCAAGAGGACTTAAAGACATATGAAGAGACCTATAAAAGGAGGACAAACACAAGGATTAGAGGGGGAGATTAGAGTTTTAGGGGATTCCATTAGATTAGATTAGAGTAGATTAGATCAAAACACTATTTCTTATGAGATTTGGAGATTGAAGCAATTTGGAGATCATTGAAGATTCAATGTAGGAGCAAGGAGGGAGCATCAAATCTACGGACATTAGATTCTATCTTCTTATCTTCTTCTATCTTTGTCTTTTAATATGTATTCAATTGTGGATTCTTAGTTTTAATTCAATGAACTAATTCTTTGTTTAAGATTACAATGGATCTTATTATGTAGTTTATTTTAATATGCTTTGCTATCAATTATTATGTTCTATCGTGAGGATTGTCTATTGTGATTTGGACTTAATTGTTTAATTGATTGTTCATCAATTACCGTGATAATCTATATGAACTCGAGAGATGAAGTATGGATTTATATCTTATCATGATAGCATGTGTTTGTGATTTCTGCATAGATGGAATTCATGATTCGCGTTTAGGATAGAGATATGCATTTACGCCATACGTAATCTTATAGAGAACTTGTGCTTTAAATCCTTTTTAATTGTAATTCACATAGAGATATAGTGGATTAGTTAATTAGGGTGTCTTGCTTAATTCTATCATCTGTGGATTTAAGTGAGTATGGGTATTATGCATCGAGATGTGGTTTTATCTGCTTTAGTGTTCTTGATTAACAATTCAGGATAGAAAATAATTGATGAGAAGTGTGTTAACTTAAATGAAGCAATAACTGAAGTTGTGATCTTAAATCTCCGTAATCTGATTTTTAATTAGTGGTAATTAGAATTAGTGTAATTAAATAATTTAATATATATAATTTGAAATTCATTCGTTTAAATAAGATTGAGTTGGTTACGGGTTAGTACTTGGTATTTTTATTAAACAATTCCTCGTGGGAACGATACTCTACTTTTACTTTATTACTTGTTGACCACGTATACTTGCCTGTTGTGCGTAACTAGATTTTACTCAACAAGTTTTTGGCGCCGTTGCCGGGGAATTAATTTAATAATTATTTACCAATATTAGCTTCAATCAAATTAGTCTTAATTTAAACTTTTTTTCCCTTTTTATTTAATTCTCTTTCTATTTTTCTTTCTTTTCAGGTACCATGGCAGAATTTAATTATCAATGGCCGTATACGAGAATGACTCAGTTAAGGGGATCGGGGATTGATGGTCTCAATGCATTTTCTGCAATATCAGCTCAACTTGAGACACTTTCGAGGAGGTTGGACGTTGTTGCAGCCCAACGTAATCGAAGGATAGCAGTTAATTGCAATTATTGTGCTGGTAATCATCCGAGTCATCAATGTACCGTTAGTTTTGGGTCGGGACAACACAGTGATGAATACCTCAACGATTATACACATGCTAATTATCATCAAGTTTGGGGGTATCACTCGGATTCGTCATGGAGCTACAATTATGAAGACCAATACTACGCTCCAAATCCATCATACACACCGGAATTTTCATGTCCACCTTCATTGCCATAAGAAGAAAAGCCAAATCCGATGAATGTAATATTGAAGGGCATAGCAAACTAAGAGGAGAGGATGATGAGTCAAGAAATATCGAGCTACAATTTTCAGAACCAGATGGGACAACTAGTCACTACTTCCACACATGGTCCGCAATACATGGCTTTTGAGACTGAGACATAATTTAAGGTTAGAGGAATTGTGGTCCAAGTTCGTAGCATCAAATGAGGAGAGGAGGATTAATCAAGAGCTGTCAATTCAGAATCATGAGATATCAATTCAAAATCTGCAGAACCAGATGGATCACATGCTCAAAGCCCTGAACAACTATCTGCAAAATAATTGGTGTTATGACGAGGATTCCGAGATTGATGAAGTGTCCGAGCCATATCTACAACTGGATGAGCCACGAGATGTTGAAAAAGAGGAGAAAAGTGAGGATAATGAAAATAAGGTCAGTGAAGAACTAACTATGAGTCCCAACGAGGATGAGTCAATGTTATTAGTGTCCCAAGTTCCTTCTCCGCCACAGATCAAGGGTCCAGTTTATTTTTGCAAAACCGTGCCCGCTAGGTAGTCATGTCGTCGGCATTACTCCTTGTGACGTAAAAGCGAGTACAACTTCGAAGCCATGGTGCGATGAGATGGAGAAGATAGAAGAAGAGATTATTGTGTCTGACAAGCTTCAATGCCAGAATCTATTCACAGACACAATGGAGAAAACACCTAGATGTTGGATGTTCTTGAATGAGATCATACCAAATCAGAGCATGCTAGGTGACTTTGATGCATTGGCTATCACAAATGAGAACCTACCAAAAGCTACATTATTTTCGATGGATGGAGGGTTCCTCAACTATCGAGAAGGAATTGGATAGCGTGACCAGACAAAGTCAAGCTGAAAGACTATAATTCAAGCGCTAACTGGGAGGTAACCTAGGAATTTTTATATTTATTTGCTTTACTAGTTTATTTAGTAGATAGGAATTAATTTTCTTATTAAGTTCTCTTATAAATCCAAAGTGTTATTCTAATCCATGTTGTCTCTCTTCATTGAAGGTATTAGAGGTTCAATGGACATACAAAAGATTATGGAAAGGGAAGCCACCAACCTAAGCCCATGACACAGTATCCTCCTTAAAATTCCGATGTGGAGGATTTTTCAGTTTTTTTGCCGCGCCACCATCACCACAAGCTTAAATGATTACAGGGAAGTTTTCGTCCACTTCATGCTTTATTTTACAATGAGGACATTGTAATTGTTAAGTTTGGGGGAGTTAATTAGTTTAGTTTTGCATGTTTAATGTAGTTGTTTTAGTTTTGCATAAGTTGTCATGTTTGTTTAGTTTAGTATTATTATATGTTTGCATTCATGTAGTGTAAGTGCATAATAGTTTGCATAGTAGAGTAGTTGTAAATAGTTTTTATTTATGTCTATAAAAAAAATTCAAAAATATTAGTTAGTTACTATGTTCATTTGCATGACTCCAGTTGTTAGATAGTTTAAGTTTATTTTGGCCAATGATGAAATTGGAATTAGTTAGACAAGTATAGTACTGACTATTAGAGCTTTAATGTGATTTCTTGTTCTAAATTGAGTCTTTTTCTGTTTGAAACTGGTATAATAAGGATAGCACCGTAAAAACAACTTGTTGATTGATTGAGTTTAAATTGATACATAGTGGAATTCTAAAGGATAATGCTAGTTTGAATGAAAGAATGACAAGAATAAGTAGTGTTGGCTAAAGTTAGACAAGAACCTAAGTTTGGGGGAATATTTGGGGTATATAAGCTATAAAATAAAAAATAAAAAAATAAAAAGAAAAAAAGAAAAAAAAAGTATGAATAAACACCGTGGCGTGCTTGTCAAGTTTTGTGGCCTTTGTTACTAGAGTAAGTAAGCCTGATGGGATTGTCTTTACACCTAGCGCCCTAAGGTCTTAATGGTCTGGGAGTCGTTGGTCGAAAGCTCGTTAAGGCAGCATTGAAAAGCCTAAGGGAATAAGACATTGCATAGCTATGTGTATATAAAAAAATGAATAAAACGGGAAATAAGAGCAAAAAGCCCCCGTAGATGAAAAATAAAGCATAAGTATCCCATGTTGACCCTCGATATTGGTAATTGTTTGATTTTAGTTGGATCTAGTTTGTTTTTGGATTTCCTGAGTTTACATTGTATGATGCCTTCGAAGAGACTTATTATGTGTTAAATTTGATTTTATATCAGTTAACATTGTTGTGGAGCACACACGCACTATATTAGTGATAACAATCTAAGATTTGATGATTGATTGGGAAATTACTGATTTATTTTTTATATGATGTATTATCATGTTTACTTGATTTCTCTAAGGCCGATTGAATAGACTTGTTCTATCATTACTGCTGGATTCGTAGGCATGTAGATTAGTTACATTGCATAGAATTGTTGTTTTGTATTTTTTCTTGAGGACAAGCAAAGGTTTAAGTTTGGGGGTATTTGATAAGTAGGTTTTATACCTATTTATCCAGTATCTATTACTTGAATTAGTTACTTAAACCTATATTTCTTAGTTACTTTTCATACATTTTATGTTATATTATAGGCTATGACATAACATTGGCATGAAGAAGCAAGGGAAAACAATTCGGACATCTTTTGGACCAAAAATACGCAAGCAAATGTAAGAAGGGAAGATTGAAGGACTTTTAACACCAAGTTGGATGCATTTTTTTAGCTTAGAACTTGGAGTATACTGTAGATCTTCTTCTTAGCTTTCTGGAACATCTTGAATCATCCCAATCGGAGTTCGGATGCAAGAGTTATGGCCTTTTTAACAACGAAGATCAAAGCTAAGAGTTCTCATACTTGCAATTTACACAGCATCTACTTCAAGCTCAATTTCGACCTTCATCCAATCCGAATCTGTCAAATCTCAAAGAATGAAAGTTGTAGAGCTCGTCGATATCTTCGATTTGATAGGTTATGGACCCCGTAACTTCTCTCGGATCAAAAGTTATGGCCATTTTACCAGAGGACACTGTGGCAGAAAATGGACCCCCGCCGAGGCGGGCTTTTCCTTAACAAAACCCCCGCCGGGGGGGGGGGGAATTGGAGCTGAAAATAGTAAGGACCCCCGCTGGGGCTGGCCCTTTTAGTGTATAAACCCCCGTCTGGGCGGGGGCACGCGCAGAAAAGATGAATTTTGGTCAAATTTGAGTCCGGAAAGGATTGTTTCGATCCGATTGACTCAAGGACTTCCAAGAGGACTTAAAGACATATGAAGAGGCTTATAAAAGGAGGAGAAACACAAGGATTAGAGGGGTAGATTAGAGTTTTAGGGGATTTTATTAGATTAGATTAGAGTAGATTAGATCAAAACACTAGTTCTTATGAGATTTGGAGATTGAAGCAACTTGGAGATCATTGAAGATTCAATGTAGGAGCAAGGAGGGAGCATCAAATCTACGAAAAATAGATTCTGTCTTTTTATCTTCTTCTATCTTTGTCTTTTAATATGTATTCAATTGTGAATTCTTAGTTTTAATTCAATGAACTAATTCTTTATTTAAGATTACAATGGATCTTATTGTGTAGTTTATTTTAATATTCTTCGCTATCAATTATTATGTTCTATCATGAGGATTGTCTATTATGATTTGGACTTAATTGTTTAATTGATTGGCCATCAATTACCGTGATAATCTATATGAACTCAAGAGATGAAGAATGAATTTAGATCTTATTATGATAGCATGTGTTTGTGATTTCTGCACAGATGGAATTCATGATTCGCATTTAGGATAGAGATATGCCTTTACGCCATATGTAATCTTATAGAGAACTTGTATTTTAAATCCTTTTTAATTGTAATTCACATAGAGATATAGTGGATTAGTTAATTAAGGTGTCTTGCTTAATTCTATCATCTGTGGATTTAAGTGAGTATGGGTATTATGCATCGAGAGGTGGTTTTATTTGCTTTAGTGTTCTTAATTAACAATTCAGGATAGAAAATAATTGATGAGAAGTGTGTTAACTTAAATGAAGCAATAAGTGAAGTTGTGATCTTAAATCTCCGTAATCTGATTTTTAATTAGTGGTAATTAGAATTAGTGTAATTAAATAATTTAATATATATAATTTGAAATTCATTCATTTAAATAAGATTGAGTTGGTTACGGGTTAGTACTTGGTATTTTTATTAAACAATTCCTCGTGGGAACGATACTCTACTTTCACTTTATTACTTGTTGACCACGTATACTTGCGTATTGTGCGTAACTAGATTTTACCCAAACCCATCCTCAAATCCAATGGCCAAGTGCTCCCCAGAATAGGGAATCCATGTGATGACATCAGCTGTCAATAACTCCAGTTGTAGGTGGTAATGAGTAAAACCTTCAGCTATATGGACCTCCGCTTGTATGGAATGATGCCATCGCTATCCTCATGGATAGGTATCCAATCCTAACACACTCACAGGACGCAAGCATGGTAGCCTCTCATAGGTCCAGAACTGTCAATACAAAGGTAAACATCTGCTGTTAATTAACACTCTTAACATGTACATGGAAAATCAAAAGAGAAATACTCACCAGCAGAAACGGGTAAAATCCTAGCCAAGCCTCAGTCAAGCTCTACGAACGCATGCGCATTCCCCTGAGGAAATAGGCAAATGTGTAGGAACCCCAATCATACTCTCCAATACGGTCCACCTCTCGCGTGGAGCTGATCAAAGAGAATGACGCCGTAGAAGAATTATCAGCTATGAAACAACCCCTGATGATAACCAGGAACAATCGCCGAAGAATGCGATCCCTGACTGTCACATCAGCGGACATGGGCTTACTCAATAGCCCACTCATAGCATCTACGCTCAAAGGACCCGTACGGACTGTCCTGCCCTTGAGCACCTCAGCCGGGACTCCCAACAAGGATCTGATGGCAGTCGAGGTAATATCCACCGTACATGGCACTGGCGCCTCGCTAAACTCTATACCGATGATAAATTGCCAATCCATAGATGTCATCATCACCTCACAGTCCAGCAAATGGAGTGACTGAGTCTAGTGAAACCAGCGCTCAGACAATGCCCTGAGGTAACCCCAGGGACAACGGCGGGGAAGGATGGAGAAGAACGCCCCAAATCCCCAGTCATGCACAATCACTCTATAGTCAGGATGCAGAGCCTGGTACATAGAGTGGATGTTAAACTAGTTCTCTCTGGGCTGTGTAAAGCCGAGAACCTACATGAAATGCAGATAGACATTAAAATTCTTTACTCCTCATCAATAGGAAAGAAGGAAGATTAAGATTTAACTTTATACCTCGTTTGAGTGCAGGTAAACTGAGGGGTGTCGACTCAAATCACCCAGAAGCTCTGGGTTCACCACCTGAATGCCTAGCAAATCCCTACGGGGAACATGTGCAGCAGGAGTGGGGTCCACAACCAGAACATCCTCCTCCACGTCCTCGACGTCCGGCACATCAACCCGGACTGGACGTATCACCGCCTCCACCAAACGACGAGGCTGTCTGACAGAACGGAGTCGAGGCACTTCAGAAGCCCTTCTTCGTACACCAAAAGTGGTCCTGCGGGAACTACTCAGCTGATCCGGATCCATAATGTCTGGACAAAAGTCTCCAAATCACCTCAGAAAGTGTGTGGTAATTTTTAACCGGAGCTTTCTTTTCAAAAATGCATTTTTATGACTACATGAATGAATTACTTTAACATACATCTACAGTAGAGTTAAAATGCATGACTACTCAATGCCTACGTTTTGAAAAATTTTGCCATAGTTTCCTCTGTAAATAGGACTATCCACATGCACATAGACATGACTAGGTGGCCATTCAGTAGCACACCTACCCACAATCATAAACATCCTATAATGCATGAACATACAAAGTCACAGTCCATGACGGTAGATTAAATACCAAGATTGCTTTGCTTACTTACCTTTGCTCATTTGTCCTCAAATAGGATAAGAAATAGCAGAAAAAGGTACAAATTTGATTGTTTTAAAAGTCAAATTTTTTCACATCATTATGTTCAGAATGGTTTAATACTAACATTTACTATGTTGAATATTTTTTATCAAGTCATATGAGCATGCATATTCACTACTATGTGTTTAGATGCATTTCATATAAAAAGTCATTTTCCAACGGATAAAAACTAGAAAAAAAAGACATGCATACGTTACCAGGACAGTGTAGAACACTTGTACGGTGATAGAATTTACAGAAAGACGCCCGAACTCAGCAGATCTGAAGAAGAGCTCTCAGATTTCCTTCGCAACGCAGCTTGAAAATGACTTGGGAAAGCAACCAGTCCATTTGAGGACATCCACGGTTGGTCGCAGGTCCACCTGCGGCTGCTGCAAGTGTACCTGTGGCTCCCCTACGTGGGTCCCACCCCTCCAGCTTGGTCCAGTTTAAGTTGCAAAGGAGTTCTCACAAGCTGAAAAGGCCAAATCAGGGATAAAAATGCTACGCGATTGAGCAGAATAGCCTGAAATCCTAGTTTTCCCATACCAAACTATGGCTTTTCATATCATCCATTGGTATTCGACCAAACACATGGTTTACTATACCGATGATCTCAACAGCTGCAGATCACATTCGACATTACCGCGCAAAGGTCCAATGCCGTCAGTTTGGGGTCATCTTTCATATACACATCCCCGGCGGGGGCATCGCGCTTTCTAAAATACACATCTCTGGCGGAGGCATTACGCGTTTTAAAATACAACTTCCCCGACGGGGGCATCACGCGTACTAATACAGATCCCCGGCCGGTGTATCACGCGTTTGCATCCGTTGATGCACATATCAATGAAGGTCAAGCAACCTTGACATCACTTCAGTCGTTGGCAAGTAAATCCAACGACAGGTCGAAAGCCATCCGATGATTACATCAGTTGATACACACATCAACAAAGGTCAAGCAACCTTGGCATTTATCCCCAGCAGGGATTTCATCCGTTGATGTGCAATCCAACAACGGTCAGGCAACCTTGACAAGCACAGACTGTTGGCAGTAACTCCAACAGAGCATCCTCATCGGGGAAGACTGATGATGGAATATGTTATACACATCCTCAACATGCAAAATGCATCCGTACAGATCTCTTGTACATGAGAGATACATCTTATCCCCAGTAGAAGCAACAGGGAGCCAGCAATCTTCCCACCATGTTGGAGAACAATCCAACAAACCACATACATTTGCATCATGTTGCAGTACATGTTATCATGTTTATCTTGTTGCATTTCAAGTGTCTAGGATTCTTTATCCTATCCATGCCATTACATTGCATGAATATGATAAAGAGGGGCATCTGTAGACACTCAAAATTTTTCGGCATACCTGTTACTGACATTGCAGGAGGGTAGAATCGTCTTTCAGAGATAACCCTGGAAGACAGCTCAGTTCAATCTCGGAGATAACCCTGGGATACTTAGTATTACCATCTCGGAGATAACCCCGAGACATCCAGCTCAGACCCGAATACCACCGGGAGTTTCAACCTCAAACCTGAAAGCAACACCGGGAGTTTCAGTTTCAACCTCAGAGATAACCCCGAGGCATGCAGATGCAATTGCAGTTCCGGAGATAACCCCAGAAATGCTTATTTCAAATACATGCAAACAGCTTCAGAACACTCGGCAAAATTCCCGAGGCACTCATGCCACAAACCCGGAGATAACCCCGGGAAGTCAGGCACATCTCAGAAACAACCCTGAGGACGGTCAACACCTGCAGCAGTCCAATCACAGAGATAACCCTGAGCAACGACCGCTAACACAGCTCAAACCGGAGATAACCCCGGTGAAGGGCAGGACCGTTATTTTGCCATCCAAATGCCACAATCGCGCCGTCTCAAAAACAACAAACATACATTCTACACAGCAATGTCCCACAAGAACTAAGGAAGTCCAGTCCTGAGTGACTACTGCACAAGACAGCGCACCGAATAGAGTTTGAAGCTTGAAGAGATAGGGCATGGTCCCATTTTCCTGACTTCTTACAACCTCTAATCCCATGTCATTATGTAGCTCTCGACAACGGCGGTCCAAAATAGGTCTTGAACACCTCAATCGAATGCCCGAATTGCAGTTCTAAAAGTTTGAGCAGACATCACAGTGCACGTGTGCACGTACTTCGAGACGGCGGGACCCGCAGAGCTCGGGGCACCCCGGGCAGCCGCAGGTACACCTGCGGCTCCCCCCCTCTATAAATAGAGGGATTGGGGTGGCCATTTTGTAAGAGAAAAAGGATAGGAAGCCCTGTCAAATTTGCTATGTACACACCCTAAACTGAGTGTTTTTTCATTTTAAACACTTGTAAGCTCACATATAGCTATATTTCTATCGGCGGGAGCCGAGTGTTCATCCTTTTCAAGTTATTAAAGTCTTCTTTGGCAGTCCACTGTAAGCCTTCTTACACACTTTAAAGCCTTTCTCTTCATATTTGTAGACACCATTCTTCACGTTGAGAGTCGTGTTGTGTGTGTATGCTCAGACTTCGGTCCGTGGTTTCATTTCAGTTTGTATATACATATATTTATATATGGACTAACATTATCGATTTATACCTCGATTGAGCCTAAACTTATGTCTGGAGCGTTTATTTACTTTCGTATATATATATATATATATATATATATATATATATATATGAACTGTGTGTGGAACTTTGTTCGATGAGCCTGAATTTACATCCGGAGCGTTTACTTGCTTTTATATATATATATATATATATATATATATATATACATTTCGTCCCGCCTGGAGTTTACTACATTGCGGTTGATAGCTTTTACAGCTTTATTTACATTTCTGATCCCCCATGGAGGTGCTTCATGGTGGTTGATCATGTCTCTATATATATATTTACTGCTTTTATATAGTTACATTTTCGATCTCCCATGGAGGTGCTTCATGGTAGTTGATCATGTCTGTATATATATTTACAGCTTTTATATATATAATTGCTTACAGTTTTCATATAAATTGTGACATCATGTGAGCCTAGGAATCATATGATCACAGATTCAGTTTACTGAATCTAGATTCGGTTCCCGTGATAGACGTTTTCAGCTGTAAGCAGCTTGTAAGTTATTCATGGTGTTTGGATTTTCTCATATGGTTTTCATGCCCATGAGGAATTCGGCAGCATTTTGTACATTTTTTTCTCGAATATGCTTCGCATCTCGAAAATAAAAATCAAGTCGAACACATAATAAAATGGGAGGTATCAAAAGGTCTTCATTACTATTGAGCATAAGGGTTTGAAAAACCTCTTTTACAAAACTTCACTGCTATATCTTGTTTAAAACTGAATTTTTATATAAATTCAAACCATGTGTATATAGGTGCGAACGAGGCCTCGCACTACTTTCAAATAACAGCACATTGAACCACACACACACACATTCATATAACAGTTTCTTGAAAAGTGACGGTCACCGTGGTAACACGGATGTCGGGGGGTGCCTAACACCTTCCCTCCGCATAAGCAAGTCCTCGGACCTTAATGAATCTCGGTTTCACAAACTCGTTTAGCAGTGTCACATCACTGGGTCAATGTGCAAACCTTTTCTCGGTTGTGTTAGTACAACCAGTTAAAAAACCAACTGGTGACTCTTATAGTCCAATCGTCGACATATAAATGTCGGACCTTTTCACAAATTATTTTTTCAAACAAATCTCACTTAACATAAGAACACAAAAGAACAAGAACAGAGAAGGGAAAAATAAAATCCTAACGTCGACAGGTGACAACTCTGCTGGGGATTCCAGTAAGAGTGCTTAAGCTGCTAATACAATCTTTTCAAAGTGTCTTGATATTCAGAAGAGGCCAGAACAAGGAGTCAAGCTGTCAGTTTCTAAGATCAGTCGAAACAAACAGAAGTGTTGAAGCACTGCACAAGAAAAGGAAGATGTGTTCTACATTGAAGATTCGACGAACACTCCTCAGGATCGTAGTGTTGTCTCAACCTGTCAATGAGCAACATTCAACAGGACACTGCGATCAAGTCCTAGAACAGCTACATCAGAATCGTAGAGTTTGGTCAATTGAAGATTGATGCATTGGCAACGGTTCAATCTGAAGATTGATATTCGAACAGAGCTTATTAAGAGAATCGATGCAAAAGGACAACCTCTGATCTAGAAATCAGAAGGAGGAAATAAAGTTGACTACCTGCCCAAGACATCAAAGTGACATCTCTGACAGGGTAGGTGAAACAGTAAACTGCAGTGTCAAAAAGTCATAAAGGGGATGTCATGTCACATCTGCAGTCTACACCAAATAACTCGAGATCTGCGAAGTAGTTCAAATAGCTTTCAAAGGCTATATCCCAACGGGAAGATTGGGAAGGAATATATATCAGCCAGAGCTTCAAAGATCAAAAGTTGCTAATGTTGTTGAAGTTGCAGAATCGTTGAGTTGTTGAAATGCTATTGTTGACTCTACGAGTTCCACCAGAACTAAATAGAACAAGTCTCAGTGACAGTGAGATTACAAAGGTGGAAGTGAAGCAACTTTGAAGAAGGACTCGAACAGATTAAAGCTTCACTCGACAAAGATGAGAATGCCACTGAAGATGGCAACTAAGCTAAGAAACGAGAAGGAAAAGAAGATAGCATTCAGAAAAGTGGCAAAGCACAAAGAAGATCCAGAGAGCCACTCTACGAATCATCATGAACCAAAAGCTGAAACAGAAGAAGTGCATAACCATGTCTGCCAATCAGTCAAGAAGGGTTCAGGGAATGCTAAGTGCCAGACGAAGTCTACTAAAAACTCAAACACTTAGCAGACCCAAATGGTGGCGGTGCACAGCTAACATCGGATGAAGAAGAGCAAAACAAAATGAAGATCAACTGCACCAAAGAAGATATGGTCCAGACTCAAAGCAGAATGCCAAGAGGACCACGCCAAGCTGCTAAGTACTAAATATGTTCAACCTTAAAGATATCTTAGCACCAAGGCACCAACAACAACAATACCAACAACAACAAGAAGCCAGGGCCTGAGGGGTCCTTGTCTGGAGGGACTAAATGAAGTTCCAAGCCTGCTGGACTTGAAGAGTTCCTAGGAAACTAGAGGAGTTCCAAGGCTACTGGCCTTGAAGAGTTCTTAGTGAACTGAAGTTCCAAGGCTGCTGGCCTTGAAGGAATCTTAGTGATTCAGGGTGCTGCCCTTCCTTAGTGGAAATTCTGTTAGTTGAAAGCAGTAGAGTGGATTAGGAGCTTGAGTTTCTGAACCACTTAAAATCCCTTTTGTCGTTTACTTTATGTCATTTACATTATGTACCTAACAGCTATAACTGCTATGCATGTATTAACTACTTACAACTTAATTAACTCTAAAAAAATGTATGTATGATTATGAATATATCAATGAAAGAGATCTTTTAATTATTCTGCTGTACTTGAAAAGATTTCTATGTTTGTCATATGTTAAACCATTAGCAATACAAAATAAACGAGAAAAGTATTTGAAATTAAAAAGATCTATTCAACCCCCCCCCCTTCTAGATCTATTGTGTGCCTACTGGAAACTAACACTTGGTATCAGAGCAGGTTCTCATGCTATATTCAAAAGCTAATCGCTTTGAGTCTGATCCTAGACACAAACATTGTTCTAAACTTAGTTTAGTAGTAAGTCACTTGTAAATGCAGATGAGCTCACACGTTAGAAATATTGTGTACAGGTAAATGTGTATATACACCTGAAGCTGCTCCGATTGGTTAATGTTCTTAAATGCCATACCAACAAGACTAATCCTTGGCCAAAGTCAATCTTGTAGTCTGAAGACCAGGAAAGGAAGCTCAAGAAGCATCAAAAGCAAAGAGTCAAGCATCCACCAGTCTGAAATATGAGATAGACATATATGCTAAGAAGCACGTATCCAGATAAGAAAGGAGAATTTCTCAAACATGTATTTGGCTAACAAGCAGCTGGATGTGAACCTTAAAGTTCAAAGTTGTCAAAGAACTAAAGATGCCAAGATTCTCTTAGCCTACATCTTCAAGACTCTGACTGATTAATCGAAGGACAATTGGAGAAACAAGCTGTCAGGAGTGAATGGAAAATTATACACATCAATGTCTAACCTCAGTATGCCAAAGATAAATGACTGTTAAGAAACTTACAGTGAAAAGGTACGGTTCCTCACTAATATAAATGTATACATCATGTTGCACCTTCTTATGCACTATAACAGTATTCTATCAAGAAATCATACTCTACCTAAAAGGGGGAAGAGAGAAAGTACACTGAGGTTGGAAACTCAAATACTTACAAACTTTCTCTCCATCCAAGTTTTAGGTTGAAGATAACATCTTGAAAGAAATCTGAAATAGGTCATAAGCATATCAAGGTTTAATTAATCTTAAGTGGGGAAATCTTTGTTGTTGGGTTAGTATGTATGTACAAACCTATGTTCTAATTTTTTTGATAATACATAGAGTATGATTAGTTTTACAAGAGTATCTTGAAGATTTGTAGAAACTGATCACCTCCATGAATTAACCAGATACAAATAAGTGATAGAGTTGATTCTTACTCTGTGAATATTTAAACTCTGTGAACATAACCAAGCAAATGATGAAACCATCAAAGGAAAAGAGTGTTTTATTAAAATGGTTAATCTTACACACACTTATCATCATGCATCTCAAAATATAATATCTAAATTGGATACATGCATGAATATGATTGTTGGTGATCAATATGATGATAATTCAAATATATGAGGAATAGGGATTTTAAAGGCTAACCTGGCAGGACCGATTTAACCATGGGTACCAAAAATAGAAATTTATCTAACCTGCAGGTGCTTGGTCTATTTGACCACACTAAGGAATGATGAAGCAGATAACTTCAGTCAAGAAGATTCAACCAGCAGAAGGCTTAAGACATTTCAAAAATGTCTTTGACAAAATCCTTATTTGTCAAAGCCTGTCCTTGAAGACTTGATGAGATAACATGAATGAAGCTCACATGGTCACTGATCTCCATATGGAAGCAGACCATTCACCCTACGATAAAAAGGGTCGTATATGCTCTATCATCCAAAGCATATCAGCTAAGAAGAACCCTCAAGGAACTCATCATAGAAGCAGAACTTCGCAAGCACAAACTGACAAGGAAGACAACGTTCGTAGTGCTATAAAATGATCATAGAGTGATCAGTCCTGAAGACATCCATGTCTATGATATAAGAAGGAGATAGGCAAGGCTGCATTCTGATACACATGATGAAGAAGAACTCACACCTCTCTGAGAAGAAAGTATCAACCATGGGGAAGCAGTGATCTACCAACAAAATAGCAGCACTAAAAATATTAGAAATATACTATTAAGCAATGTACCAGTTATAGAGTCCCAAAACTTTGTGGCTGATGAACCAAATAAAGATCCATAGTTAGTAGAAACGTCTCAAAACGTACTGCTGATAACCTTGTCAACCACCCAACTCAAAAGCATGGTACGCATACGATCAAACATCTGATCGTAGTGTAAGAGCAGAAGGACACCACGATTACAACCAATGCAAATGTCTAAATATCGATAGAGGAACTCCCCAACAGAAAAGGTTAAACGAGATATCAACGCAAATTACTTCTAAAAGTTTTTCATCTGAAAAGCGCCTCAGGGAAAAACCTGACCCTTAGCTCACTCTAAGAGGTTAGCCCTTCCTGAGCTACCTTAACCCAGAAGGAATGCTTAGTCAAGTTCATCTCAAGGACCAGGTCAGACAACGATCGTAGAGCAGATTCTGAAGTAAACTCAACGATCATAGTGTAACCTCAACGATCGTAGAGTAGGCTCGACGATCGCAGTCTTCCCAGAGGATATACTTGCTCATAGGAAGCTCGGAAGAACCAAACACTTGCTCAACAACTCAGATCGTGTGGAGATAAGTACGAATACAGCTTGGAAAGACATCCTGCAGACTCACCTCAGAAGTTCAATGCCCAAACTTTCATAAAGTACATCAGTGGTTAAGCCATACAGTTTCAAAATAAGGATTAATATCAAAACATCCACTGAAGCATCTCTCAGAAGACGATCGTTGAGTCGACAAAGAAAAATATAGAGTCTATAGCTACCTCACCAAGCTACTCTACGTACTGAAAAAGGTCAACGGTCAATCCACGTCAGTAAAACGCCTATTCTTTTAAAAGGAACATCAAAGTAAAAAGTTTATGGAAGTTACAGTTTCTTACTGGGCATTGTGCAACCAATGAATAATTGACACATCACAGCTTATACAGAGTCGGAAGAAAATGTCATAAAGACAAATTCAAAATCTCAAACCAGTTATCAAAAACTATCGAACCTCTCTCCCTCTCTTTTTTAAATCCTAGAATCCTCTTCAAAGCCTAAATCCATCAAACCTCTAGATTCACCCAAATCGCATTAAACTATCTCTTATAAGAGGTCTAAAACCAAATACCCATATATTTTGAACCCTCTGAATGGAAGAATGGCGTGTTATAACTGGAATCCAACTCGGCTTCAAGAAGTTCGAAAGATCAGAAAAGAAGTTCAAGGATATACTTGAGCTTATAAAGAGTGCGGGGTTTTCTGAATGCTTGGAAGCAAGCACTCCGGTCTATACTGAGCCTGTGAAGCAGTTCTACTCCAATGCAACGATAGATTATGGACTTATGTCCACGAAGGTCAAAGGAGTAAGTCTGAAGATAAGGGCATCAGACATCAATCAATGTCTAGAGTTTCCCAACCAAGGTCTGATAAACCTCGATGAAGTTGACATTGAAGAAGGTAAGAGATTAATGCATTACAAGAGGAACATAAATCTAAAGGATATGAAGAAGGAGTTTCCTGAAGAATTTGAATTTCTGGCTGAGATTACTGGAAAATGCATTCTGTGCAAGGATACTGCACATGATACTGTAAGTGATCTTCAACTGAGAATCATGACTGTAATCGTCATGAAGCAGCAGGTGAATTTTGGTGCTCTTCTAATTGATTGGCTGACCAAATGGGTGGAGAAGGCTGTGATGAAGAAGTCTACAGATAAACCCCTTACAAAGGTTTTTCATGGAAGACTCTTGAGTATTGTGCTGAAGAAGAAACTGGGAAGTAAGATAAAGGATGATGAGGGAGAATCATTGAATGTACATAAAGTGATGTCCCCACAACTATTTATAAACTAGAAGAAAAATCCCAAGGAAAACAAGAGGCTAATAACAACTAGGAGTAGCAGCAAAGTCTCTGCAAAGAAGAGGAAGGCGAAGGAGGTGGAAAGCTCTCAATCTGATGACTCTGTATCAGTAGCAGTCACACTAGCAAAGAAGAAGTCTAAGAGTGTGAAGAATATAGAGGCTCCACCAAGAAGTCTCTCCATTGACAACAAGAAACACAGAGTAGGAGAAGAGAAAGTATCAACTGCAGAAACCCCAAAGAGAAGAAGGAGTAACAGATTACTCCAAGAGCCATTCAAGAAGGAAGCAAAGGTAATAAAGAAGTCAGCCCCAGTTTTCCAAGAAAGTCCATCCAACAAAGAAGAGGACGTAGAGTCAGAAGATGGGAAGGGAACTGAAAGCTCTAAGATTGAACCCTCAAAGAGCAAGTCTAGCAATGAAGAAAAAGCTGAGTCTATGAAAGAAATAGCCAACTCCGATGGTGAAGAAGAATATGCATGCCCTATGGCTAACTCTCAGAGAATCCACTCTGATGATGAAGAAAGGTTTCAAGTTGACACAACTGCATCTCCTACTGTAAATGCTCCAACAAGCTCATGTGATGATGTTGAGTCCAAAGAAGAAGGACCTGCCCCTAGTGTTGCTGAACATCAAGAAAGCTTGTATGATGATTCAGAGGCTTGTCTGAACATCAAGAAAGCTTGATATATTCTAATTTTTCTATTTTATGATTTCACAAATTTAGCAATTACTTTGAGAAATTATGTAATTACTTGTGTATTTTTTTTGTGATTGCTTGTGAATTTTAATAAAATAAGACTATCATAAAAATTTTAAATAATAAAGTCTCAAAAAATGTTATTATAAATAATATTTGGGCATTATTCAGCTTCCATGTTGTAGCTCTGTACATAAACCCCATACCATTTTATTCTGTAATATATAATATTCTACACATAATAAAACGATACTCACCGCCAAAGAATATATATTCATTATTTTTTATATTTTTACCAACAAATATGTATCTTTATATATATATATATATATATATATATATATATATATATATATATATATAGGGGCGGATCAATGATACTAAGTTTTTTACATAATTTTTTGACTCTTGGATTTGAACACTCTTAATGGCTAAGATTAAAGCTAATTTTTAATTTATAATTAAATAAAAATAAAAACAAAGATTATGGTAACATACTAGTGATAGGTGAGAGTTGGATGATGGCTTCCTCCATCTGACAGTTTGACAACTCCAGGTTGAAGTTTTTGACGTGAAAAATACGAAGATGAAAAGCTCTAGGTTTTGTTTTTATTTTTATTTAGTTATAAATTAAAAATCAGCTTTAATATTAGCCATTAAGAGTGTTCAAATCCAAGAGTAAAAAAATTGTGTAAAAAACTTAGTGTCATTGATCCGCCCCCTATATACACTATATTCATTATTATTTTTAATAAAAATATACTTAATAAGTACTCCCTCAGTCCCAAATTATCTGTAATTTTGACCATTTACACATTTATTAAGAAATGAAATTATTATTCTAAATTTGTTACTAAAAATACAATTATATCCATAATTATGCAACTTAGAGAATACACTTATGAGGAGAAAAAAAAATGAATAGGATAAATTTTGTGCTATAACCACTTTTATTGTCTAGAAAAGAGCAAGCTTCAATGTATACCAAAAATTCTTTAGAACAACAGATAATTTGGAGTTAAGGGAATAGAAAAAAGAAAAGAAATTAAAAATAAAACACAAAAGCAAACAATGGGAAGTATTAATTGTTTTGTTTTGATGGAAAATATAGATTGCTACAAAAAAAAACACAAAAAGACAATAAAATTATAACCCGTGTTTTAAAAAGAAATAATATTTTTTTTAAAACATGTGGCATATTTGTAAATAAAAAAAATAGGTGGGACCACTCTCTTTTAATATTATATCTATTATTTTTTTTAAATAAAAATATATTTAATAAGTACTCCCTCAGTCCTAAATTATCTGTAATTTTGACAATTTACACATTTATTAAGAAATTGTAATTATTATGCTAAATTTGTTACTAAAAATACAATTATATCCATAATTATGCAATTTAGAGAATACACTTATGACGAGAAATTATAAATAAATTAATAAGATAAACTTGTAATATAACCACTTTAATTGTCTAGAAAAGAGCAAATTGCAATTATTTTGGTAAAACAAAAATTCCTTAAAACAACAGATAACTTGGAGTTGAGGGAATAGAAAAAGAAAAGAAATAAAAAATAAAACACCAAAGCAAACAATGGGATGTGTTAATTGTTTTGTTTTGATGAAAAATATAGATTGTTACAAAAAAAATTAAAAAAACACAAAAAGACAATAAAAACATAAATTATAAATTAATGGAAAGTATAAGTTGTTAAGATTAAAATTCATATTTCTTATTTTGCATTAGTGTTTTTCCCTATTTTTTTAAATTTCTTTTCTACGTATTTAGTACTCTTTTATATTTTATATTTTTTTCATATTTCATTTTTTGTATATTTTTGAAGTTCTTATAGCTTAGAGTACTATATATTTTATTAAAAAAAAATTGGAATGCAAAGCGTACTTCCAAAAAATCATTTTTGTTATATTAATATTATTTTAATATTTCCCCCTTTTCTCAATTCATTTTAATATTTTTGATAAATATATTTATTATGTGTAATAGTGTCCTAATTAAATTAAAAAAGAAAAAATTGTGATATTCTATAAATAGAGAGAGATTATATATGTTGAGGATCAACCACATTGCTTAGACCCTAAAAATTACAAGGCGGTGTGAAACGCATGGCGAAATCGAGAGATGAAGATTATTTTGTAAAACTCCCACAAGATTTGCTGGTAATTATCTTCTCAAAACTAGTCGTTAATTCAAGTATCCTTGATCTGTATATCTCCGATCTGAAATTCCTATTACGTTGCTCTCTTGTTTCGAAACGATTCAATTCATCCATCTCAACCACTCTCTCTTCGATACAACCTCTTTCTCTAACTAACAACATCGATCAATTCGTCCATCTCAACCACTATCTCTTCGATCCAAACTCTTTCCCTAACTAACAACATCGACCCCGCCGCCTCGGTCCCCAAAATCAAGAAGAAAAGTTTCATAATCTTCGATCCATGAATTGGAATCTGATCTCAAATGGAAAGCAGTTTACAGATCTTAATTTATTGCTTTGTAGCTCTGCAAATTCCATGAGTTGATGGGATTTTGATGATGTGGAGGAGGAGTTTGGTGAAGTTTGACAATGACTTTGAGAGACCACAAGGACAAGGGGTATGGATGTGTAAACTAGATTGTCTATAATATTACAAAGGGATAATGATATTTTTACATGGTTACTATCACGTGAATTGTAAATAGGTGTCCCATTCATGTTAGGGAAAACCCATGTGAAACTATCATATTTCCTTTGGAAATATCGTATTCCTATAACAAACGATTCTTGTTATAGTACTCATAGGTTTATTTTATTGGATGATAGTTTAGTGCCAATTGTTTAAACTTTGGGATCCTTAAGACTACTCAGGCTTTTCTTATATTGTGGTTTGCCTTTGTTATGCGATCGACTTTGGGATTACATTTTATTAATGTTTGGTTTGCTTCTTTTTTTTTTGTTGTTGATGGATTTGGCTTTTAGGAGGGTTCGTTGTAGATTAGATGTGTTTGCTAAATTTTGTTAAGTGTGTTGTTGATAGTGTTGGTTTATATGTTTTATTTAGTAATTAGAGCATCATATTATCATACTTCCCTACGGCTGCCCTATGCGAGTTGCAGGTGGTAAGTAAACTAGTGTTCCAACTTTATATCATATTGGATGATAGTTAATTGTATATTGTTTAAACTTTGGGATCCATAATCATACTTGGGATTGACTTGTTTTGTGGTGTGCCTTTGGTATGTGGTCTGCCTTGGGCTTACATTTAAAAGAAAATTCTCGATTGTTAAGCATAAAAATAATAAAGGGAATTATTTTTTCAGAATTTTAGCTGCATGTTTGGTTGGTTGACTGCGGCACATATGGACAAGTACATATTATTGAAAACATATAAAGATTGGCAATAGTGATATTATATAACATTCTTATTATAGTCTCCTTTGTAGGTGATTGCATGACATTGTTAAATAAAGATTTGCTACACTTGGAACTAGCTTGTTTTGTGATTGTGCCTTTGTTATGCAGTGGTAGACCTTGGGTTACCTTCTATTAATTTTGGTTTGGTTTTACACCAATTCTTGAGTCACCGTCTGTGGTCCGAAAACTAATCGAGTCACTACATGTGGTTAGTGAAGTGATATTTAGTAATAACAAATATTGTTTTAATGACCTTAATACCCTCTAATCTCCGTCAAATTTAACAAAACATACCCAGAAAATATATAAAACCCACAAAAAATAAACAAACCCATACTACCTCTCCTCAAAATGAACAGTATGAATTTGTTCAACCAACCTTATCCAAATATAAATCTATTCATATCAAATTACACATGATGATTATTTATCAACCTTAAAACTTTCAATTAATCAACAAATAAAAACACACAAGTAAAATTCTCCAAAACAAAACACCAACTCAAAACACAAACCTCATTAAGCAGATCAAAAGCAATTCTCTCTACATCCGGAGCGGAGGTCGTGGAAGAGTCAAATATCCATCCCGATGTCCGCGGTCTTTGCTGCAAATATCTGTCCTCGATGTCCATAGCTCATTCTGAAAACACACCTTCGCCATCTGAAATAATGGAATCACCATTTCCTATCACCGATAAGTAATTTTTTTTTCAATTCACAATCACGCTGTCATCATCTCTTATTTTTTTTGATTTTTTTCTTTTTAAATCTGTCCTTTTCGCCTCCCAATTTATATGTTTAGTGTTGTTTTTTGTTTGAGTTTGTAGTTGGAGGTGGTGTTCCGAGGTGTGGCCCTATGGTTAATTTGTTTGTGGTGGGTTGTGGGGGTGCTGAAAAATTTGGAAATTGGTTTGTCATTGTAGTGATGTGTAGGATATGGGTAAGGGTGGAATATTTTGATTTGGCTTTTAGGAGGGCTCTGACAGATTAGTTTTCTGTGTTTGCTAGTTAATCGTGGTGCTAGTTTGGAGTTCACATCATATATAACTTTTAGGAGGGCTCTGACAGATTAGTTCATTGAGTTGAGGGAATTTTTTTGAAAGCTTGAATTATAACTTTCATATTACAAAGAGATTAACAAGTTAGTGAGTTTGGCACAAGATTAAAAAAGCATAAAAAAGCGGCACAAATCATCAAAACAGCATGCCAAAATAGATGGGATATTATCTCTTATTATAAAGCCTTTAGCTTTTGAGTCACATCTTATCCTAAAAGGAGTTTTATTTAATTTAACTATTTTTATGTATGGAAAGTAATTATTATCTTTATGTTGACTCATCCACGTTTGTCCTTTAATTGTTTCTCACATCTCTTTTCCATCATTCTTTAAATTCCAAATTATAGATTGACAAGTCTAGTTTACACATTTTGTGATTTTAGATAAATTTTGAATTTAGATCAATTTTTTTATACTTTAAAAAGTTTATATTGAACATTTATTGTGTGCCCAATGGCTTGTATAAAAAGAATATTTTGTTCGACACACATGGTTTGACGGTCAACCAGTAAAAATTGGAACCGGTCGGAAATTCGGTCCGGATTGGACCAATAATCCGTTTTTGATCATAATTCGGTAGAACTTTTTTAATTTTTTTTTGTATCAATTTTTTTTAATATTAAAATTAATCACTTTTAGTAATATTGTAACTCAACTTTATTATGTTTTAGTTCATAAAAAACAAGATTTTTTTTTAAATTTTTATTAATTACTAGTTATATATATTTTTATATATTAATGACGGATTAATAACGGTTTGACCACTGATTGAACAAGTGATCCATTGTTCTCTTCAACACTTGTCTAATCTCACTACTTCAAAACAATTTACACCAAAACATAATTAATTAGGTCTATGCATTTTCAATTTCATTTGTTTAAGGCACAAAATGGTAATCGGAAAGAAGAAATCCAAAGCCAAAGGGAAATCCAAAAGCTAAAAGCAAAATCAAAGCACAAGAAAGTGAGTATAAATTTACTTTATATTTTGCGCCGTTGTATAGTTTTAATCGGTACGGGTGTGTTAATTGGCTTTTGAGTTGAGAGAGAGAGAGAGAGAGAGAAATAATTTGAGTCATTCCTTTGTTACATATAATATGATCAAGGGTAAATTAGTCAAGGTAAAATTATATTTAGTTGATTTATGTACTTTAGACATGTTTTTGAGGGCAATTATTTTTTCATTTAAGTCGTCATTATTCTGGGGACGGTATGAGTACTTTTTTTTCCTATATAACATCTGCAATAATTAATAATTAATAATAATAAATATAATATAGTAAAAGATTCCTAAGGATTTTCAACCTATGAAATGATAGGAAGGTAACTTTTCCTTAGTTATGTTTGGAAGTTTAGTAAGAAAATCAGGACATAAATGTCTAAAATTTGTTTCATGAGTTACAAATAAGGGCAGTTACAGGATTAAAATAAATTTTACTAAACTCATTTTCTTTTCTTTAGGGGGGTGTATTCAATTAAGATTTTTAAAGACTTTTAAAAACTTTAAAAGTTTGGTTGTATTCAATCAAGACATTTAAAGAGTTTATAAAAGTTTAGTGGTATTGAATTAAGATTTTTACAAAGTCTATAAAAGTTAAGTGGTATTGAATTAAGATTTTTACAAAGTGTATAAAAGTATTTTGGTATTCAAAAAGTCATAGATTTTAAAGATTTTTATCAAATGGTAGAGTTTGACAGACTTTAGAAAAAGAATCATAACTATCAACTCATATCCAAAGTCTTACCTCATCTCTAAAGATTTTTAAAGACTTCCAAATAAACACAAAGGCAGATAAAATTAGTTATTAATTGGACTTTGTCTTTTATTGGGTCAAATTAGTTATTTATTTTATATTGGCTAATAAATATTAATATGTGATGGATAAATAATTTGGAAAAATTTGGGCCATAAAAATAATTGAATTTATTATAATTTTATTATAAGAGAATTAACAAGATATATTAATAAGTAAACAAATAACTAGACCTCATCTGAATTGGTGAGGGAAAAAAAAGCCGTTCGAAAGCTTCCAATAGAAAGAGGAAAGAGATTTGTTCAACAAATGTGAGATAAAACCATAAAAATCTCATATATATCAATTGTAAATATTATGTATTATAATATATGAAAATAGAAAATATATGATGTGTATGTGTATATTTTTTTTTAATTTTCTGACATTTTAAACGAAGAAAATCACTGTTAATTTTTGAGACATCCTCCATATTCGTCTTCAAGTGTCTTTGGTGTATCATAATGAAATAATATAACATGTGGTTGTATTTCTACATGACAAATTGACATAATCGTTATCTTTCCCTTATAAAAAAGGAAAAAATGTACTGCTTTAATATATGTTAGACGCATAAAAAAGGTCCACACAATCAAACAAAATTAGCAGCAGTTAAGATAAAAATTTGGGTTGACAGAATCACACAATCATACAATCAACATATATATATATATATATATATATATATATATATATATATATATATATATTAGTAAAACAATCAATAATAAAAAGCAATCAATTATTAGTAAAAAGCGTATGCATATGCATAAAATATATATAGCTCAATGAAAAGTGAGCTTAATTTTTGTATAGCGACTGTAATTTTTAAAATTTTATTGGTATTCGAGTATCCAAATGTATTATGAAATAAGTAAAATAATGTAAACGCTTTCAACATATATAAAATCTCATGCCACAATAATATAATGAGATTTACTCTAGTTCATGAAAAAAAAGAGAGTGAGGTTGTACACATGGACTAATTAACAATTAATATAAGTTGCAAGATATATTAAAAGTATACAAAAATCTATCACAGTCTTGATAAAAAATTTATAAAAGTATGTTACTTATTTCATGGAGTCTATAAAAGTCATTTTAAAAAAGTCTGTGAAAGTCATTAAAATTTCACAAATTCTACAAAAGTTTGTCACATAAAAAATATCTTTAAAAATCTTAATTAAATACACCCCCCTTAATTTTCCTACCATTTTGGTCGGTCATTAGCTTTCCTTACCTTTCTTGACTTAAAAACTCACAAACATGGGATTCTATCATTTTCTTAGTTTTAAAAAGTGTTAAATACATTTTGTATCCATCAAGTATACCCCATTTTGTACATTGCATCCTATATTTTAAATCATGACACTTTGCTTCCCGCATTTTAAGCAAACTGACACATAACACCCTCTCGCCCAAAATTTGTCGCTAAAAGTGTTGGGAAAGTGTCAGATTTGGTGTTTTTAGCGATGAATTTTGGGTCGAAGGGTGTTATGTACCGATTCGCTAAAAGTTTGGGATGCAAAGTTTTAAATTTTGAAATCTATGATGTAATGTGCAAAATGAGATAAACATGGGGATGCAAACTGAATTTAACTTTTTTTAAAACTCGTAAACAAGGTGTTTGGGTAGAAAATATCAAGTAGAATGAAGAAATCCAAATCATAAGGGAGATCTAAAGCTGAAGGGAAATCCAAAAATAACGCAAAACTGGAGTAGGAAAAAAACTACAAAATGAAATACTTTGTTCATATCATATACCAAAAACTACTCCTTAATGATAATGGTGAAAGTTTAGTCACAAACCTCAAATTCATATGTCAATGCTCAATCGTTTCCAAGTAATTCAATTCCACTATCCCTCTTCTTCACTCAATTTCCCTAATTTATACGGATTTCGAAGCAATTTGATCCCTATGTCAACAAGAGAAGCATGGGGAAAATCATCAACAAGTTTTATGTTCTTCAATCTTTGTATGTGGAGTACAATGTATTGAGATCTAGTTACATATGGAAAGCCGTATACAGATCTGAATTTTACAGCTTTGCGGCAATAGAATGCACCCATCGTGAAGATGAATTTGAAATGCAAGTAGATTCGATGATTAAATTGCACAAGATAAGGGTGTTTGTTGATTGGAAAGCACAAATTGCTTCATAGTGTTGTAATTACGGGTTCAAGGAACTTGGGAAGGATTTCTTTTGGACGCTAATGGCGCGTTTGATAAAAACTGAATGAATCTAAATTTGAATGAGCTGAATGAAAAAAGTTGTTTGATAATTAACATGTCTGAAATACTGAATGACAAAATTTTATTATTTTATCCCTCTAAAAAAATTCAAAGTTGTTGTAAATGTATTTAATATTACTTAATATAATAGTTAATATTTTTTTTAAATTTTTTTACTTTATTCAGTTGTTCATTCACCCATTCAGCCAAAAAAATCTGACTTAGTCATTCAGCTCAATCATCTGACCGATTCAACCATCCAGACGATTTTTTTCCAAAACAAACGTACTTAATGGCTGACCGATTTAGCCATTCAGCTATTCAGATGTATTCAGTCTCAAACAAACAGCCCCTAAGACTACTTTTTACCAGCTTAGAAATTGTAAAGTGTGGTAGAGTGTCAAACTTGTGTATGTCATTACCAGGTTTTTAGACAAAAGGGGTGAAATTTGTGATCATTAATAAAGGGGAAAATGCACCTTATATGATATAATATGTTGGGAATTCAATGACAATGAGAAGGTGTTTGGGGAAGCTTTGACATTGATTTTGAAAAATCACAAGGACAAGATAAGGAGGATAAAATATCAACCAGATTGACATTGTTATGTCTATCTTGCTATGCAAATATATTGGAGAGATGCTCCATAGTAAATGTTTGCGATGACATTATTCGATTAAAGATATCTCTATTGTTCACAAACAATTCAAATTTAAAAAAAAAGTGATAATAGAAAAGCGAAATAGTTTTAAAGTTATAACTTTGGATGACCATATGTATATTTACTTAAATAATGTCATTGTAAACATTTGCTATGAATCACTTCTCATCATATTGTAACACATTTTTTTTTGTGGTTTTATACTATGACGACAATAGTTATGCAGTAGACCTTCAATTTTATTAAGGATAAATTACAATTAACCACCTAAGATTTTATTATTTTTTCACTTAACCACCTGTTGTTTAAAAATCTACATTTTTTTGACGCAAAAAATCTACATTTAAACACTTGTAGTATTGAGGTTAATTGAAACTGCCAATTTTTTCATCCAACTTAGCAGTGTGTGCATGCCATTCGCCAAAAGTGTGTGAAAACCCACTAAAACTCTAAAAGAAATTTTTAAAAAAGACCCAAAATACCTCACCCAAACTCACTCTCTCTCATCATCTTCTCCCTACCTAATCACCACCACTTCCATCATAAAAATACTCCATAGCCACCAACTTCAACTTGAAATAAAGCATACGCATAAAAGAAAATAATTTTTTTTCAACAACGATTCTTGATATATTTTCTTGAGAAAAAAAATGTTTAAATTTTAGGGCTTAAGTATCTCTGTCTATTATCTCCTCGACTACAAACTTGCTTTATATGTATCAATGCGCCTCTATCTGTATTGTTGGTGTTGGGAAAAGTACGCCAAAAATAATCTATATCCTAGGAATTACTTTTCCATCTTTGTGTAATTAAATATGAAATCAATAAAACCAATTATGAGAACAAAAATAACAAATAACCATCCACAAGCAAGACAACAAATTTACGTGAAAAACCCTCTAAAATTAAGAGGTAAAAACCACGGGTCAAACTCCGAATCTCCACTATATCACTAATAACGGGCTTACAATAATCCTCTCAAGTTTTATGCCCTAAAACTTGAGGTTACACAATAAATTTAGAGAATACAATTTTACCTTTAATTAGGTTGAGAAACCTAATTAACTTCACCACTCAAAAACACCCCAAACAATAAAATCTTCAAGCTTTCAATTGAATGGAGATGGCAGCGGATACCCACGAACAACAAACTGTAATTCTCTCAATTTATTCTTTTGGTATCTTCTTACTACCAAGTTTATCTCATGTGTCAAATAAGACTCCCTCATAGCCTTATTTATAGTACTCTTCTTAATCCATTCCTATTATGGATTAGAAACAATTTATTCTCCTAATCAAATTAGGGATCACATACCAACCAATCTAACAAGTAAATCCTTTTTTATTTCAACTTGGATTCCTTTCATGGAATCTCTAATTCCAATATTGCTTCCATTAACCCAATTTCTAATTAGATTAATATCAAGTAAAACCACTTACTTGCTCAAAAAGAAAATCAATTCTTTTCTATCTTGGATTCTATCTCATGGGTGAGGACCCACACCCAACAGTTGGCTCCATCATTTCCCATCTTTGTCTCCATCTTCATATTCTCTCCTCCATCTTTTCTCCTTATCCAATTGAAAATCCTAAATTAAACCCCAAATCTATCATCACCTAATTCACCCACCACCAACAACACCACCACCGTCGTTGCCCCCTCCATCTCTACCATCATTGCACATGCACACCTCATCCATTTGATATTTTCACAAATAGAAACCCCAATTTAACTCCACTTGCAATCAAAATCATCAAATTAAACTTTAAAATTAAACATCATCACTCATCCACCCATCGTGATCCTGTTTAAGTTTGAAAATATTTTAAAGTTAGAGATCAGAGAGAATGTATGTGAATAGTACTGAAGGTGGTGTATGTGTGTATATAGAAATTAGAATATTGATGGTAAATCAATAAGTGAGTTTTATAAGAAATAATTAAAATAAGGGTTAAAGCTTAGGGTTTGGGACAAAAATGTCCAAACACACTTTAGTTAACGGGTTTATGACAAAAAGTAATTTTTCGCTTCACCTCAAAAACTCAAATGTTTAAATGTAAGTTTTTTAAATAACAGGTGGTTAAGTGAGAAATCGAATAAATCTCAAGTAGTTAAATGAAATTTACCCTTTTATTAATTTGGTTTGCTACTGCTTCGGATTTGGATGTTAAGCAGTTGGAACTAAATGTTGTCTAATGTCTATGTTTGCTAAAGTTGGTTAAGCATGGTTTTCTATGATTTTGGTTTATCTGTTTTATTTAATTATTACACCATTGTATGTTGTAAAATAGAGATTTAGCATTTTTCTTGGAAAATTTTTATTTTGTCGAAAAATTCTAACGTACATTCATAATCATATAACACGTAATCTAGGTCAAAAATTATCCTTTAACCACATAAAACACAAACATTTTCATAACAATATTTATTTATTTTATTTATTTAATAAATATTAATAACCCTTATTACAAGGGAGTTACATTCCCGCTCATTACAATTTCACATTCATCTTCAAGTTAACTCATTTCCATCCATTTTGACGGCAATTACATTCCACTAGCCAAAAAGGAGTGAAGTGATATTTAGTAATAACAAATATTGTTCTAATGACCTTAATACCCTCTACTCTCCCTCAAATTTAACAAAACATACCTTCACAATATAGTCACCCACAAAAAATAAACAAACCCATTTTACCTCCCCTCAAAAAGAACAACAGGAGGAATTTTTCCAACCAACCCCATCCAAATATAAATCTATTCGTATCAAATTACACATGATGATTATTTATCAAACCTTAAATTTTCAAATAATCAACAAACAAAAACACACAAGTAAAATTCCTCAAAACAAAACACTAACTCAAAAACACAAACCTCATTAAGCAGATCAAAAGCAATTTTCTCTACATCCGGAGCGGAGGTTGTGGAAGAGTCAAATATCCATCGGTCTTTAGTGCAAAGTTATGTTCTCGATGTCCATAACCCATTTTGAAAACACCATCGCCACCTAAAATAATAGAATCATCGTCTCCTATTACGTACCGATAAGTAATTTTTTTTTGAATTCACAATCGCGCTGTCATCATCTCTTATTTTTTTGATTTTTTTTTTCATTTTAAATATCTCCTTTTCGCTTACCGATTTATATGTTTAGTGTTGTTTTTTGTTTGAGTTTGTAGATGGAGGTGGTGTTTTGAGGTGTGGCCCTATAGTAAAATTTGTTTGTGGTG
This sequence comes from Panax notoginseng, assembly GCA_016801055.1. Taxonomy (NCBI): domain Eukaryota; kingdom Viridiplantae; phylum Streptophyta; class Magnoliopsida; order Apiales; family Araliaceae; genus Panax; species Panax notoginseng. The sequence goes on from CM029022.1 coordinate 163,115,448, forward strand.
GGTTGTGAGGGTGCGAAAAAATTTGGGAATTGGGGTTGTCATTGTAATGATACTTAGATATGGGTAGGGGCGGCATGCTGTTAGAGGTGGTGGTGTTTGATATAATGGGGGTGATGGATGGAAAAATAAGTCTAAGCGAACAAGCTTTTTGGGACCCGGAAAATTGGACCGATCTTTTTTTTCTTATTTTTTTCTTTTGAATCTCAAAAAATTTATAATATTTATTTGGATGATTTACATATTCTATTATATTTTTAAAAATAATTACAACAATAGTGCACTCATAACAACTAATACACTTCCATATTTATTTATAATACTAGTGCAAATAAGATCCCTTAATTTAGGGAATTAACATTCAATTAGAATTCTTTAATTTAGGGATTAGTTATACCCATGACTTATTCTCTCTCTCCTCATCTATTACAACTGCAGTTAGTCATCACCCTTCTTCTTCATTCAACGTATTCATAGATATCAGTCTGGCAAAACAAGGTATGCCGCATCTACTCCTCCACCGACAGCCGCCGCATCTCCTCCTCCTCCGGCACCTACACCTTCACCCTCCGCCACTCCTCCACCGGCAGCCGCATCTACTCCTCCACCGACAGTCGCCCCTTCGCCCGTCGCCACTCCTACACCGGCAGCCTCCGGTCCTTCCCCATCATCTTCTGCCACACCTCCGGCACCTTCCTCCGGCGCCATTCCTCCCGCCCCAGGCTCAAACACCACTCCATCATCACCATCTCCGGGCAGCGTCACCGCTCCAAAATGAAGAGTATATCTCCAGTAGCTTCTCAAAATGAAGGGTCAAAATGGAGGTGGGTATGAAGATTCAGGCGGTGGCGGCGGTGGATATGAATACTGGATGATGGCGGTGAATTTGAATACTGGATGATGGTAACCAAACCTTTATACCTAGGTAACCAAACTGTCATATCAAAGTAACCAATCAACCTCCATACTTTAAATTTTTTTTTTAGTACAGTTGGTTACCAAACCCTCAGATCAAGGTAAGCAAACCTTCGTACCAAGGTAACAAAACCTTCATACTAAAGTAACTAATTCACATCCACACCCGTAGTTTTTTCATAGTGCAGTTGGTAACCAAACCTTCAGACCATGGTAACCAATTCAATTTTATTAAGTTACCAATTTTGTTTGAATGTGATGCAGTTGGTAGCCAACCATTCATTCAAAGGTAACCATTTTATTATTTATGAGTAACAAAATAGTTATAAAAAAAATTTCAGAACATTAATAGTTACATCTATTTATTTTTAAACTTTTTGTAGGGCTAATCTTCTTCTTATATATTCTCATTGGCGTTTTGGACAACGGAGATTCACGGCGGTGTAGCGGCGGAGTATGTGAGGTGTAGCGGCGGTGTAGCAGCGGACTATTATTTCAAAGTGTATGTGAGGGAGATGCAGATTTGAGTTTGAATATTTAAATTTGAATTTTTATTTTGAATTTGAATTTATTTTTGTTGTTAGATCCAAATATTTGAATTTGAATTATTAATTATGGCAGTTATTTGTCCTTGATTTTAGGTTTCCTTATTAATGTGAATTGTACTATTTTTGTAATATGAGTTCTCTTTTTGTAAGTATTTGGTTGATGCACTTTTCTTGTAATTACTTTTTATTTGTTGTATACTTATGTAAAGAACCCTATTTATTTTAATTTAAATTTTTATAAAATTTAGTGATTTATGTGTAATTTAGATACATGTAAAAAATAGGGTTGTACAAATTATACACCTTATATGTAATTTGTACAACTCTATTTTTTACATGTATCCAAATTATACCTAAATCACTTATTTTTGTAAAAATTTAAGTTAAAATATGTATTATAATTTTTTTGAGTAAAAATAAAATAAAATTAGACCGTTACAATTTTTCGGTTCCAAAAAGATGTCCCCATAGAAGGACTCTGGATGGAATGGTGGTAATGGATGGACGGATGATGATGGTGGTGGGACTTGGTGGGTGGGACGGTAGATGATTGATTAGATAACGATTGGTATTAAAAATATTATAATTTTTTTAAGAATAGTTGTTCTTTAAACTTCACGGTGGACGGTGGTAGTGGGTTGTTCCTTCATAATAAAATAAATGATATAAAAAATAATTATAAAAAAAAATTTAGAAGAGCATTTCTTTAAATTTCATGGTGACGGTCATGATACTTCCTAGTTTTTTTTAATAAGCTTATTTTCACATCAAATTTTTTGCCCTGAAAAATGGTTTTATCGACGACGCATATTAGCGACCGTGTTCTCGTCGACAATGAGGTCATTATCGACGCCAATGACCCTTCTTCTTGTAGTGGATATGTCCTAAAATAGAAACGTTATTTTTAATTTTAAAATGAACTAAAATAGGAACATTATCTTTTATTTTAAATAATAAATTAGGAATATCATGTAATTTTAAAAATAATATTCCTAAATAAAGTCCATTTTAAAGTTATTAATACCTAAATTTTTAATCACGTCTCTAATTTTAATAATGTGCTAAAAAAATATATTTATGATTTTATAACATAACTTTTTGGGCGCCGCCTCTATTTTAAATACAAATCCTTCTTGCAAAAGAAATATTGGAATACTTAATTACACACGCATATAAAGTTATGAATGGTTTTTCTTTTCTTTTCTATTTTTTCACCGCCTCTATTCAAATTTCAAAATGCAAATACGTCCCCCAATTGGAATAGTGTATAAATTACTTGACCTCCAAGTGATCTATTATTATATATATAACCCTTGGTCATTATTCATAAACAATATTACGCAAGAGAAATCATGTCTAACACAACCACTACACAAAATCCTACACAAACTAGCACTGCCGCAACCCACCACCACCACCCTATTTCGTCCACCAAAAAATCATACATTGATTCAATCCCAACCATCAAAGCTACGAGTTCTTTTGTAAAATCTTGCTCAGGAGAAATTTGTTCCGTTTGTACGTATGAATTTGTTATGGATGAGAATGTGGCCATTCTGTCTGATTGCACGCACAAGTTTCATGCAGAATGCATAGTTCCATGGCTAGAATGAAACAATACATGCCCGGTGTGCCGCCACAAGTTGCCGGAGGAGATCAACAATAGTCCGTCGATGACACTGAGGCGTAAATTAAGGATGTCGGTCAACCCGATTAATTTTGGAAAATAAATAGCATCGCGCAATCTGAGATAACTAATGGATTATATATCTATGTATATATATGTTACTGCTGTATAGGTGCTTTGATCTTCATTGGTGTAACTTTTTTACGAAAGTTATGACGTTATTATGAAATTTAGAGGCTTGTTGTAAATCTTGATTTTCTGATATTTGGTTGTTATATATATCTAATAAAATACAAATGATTTTGAATTTTTCGCTCACTCAATAAATTATCTGAGCCGTTCAAAATTTGGGATAAATCCCACCGTCCATACATTGTCGGAGGCACGGGACACAACTAGTATATAAACACACACAAAAACATACATATGTGTGTGTTACCAGTACTATGCAGGTGCTTTGATCTTCATTACTGTTTAACCTGTTTTATGAAGTTTATGATGTTATTATGAAATTAATCATTATTTTTTATTGCTATTGAGGATGATGTTCAAATTAAGAAAATAATTTTCAAATAGTATTCTAAGTTATATTTTTTGACATGAATTTCTTTAATTTTGAACAAGAAAATGATGAAATTTGTTAATTATCCAAAAAAAATCTCTACTCATTTTAAAATTATTATTTCATAATAATGATATTATAATTTAGAACAGAGGTAGTATTTATTTATCAAAATAGTAATTGTTGGTACCTGAAAATGACTTAAACTTTTGGCAGCAACTTATTTTAAAATGACTTAAAGTTAAAATTTAAGTTGAATTATAAGTCATTTTAAGTTGTGACTTATACGTAAAAGCGTTCGGCACCAAATTGACTTATAAATCAGAAATTAAGTTAAAATAAGTTGTGAAGGTGTTCGATTGATAATAACTTATAAGTTAAAATAAAATATAAAAATTACTAAAAAAGACATTAATAAAAAGATGCATTGATTTAATATCATATTATAAACATCACCATTTTTTTCATTAAATAAAACATTAAGCAAAAAAATATATCATATATATTGTATTATAAATATAATATAATATATTATATAATATATAATATTATATGCATATATTTTATTATGTGTTGCACTACAAGAAAAATGCTTAATTCCGATAGAATTTTTCGTCAGAATAAGCTTATTTCTGACAGACTTTTTCTTCAGAAATTCAGTTGGATTAAAGGTTGTAGGGGATAAGTTCGTCGGAAATTCGATCGGAAATAAGAATCGTCGGTGGAATTATGGTTGACGGACAGCCCGTCGCAGGTAGAATGTTTCCAACGGAATTATGTCCGACGAACGAATTCCGTTGGTGATTGATGAACAGAGGCACCAACTGAAATGTTTTGTGGACAGAGTATATAATTTTTTCTCTCACTCTTTTTATATATATTGAATGAATACCAACAATCTATATATAGATGTACAAAGGAAACAACCTACCATAAAACTATTCTAGGCTATACATAATCTTAAGCTAAGAATTTGGTTGACCCTTAAACAAATATATTATACAAAATCAGAAGCTAAGATTACTCCTACAATTTTTCTTAATTGACAACTCACGCCAACACTCCCCTCAAGTTGGTGCAAAGATATCATCGATGCCCAACTTGTCAAGTAAGTTATAGAAAATCCTGCTAGACACTGCCTTCGTAAGTATATCTGTCAGCTGGTCTTCAAATTTAACAAACGGAAATCGAATTATCTTAGCTTCAAGATTTTGTTTGATGAAATGTCGATCTACCTCTATATGTTTAGTCCGATCATGTTGAACTGGGTTATGAGAAATATCTATGGCTGCCTTATTGTCACACAATTTATTTTGGACTACGAAGCGAAGCCAATCGCTATTAATAACCTCTTAAGCCAAAGGAGTTCACACAGTCCTTTGGCCATTCTTCTGAACTCTGCTTCAGCACTAGCTAATGCCACCACCTTTTACTTCTTGCTTCACATGACTTCTCCATGTGACGAGATTGCCTCCTACAAAGGTGAAGTAGCCTGCTGTAGACTTCCTGTCAGAGACACTTCCTACCTAGTCTGAATCTGTGTAACCTTCAATGTTAAGATGATTATTCTTTGTGAATAAAAGCCCTTTCCCTGGAGCGGACTTTAAGTAACGAAGAATTCAAACTACAACATTCATATGTTCTTCACTAGGTGAATGCATAAATTGACTGACTATGTTCACTGCATAAGCAATATATGGACGGGTATGGGATAAATAGATTAATTTGCCCACTAATCTTTGATACCTCTCTTTATTAGTCGGCAGCTGATCTGGATACTCTCCAAGTTTATGATTATGAATAATTAGAGTATCTACTGGTTTACAATCTAGCAATCCCACCTCAGACAATAAATCTAGCACATATTTCCTTTGAGAAAGAAATATACCTTTCCTTAATCTGGCTACTTCAATCCCTAAGAAATACTTGAGACCCCTAAGATTCTTCATTTCAAACTCGGCTGCCAATCTCTTTTGCAGTCTAGCGATCTCTTCCGAGTCATCCCTTGTGATAATCATGTCATCCACATAGATTATTAATGCACTTACCTTCCCTGTCGTCGTTTCAAGAAAAGAGTATGATTTGAGTTACTTTGACAGAAACCATACTTTTTCATAGCCAAGCTAAACCGTCCAAACCATACGCGAGGTGATTGTTTTAGGCCATATAGAGATCGTTGCAATTTACACACCACCCTTGTCTTTGAGGAAGCCATGTACCCTGGTGGAATATCCATATAAATCTCCTCTTCAAGGTCGCCGTGAAGAAAGGCATTTTTTTACATCAAACTGATGCAATGGCCATTCTAGGTTTGCAGTAAGAGACAGTAAAACCCTGACAGTATTCAGTTTTGCCACAGGTGAAAAAGTTTCTTGATAATCTATGTCGTATGTTTGTGTATATCCCTTCTCCATGAGTCTTGCCTTATATCTTTAAATAGACCCATCTGCTTTATGTTTAATGGAGAAGACCCATTTACACCCAATTGGTTTCTTTCCATCTGGCAGTGGGATACGCTTCCATGTTCTATTTTTCTTTAGCGCTTCCATCTCTTCTTCTATCGATTGGGTCCACTTTGGATCAACTAAGGCATCTTGTACATTAGTGGGAACATGTGTGGATGACAAGTTATGTACGAATGCTCTAAGAGGTTTTGATAATCTCCCAGTTGATACATGATTTGTAATGGGATATTTTGATCTTCTTTCCTCAAAGTCCGGTGAGTACCGATTCGGAGGCTTTCCACGATTATGTCTGAAAGGTAAGTGATATCCAAGAGATATATTCGAGTTATCAAGGGAAGAAGGAGTAATATGAGAACTTACCTCAGGAGTATTCTCAAGAGCTGGGTCATTCGGTACTAAAGGATGAGGGGTTTGTACAATTTCAATGTCCATTCCCACTACTTGCTTGGCCTCTTCCACAGTCTCCTGCTCAGTATCTGAGTTGTCAATTCTATTCTCCTCACTACCCACCACATCATTTTCGTCATTTTGTTCGCTCACCGGCAACACCAAATTACCAGGTTACCCAGTTTCAATTTATCCAAGAATGTCCTCGGACTCATCACAATCCCACCAATTCTGCCTTTCGACTGATATCTCCCCCTGGAAGGAAAAATTGGATGCCGGTATAAAAAAACTTTCAGACTCCACAAAGGTAACATCCATGGTAACATATGTACGCCCGGTAGTAGGATGGTAACATCGATATCCTTTTTTTTGTGTCCCATAGCCTAAAAAAATACAACGAATTGCACAAGGATCAAGCTTAGTGCACTAGTTTTTATGGAGATTGACAAAAACTACGCATCCAAAGACTCGAGGAGGAATCACCAAAATAGAGGGAAGAGAGACATACTTAGAGAAAACCTCCAATAGAGTCTTAAATTCCAACACCTTCGACGGCATACGATTCAGAAGATGTACTGCAGTGACTATAACATTATCCCAATATCTGTTTGGTACATATGCGGCAATCAATAATGCACGAGCAGTTTCTAAGATATACATGTTATTTCGTTCAGTAATTCTGTTCTGTTGTGGTTTTTGGGTACAAGAGGTTTCATGAAGGAGCCCATTATTTTGAAAGTAAACTTGGAATTCCCGATTAATATATTCTCCACCATTGTCACTACGAAGAATTTGAGATTTAGCTGAAAATTGTGTCTGAATCATAGTATGAAATGTTTTAAATATATCAAACACATCATCCTTATGTGTCATCAAATACAACCAGGTCATTCGTGTACAATCATCAACAAAAGTTACAAACCAACGAAATCCAGAAACAGTAGTAACAGGAGATGGTCCCCAAACATCTGAATGAATTAAGGCAAAAGGGATATCACTTTTATTTAAGTTTATTGGAAAAGGTACATGATGACTTTTAGCTAAAATGCAAGTTTCACACGTAAAATTTGGGTCTTTTAAATTGGAGAATAAATCAGGAAATAGATACTTCATATAACTAAAAGACGGATGTCCTAGACGTCGATGCCATAGCCAAATCTGTCTCTCCTTGATACCAGTTGAGTGCTGCATATTACTCACTTTACCATGACTAAAATCATCCATGTAGTACAACCCCTCTCTTTTAGTACCAAGCCCAATGATCTCCTTTGTGAGAATATCCTGAAATAGACAAAATGTAGGATAAATTAAAGCAACACAATTTAACTCTTCAGTAGCTTATCCAATAGATATCAATTTATTTGAAAGAGATGAAACCAATAGTGTATTAGATAGAGAGAAGGAGGGTGAGTGAGTAACAGTTTTAGCTCCTATAACAGGGTATGTGACCCCATTGGCATTAGCGACCCTACTCCGTTTTGGTTGGGTAATCTCGATAAAGTCATTTGGATCGAAAGTAATGTGGTCAGTTGCTCCTGAATCAATAATCCAGCCATTACAATTATCCTGATTAGTGCTAAGTAATGCATAGCCACAGTTTCCTTGATCATTGTAAGTGGTTGAATCACCCGATGGTTCCACTTGTGGAATCAAGGATAATTGAGGTTCTGCATTTACCAAAGCAGCCCGCCCTAACTCGCTATCAACATCAGGTTGTTTACGTGCCTTGAGTTCTTTCCACCAATTTGGATATCCATGTAACTTAAAACAAGTTTCTCGAGTATGCTTCATGTTCCCACAATTTGTACATCCTCCCTCCATTTGTGATTTGGCCTTTGAAGTTGTATTTATCTTTCCTCCTCTCATAGAGGATGTTCCAATTTTGGCTATTTGAAGTGTCAGTGGACGCTGAAGTTCCATCTTGGTTCCTCTCGAGGCCATGGCAGTAGCTTGTGTGGATTTCATTCCCGCCCTCATAACAGTTTGTCTTACATCCTCCCTTCGAACATATGCATAGTCATGTTCAATTGTAGGAAACGGTCGAATTTAAAGTATATCGGCCCGAATCTTGTCAAGACGATCATCCAACCCATCGAGAAACATATACACTCTATCCTCCTATTGAATCGAGTTATACTTCTCTATATCTTCTTGACACTTTGGGATGTCAAAAATCGATTTCTCTCCTTAGGCCTTGAAGACCATTGTAATATGTTTCAATGGACCCTCCAGCTTATCTCATTCTAGTCACACATCTTTTCAAATCATACACTTGAGATATATCAGTTCCATCAAAAAAGGTTATAGCAATCGAATCCCATACCATTTTTGCAGTTGGGAAGCGAATGAAATTACCTATCAAGGTTGAATCCATGGAATTGATTAACCATCCCTTCACAATTGCATTCTTAGTTCTCCACTTCCTGAACCCTGGGTCTGTCGATTTTGGTTCTGGAATGTCTCCATTTATATATCCCAATTTATCTTTGCCAGAGATAAACATCTCCATAACCTGGGACCATAAGTCATAGTTGGTTCCGTCCAACTTAATGCCAATCTGTGCAGCAGAAGAATCATTGTTTGATGTTTGGATTTGAGTCTGACTTTTGGTCAAGATCTGTTTCATTCGGGTCGTTAAGTTGTCAGGAATGGTCACCGTAGATTTGTTCTCACCATGTTGGTGATGCGTCGCCATATCAGATGACTCCTCCATAGTTCCCGGTTACTTTTAACTCACTGCTTTGATACCATGATGAACAGAGGCACCAACTGAAATGTTTTGTGGACAGAGTATATAATTTTTTCTCTCACTCTTTTTATATATATTGAATGAATACCAACAACGTATATATAGATGTACAAAGGAAACACCCTACCATAAAACTATTCTAGGCTATACATAATCTTAGGCTAAGAATCTAGTTGACCCTTAAACAAATATATTATACAAAATCAGCAGCTAAGATTACTCCTACAATTTTTCTTAATTGTAGGAAATGGTCGAATTTAAAGTACATCGACCCGAATCTTGTAAAGACGATCATCCAACCCGTCGAGAAACATATACACTCTATCCTCCTGTTGAATCGAGTTATACTTCTCTATGTCTTCTTGACACTTCATTGGATTGGGATGTCAAAAATCGATTTCTCTCCTTAGGCCTTGAAGACCATTGTAATATGTTTCAATGGACCCTACAACTTGTCTCATTCTAGTCACACATCTTTTTAAATCATACACTTGAGATATATCAGTTCCATCAAAAAAGGTTATAGCAATTGAATCCCATACCATTTTTGCAGTTGGGAAGCGAATGAAATTACCTATCAAGGTTGAATCCATGGAATTGATCAACCATCCCTTCACAATTGCATTCTCAGTTCTCCACTTCCTAAACCCTGGGTCTGTCAATTTTGGTTCTGGAATGTCTCCATTTATATATCCCAATTTATCTTTGCTAGAGATAAACATCTCCATAACCTGGGACCATAGGGCATAGTTGGTGCCGTCCAACTTAATGCCAATCTGTGCAGTAGAAGAATCATTGTTTGATGTTTGGATTTGAGTCTGACTTTGGGTCAAAATCTATTTCTTTCGTGTCACTAAGTCGTCAAGAATGGTCACCGTAGATTTTTTCTCACTATGTTGGTGATGCGTCACCATATTAGATGACTCCTCCATAGTTCCCGGTCACTTTTAACTCACTGCTTTGATACCATGATGAACAGAGGCACCAACTGAAATGTTTTGTGGACAGAGTATATAATTTTTTCTCTCACTCGTTTTATATATATTGAATGAATACCAACAACCTATATATAGATGTACAAAGGAAACAACCTACCATAAAACTATTCTAGGCTATACATAATCTTAGGCTAAGAATTTGGTTGACCCTTAAACAAATATATTATAAAAAATCAGCGGCTAAGATTACTCCTATAATTTCTCTTAATTGAAAACTCATGCGAACAGTGATAACATGTACACGTGTCAATTTTTTGCTCGTGTGGGAATGCATAATTCTGACGAAACTTCCGTCGGACATAAGGGTTGTTCTGTTGAAAATAGAATTTTTAAAAATTAATTATAATTTCTTATATTCGACTGAAGTTCCGTCGAGTATACAATATTCTATCAGAAATACTGTTTTTTTAAATAATTTTTTTTGTTGTAGTTTTCAGATTTTTAAATCCCATTTTTACCATTTTTTAAGTGGTATAAAGAACTTGGACCCCAACAGGTAATGCCTCCATCTAGCCACAACAAAAGTAATGGCAAAAATGTTCCCTGATATAGTTAGAGAGGAGAGAGAAAGGTTAATATTCATTCATGAAAAATACGTTATGTTACAATATTTAGCCATATAAAGTGGCTAGGCATGAAAAGGTAAGCACCATCACATTGCACAGAGTCATATGACACATGTAGACCGTACAGATCATTTATTTGAAGAGTAATTCTGAGTATTGGACCTCACAACAACACATCAAGGATATTTATCAAATAATGTGAAAATAGAAGATTATAAACATAATTTTGAAATATAATTGTAGTGTTAATGAAACCTTAGGCTGATTATTATGAGAATGAGACCCTATATATTGTCTAAGTTTATATTTGATTTGTTATAAAATTATAATATATAGATTTCTAGATTCATTCCTACCCTCTTTATTGTAATAACTTTGAACTTTGAAACTCTCATGTCCTTTAAGCTTTGAAATTCCTATAACCTATAGGTTTTGAAACTTTCAAGTATTTATGTACATGTGCTTATAAATAGAAATATTGTAAAGAGAAAGAGAAATATATACATACAAATACAATTTATATGAAATAAGAATGCTCTCTCTTTTCACTAATCATCATTGTTCTTAATTTTAGTATACTTTTATAATACGTTATCAGCACAAATTGCTCGTAATTTTCGTCTTGAAGATAATCATATTTGATTTGAAGGAGAATGTATGTTTATCTATATATCTATATATATATATATATATATATATATATATGGAACATAAATAAAAATGATTGTGATAACCAGATGTTCATGCACATGTGAATAGTTATATGCGGATAGTTATAATAAACTAAATTTTTAATAATTTTTGATATTTTTATGAAGTTACAATTACAATGATAACTTTTGTCAAATTTGAGTTTGTAGCACTTGATATTATGGGTAAGGATTATTTTTTATAGATCCTTGATGTCGAAATTCATCTTGATGTCATGGGTCTTGGAGATACCATTAAAGATGGTAATGAAACATCTATCCAAAATAAGGCAAATACCATGATTTTCTTACGCAATCATCTCCGTGAGGAGTTGAAGTTAGAGTATCTCACAATAAATTAAAGATCCCCTTATTCTTTGGAAAGATTTGAAAGAAATATATGACCATCAAAAGACAATTATTCTCCCAAAAGCCCTTTATGTTTGGATACATTTACGATTGCAGAATTTAAATCAGTAAGTGAATATAATTCTGTAATATTTAAAATTTGTTCTAAATTGAAATTATGTGGAGATAATATCACCGATGAAGATATGTTAGAAAAAACATTCTCAACTTTTCATGCCTCGAATGTGCTCTTGCAGCAACAATATAGACAACAAGATTTTAAGAAATATTCTAAACTGATTTCATGTCTCCTTGTGGCTGAACAAAATAATGAGCTTTTAATGAAAAATCATGAATTACGACCAATTGGTTCAACTTCATTCCCTGAAGTGAATGCTACGAGATATAATAATAATTATGGTCGTGGTTGTAATAGAGGTTATGGGTGTGGCCATGGGTGAGGACGGTTTAATTACCGCAACTATAATGGTCGTAATTTGTTAAATTCTAACAAACCTTCAAAGAATGAGGAGAAACAAGAAAGGGGGAAGAATATACATAGCAGATCTAGATACCAAGAAGAAAGAAAATATATGTTATCAGTGTGGAATGAAAAGATATTGGTCTCGTACCTGTCCTACGACCAAACATCTTGTTTATTTATATCAGTCCTCATTGAAAGGAAATGAGAAGACCATAGAAATAAATTTTTCTCACTCACATCAAGATAATGATGATATTTACTTTGATCCTTTGGATATGACGCACCTTGACGTTGCAGATTTTTTTGAGCAAGTTGATATTTCTTGTATTGAAAATAATTAGTTTAGAATTATGTTAATCCTTTTAAGTATGTTTATTTTATGCTAATATATATCAATGTATTTTTTTCCCTTTAATGTTTGCTTGTTTAATGTAAAAGATTGTGTTATTTTATATATATATATATATATATATATATATATATATATATATATATATATATATGTTTTATTATGAACTTATTATATTTATTCCTTTTTATGAAGAAAATATAGATTTGCGTCATGCTATAAATAAGCCTAATATCACTGGTGGAGATATATGCTTAGCAAATAATGCAACGACACATACCAGTCTCAGACATAAGCAATATTTTTCAAATCTCAGAATGAAGAAAGCAAAAGTGAATACAATATCAGCTTCAGCAGACTTGATTGAAGGCTCTGGAAGAGCCAATATAATGCTTTCTAGTGGAACAAAATTTATTATTGATAATGCTTTGTTTTCCACTAAATCAAGGAGGAATCTGCTAGGTTTCAAAGATATATGACTTAACGGGTACCATATTGAGACATCCAATGACAATGGTATAAAATATCTTTACATCATATCAAATGTCTCAACTGGAAAACAAATATTGGAAAAATTACCCGTTTTATCTACAAGTTTGTACTACACAAGTATTAGTACAATTGAAGTCAATGTAATAATGAACCAAAAGTTTAATGAACCAAATAATTTTATTATTTGGCATGACCGGTTGGGCCATCTTGGATCAATAATGATGTGAAGAATTATTGAGAATTCACATGGTCATCCATTAAATACTAGAAGATTCTTCAATTTAAGAAATTCTTGTGTGCTGCTTGTTCTCAAGGTAAATTGGTCATTAGAACATCACCAGCTAAAGTTGGGATTGAATCCCCAAGATTTCTAGAACGTATTCAAGGAGATATTTATAGGCCTATTCACCCACCAAGTGGGCCATTTATATATTTTATGGTTTTAATAGATGCATCTACAAGATGGTCACATGTGTGTTTATTATCAACTCGCAACTTGGCATTTGCGAGATTACTTGCTCAAATTATTAGATTAAGAGCACAATTTTCATATTATACAATCAAGACTATTCATCTTGACAATGCTGGTGAATTCACATCCCAAACATTTAATGATCATTACATGCCATTTGGGATAAACAATGAACATCCTGTTGCTCATGTTAATACTTAGAATAGTCTTGCTGAATCATTTATTAAAGGCCTCCAATTAATTGTAAGACTATTGCTCATGAGAACAAAACTTCCTATCTTTATTTGGGGGCACGCTATTTTACATGCAGCAACACTTATTAGTATTAGTACAACATCATATCACAAATTCTTCCCATTACAATTGGTTTTTGGTCATGAGCCAAATATTTCCCATTTAAGAATATTTATTTGTGCGGTATATGTTCCAATTTATTCGCCGCAACGCACAAAGATGGGTCAGGAATATATATTGGGTTTGAGTCCCCATCGATAATTAAATATCTTGAACCCTTAACAGGTGACACTACAAAAATAAGGGGCATTGGTGACAGGATCATTGCCGATGGCAAAATCCCTGTTGAGAATAAGATCAATGTCGACGGTCTAGCTGTCGCCAATGTACGTCTTCGGTAATGACCTTATTAATTGGCGCCAGACATTCCCGGTGGAGGGAAAACTCATTGGTGACAGGAATAATTTGAACATCGACGGGAACGCCGTCGGGAGTGACTCAATAGACGTGACTCATTACCGACGGGCTCGTCGTCTAGAATGAGTCTTATATTTTAAACCCTGGTTCGACGACAACGATCATTTTTTCATTCCCTCTCTTAATTATGTCGTTCCCTCGCAATTTGGCCATTTCACCCCAATTGATTTTAACCTAGTCTAGCTTAATTGATTCTCAGCTAGCTCAATTGATTAAAAAATTGAATTGGGTTCCTAATTCAGTCATCAGTCGCATCCTCAGTCATCATTTTCACCCAAATCGCCACCTAGTTTGCCCCCCAGTGCACTACCAAGTTTGCTACAACTCCTTCATCATTTCACCCCCAGTTAATTCTATAGTTGTTTTACACTTCATTTTAGTACAATTTTAAGTTCCATTTAACACTTCTATATATATATATATATATATATATATATATATATATATATATATATATATATTGGTTTGGAAAGGTATTTGGAATCTCTTGATTTTCTCTGTCTCCACTTATGTTGAAGTATAAATACATTAGATTCGTTTGTTTCAGCTGTATTTGGTCTCTTTTGGTAGTCCTATTTTGGGGTTTTTGGACAGTTTACATATGTCACATGTGAGACTATTTTAGTACTCCATTTTACTGGAATGAATGTGTTTGTTCAGTGTTTTGGAATATGGGTTATTTTGACTGGCTGAATGATTGAACTCGTTTTAGGTTGATAATATTATGATATTTTCCACACATGTTTAGGTTTCCCCATGTGTAAAAGCCATCTATTTTACTTTCTTGTGGTTTCTGATTTAGTGGTAGTCAGAACTGATTTAGTGGTAACATTATGTGTTTGGATTGTGGTGGTAGATGTCTTGTTGGAGTTGCCTAAATTATAAGGTTTAAATTTATCCCTATATATGATGGTGTAGTATCCATGTATTCTGTAACATCCGTATACAAAGTGGAAGATGCTTATTTGAGTTTTATTCAAAAAATTATCAGGTTTTTATTCCATCCGATTTGTTTGTCTATTAAAGTTGAGGTATGCATTGATTTGGTAGTTAACACATGTATTGTTTGTATGCGTGGTCAAAGATTAAAGCTGAAGTAGACGACAATTATTTGCAAATGATCTCGTCTTTCTTTCACTTTTTCATTTTCTTTTTTTTAGTTGGAAGACGATCAATATATTCAAGTAAATTTGATCTTCACCATTAATCGTATTATTTAACTAGAGACCAGACTATTTGGAAAGTAGGGAGGGATAGCAATTATATGTAAACTATTGATGTAAAATCATTTGGGTTAACTGAATAGAGAATCATGAGCATTGTAGATAAAGAAATATATCTCCAGAAAAATGAATATATTTATCAAGGAACATATACAAAATTGGTATAATTTGGAAAGCTTTTTGGCACCGTCACATATATTACTACATAGTTTCTCCTGCTATAACTACAAAATTCAGATTGAATGAATGTTAAAAATGAGAATATTTGTTGGTTAGGTTTCTTTTGCAACCTGAAAAAGACATTTACACAAGGTTCCTTGAATGCAGTGCTAGCCCCCTTGCCTTGGCCTGCTAGTGTGTGTCATTTATTTGAGGTCATTCTCTAGCCTTTTCCTTTGTAGTTTAAGTTACTTGAAGTTGAAGTTTAAATGTTAGCTAACGCAGTCTGATGTTCAAGTAAATGCTTTTACATATGTTCAGCTGTATAGATTTATTTTGACATTGACATTGAAATTGAACTATTTTCTAGTTTCCTTTCTTATTTATTTTGACATTGACATTGAACTTATTTTGACATTGGTGTTTGTTCCCAAAGTATAAATTCCTTATTTATTCCAAGTCTTTACATTCGTGAAGTAGATCTTATATCCTTGTAGCTGAGGTAGCTAATAGGAAAAACAAGTTTAAAATACTCCATCTATTTAAATTTATATTCTTATCAAGCACGTCTTTATAGTTTAGGAAGCTTAGAAACCCGTTCGAGATTTGATGAGTATGTTTTATACCTATGATTTCGATATTATTAAACTTAATTATTGCTATCTTTAATTATTTTTTAGTATCTTTTTATGTGTTTTTGTGTTTATTTCTAGTAGGTTGGAGCTGGAGGGACAAATTGGTCACTTAGGAGAAGAAAAAGATCAAAAATCATTAAAATTAGAGCTGAGTGGTATTTTTATAATTACGTGGTCCTAGTCAAGCGCCTAGGCGCTTGGAAATGGCCTGGGTTGAGCGCCTAGGCGCTCATGTGCAGTTAGAGAGATTTTTCTACTGCTGAGTGGGGTTTTGAAGCCAAAAAAAGGAATCTGAATGAGAGCTGAGACCAATACAAATAGGAGAAGACTTTAAAAAAGATGTATCACTTAATTTTTCAAGAGATTTGTTAAGAGGACAACGAAGAAAAACACGAAGGAGAATTGCAAGGGCTGAAGATCAAAGAGAGAGTATTGGAGCAAATTTAGAGTTTCTTCTTCTCTTCTCGAGTTTTATCTTTTGTGATTATCTGAGATGTTTAGATTATTAATCTGGATGATGTTTTTCTTTATTATTATCATGAACTAAATTTTCATTAAGATTGCAATGGAACTTGGTATGTAGTTTAAATTAAACCTTCCCATTGAATGAAAGTTAGTTTTTATTGAATTATTTATTATATCTTTTGCTTATTGATTAATTATTTGGCCAACAATTACTGTGATAATCTATATAAAATTGGAAGATGGAGTATAGATTGAGATTTGGATTTGATGGCATCTGTTCATATAATCTGAATAGGGTTAATATGATTAGCGTGTAGGATAGGAATATACCTATGTGTCTTTTGTATCAATTGAAAGAATTTGTGCGTAAAATCCTAATTAACTTGATTCACATAGGAATATAGTGAGTTGATTAATTAGGGCGTTCCTTGTAATTCTGTGTCTTAAGGATCAAATTTAGGAAGATTTGTTCATGTGTCTTTGGAAGAAGTGCGTGAATTTTACAAAACATTCTTGGATAATGATTCATATTAATTAATTGATTTAAATGGGATGTAAATTGGTTTAAATGAAATAGTAAAAGAAGATGTAATCTTAACATGTTAAATCTGCAATTATTCTTGTGAAATTCTGATTTTAATTATTAGTTTTGTTAAGTTTAATTTTCAAATCACAAACATTATTTCATAGTTTAAAATAGGAATAATTGCATTGGAATTAGTAATTGATAAATATTAGTCTATTTCCTCGTGGAAACGATATCCTTGCTTGCTGAATATTACAATTGAACGTGTATACTTGAGTGTTAAAGTGCTATAAAAAAAGTAGGCAACAAGTTTTTGGCGCCGCTGCCGGGGAAATTAGTTTAATATTTTGTCATTATTGATTTTGGTAGAGTTAATCTTAATTTAAACTTTTTCTTTTCTGTTCTTGACTAGTGTATGCAAACACGATCGAAGAAGCCAGATTTATTGCCTTACGAAGACGACATCGAAAAACGGTTTCAACGGTTACGTAAGTGGGTTAACGAAACCGAAGAGACACTTGATAAGAAAGATACTACGGCTGAAGAAGAGCAAAAAGCACTGCAGGATTATGCTACACTGCGGGTTACTAAAATTTAGTTGAGTATTACGAGGCATGCCATTACTGCTGCAAGTTTTGAGATAAAACCGGGGACAATACAAATGATTCAAAATTCATTCAGTTTGGAGGGTTACCGAATGATGATCCGAACGATCAAATAGTCAGCTTTATAGAAATCTGCGATACTTTCAAGTACAATAATGTGTCAGAGGATGCAATAAGGCTAAGGCTGTTTCCATTTACTCTCAGAGATAAGGCTAAGAGTTGGCTCCATTCATTACCACCATGCTTGATTACTACATGGAACGACCTAGCCCATAAATTTCTTACAAAGTTTTTCCCGCCTGCAAAAACAACAAAGTTGCGGACCGATATCTTCTCTTTTGTTCAGCATGATTCAGAATCACTATATGAAGCATGGGAGAGATTCAAAGACTCATTGCGAAAATGTCCACACCATGAGATTCCTAAATGGCTTCAGGTGCAAACTTTTTATAACGGTTTATTCAGAACGGTGAGATCAAGTATAGATGTTGCAGCGGGAGGAGCTATTATGGCCAAGAATTGTGATGAGGGGTATCAGTCACTTGAAACCATGACAACTAATAATTATTAGTGGCCAATAGCAAGAACGGCTCAGCCAAGACAGTCGGGGTTTATGAAGTGGATGCGATGACAGCATTGTCAGCTCAAGTGACAACTCAGATTTTTGCTCTTACAAAGCAGATAGATGCACTTGGGGTACAACCAGTTCAGAAAATGGAAATGATTTGTGAAATATGTGCGGGAACCCACTTAAGTGATCAATGTCCAATAAATCCTGAGTCAGTCCAGTTTGTTTCTAATTATAATAGGCAGCAGGGCAGTTATCCAAACAGTTACAATCCAGGAGTAAGAAACCACCTGAATTTTTTTTGGAGTAATAATAAGTCACATGCTCAAGCACAAGCTTCAAGGCAATCATATCCACCTGGATTTCAGCCACATCAACAATCTCAACAACACCCATAATCTCAACAACCTGATAAGCTATCACAAATGGAAGAATTGTTGGCAAGATTGGCAACTCAGTTTGAAGCTACAACGAAAAACCAATCAGCTGCAATAAAGAACCTTGAGAACCAAATTGGGCAGATAGCTAGTGCTTTGAATCCTAGAACTCCAGGTTCTTTACCCAGTGATACGGAGAAAAATCCAAGGAATGGTGGAAATGAATAATGTAAGACAGTTACACTCAGAAGTAGGAAGGAGTTGACTACAGATTTAGAAGGATAAAAGAAAATAATTTCTGCTAAGGATGGTTTAAAAGAGAGTGAAAATTCGGAAAGTAAATCTAGGGAAAAAGTTATGAAAAAACAACAAGAAGATAAGTAAACAGTAGCCGTACCACCTGTGTCGTTTCCTCAAAGATTGCAAAAGCAGAAATTAGATAGACAGTTTTCAAAATTTTTAGAAGTGTTCAAAAAGCTGCAAATCAACATTCCATTCGCAGATGCTTTAGAACAAATGCCTAGCTATGCGAAATTCATAAAAGATATTTTAGCAAGGAAGAGGAAGCTAGGGGAGTTTGAAACTGTAGTGTTGACAGAAGAATGTAGTGCAATTCTGCAAAGAAAGTTACCACCGAAGTTGAAGGATCCGGGTAGCTTTACCATACCGTGCACGATTGGACCCCAATTCTTTAACAGATGTTTGTGTGATTTGGCCGTGAGTATTAACTTGATGCCACTTTCGATCTACACTCAGTTGATACCCTAGGGGCATTGTGGAAGACATATTAGTGAAGGCGGACAAATTCATATTTTCAGCCGACTTCATTCTGTTGGACTATAAAGAGGATAAAGGCATACCCATTATCCTTGGAAGACCATTTTTAGCCACGGGAAGGACATTAATTGATGTACAAAAGGGAGAGTTAATGATGAGAGTCCAAGATGAAGAAGTAACTTTTAATGTTTTCAAGGCTATGAAATTTTCGAAGGGAGAGGAAGAGTGCTTTAGAGTTGATCTGATTGAAGGAGTAACGAGGGAGGTATTTATTGAATCTATGAATGAAGACCCTGTTGAAACTGCATTGGTTAGTGAAAATTTATCTGATGATTCAACTATGCTAGAATGGATTCAAATGTTAGATTCAGCTCTGAAGTTCACATGATTTTTGCAAAAATTTAAACTTCTGGATTATGGGGGAAAGCTGGTTGAAAAGGTAAAATCATCCTTAGAAGAATCACCCACCTTGGAACTTAAGCCATTACCTAACCATCTACGGTATGCCTACCTTGGTTCTTCTTCTACCTTTCAAGTTATTATTTCTGCATCACTTGATAAGGTTCAAGAAGAAAAGCTACTAAGGGTACTTTGGCAATACAAGACTGTTCTTGGGTGGACTCTTGCGGATATCAAGGGGATAAGCCCATCAATTTGCATACATAAGATTCTATTGGAAGATGAGGCGAAACCAACTATTGAACAACAACGAAGACTCAATCTCATCATGAAGGAAGTTGTAAAAAAGGAAATCATTAAATGGATGGATACGGGAATTGTCTACCCCATCTCAGATAGCTCATGGTTAAGTTTGGTTCAATGTGTGCTAAAGAAAGGGGGAATGACAGTAGTTGTGAATGAGCATAATGAATTGATCCCAACTCGGACAGTTACGGGTTGACGGGTATGTATGGATTACAGAAAGTTGAACAAGGCCATTCGTAAGGACCATTTTCCTCTACCATTCATAGATCAGATGTTGGATAGGCTTGCAGGTCATGAGTATTATTGTCTCTTGGATGGATACTCAGGTTATAACCAAATTGACATTTCACCCGAGGATCAGGAGAAGATGACATTCACATGCCCATATGGTACCTTTGTTTTTTGCAGAATGTCTTTTTGATTATGTAATGAGTCGACGACATTTCAATGGTGTATGATAGCTATTTTCTCTAATATGGTCCAACAAAATCTCAAGGTATTTATGGATGATTTCTCAGTTTTTGGGGATTCGTTTGATTATTGTTTGGAAAATCTCACTATTGTGCTCAAATGGTGTATGGAAACGAATTTGGTTTTAAACTAGGAGAAATGTCATTTTATGGTGCAAGAGGGGATAATCTTGGGTCATCGAGTGTCATCAAAAGGAATTGAGGTTGATAGAGCTAAGATTGAAACCATTGAAAGCCTCCCACCACCAATTTCAGTAAAGGGTATTCGAAGTTTTTTGGGACACGCTGGTTTCTATAGAAGATTTATAAAAGACTTCTCCAAAATCACGAAACCACTTTGCAGTCTTTTGGAGAAGGATGTCCCATTCAACTTTGATCAAGCATACCTGGAAGCTTTTGATGTGTTGAAGACTAAACTAATTACCGCACCTGTAATCATAGCGCCAGATTAGAGTATCCAATTTGAATTAATGTGTGATGCTAGCGACTTTGCGATTGGCGTAGTTCTTGGCCAATAAAAGGATAAAAATTTTCATGCTATATACTATGTTAGTAAGACGTTAACGGATGCTCAACTGAATTATACCACTACCGAGAAGGAGTTATTAGCAGTTGTTTATGCATTTGATAAATTCGCTCATATTTTATTGGGACAAAGGTGATCGTGCTTACAGACCATTCGACAATTAAGTACTTGATAGCAAAGAAGGATGCGAAGCCGAGATTGATTCGATGGGTATTATTGATACAAGAGTTTGACTTGGAGATCTGGGATTGAAAAGGAACAAAAAATCAGGTTGCTGATCATTTATCATGGTAAGAGAATGCGAAACTAAAAAAAATGACACAACAAGGATCAACGAATTTTTCCCAGATGAACAACTATTTACGGTAAGGATGGATACACCGTGGTATGCAGATTATGTAAATTTCATTGTGAGTAAGGTGTTTTCGCCAGATTTGACGAGTTAGTAGAAGAAGAAATTTCTCCATGATGTGAAACAGTATTTGTGGGATGAGTCATTTTTATTTAAACAGTGTGGAGATCAAGTAATAAGAAGGTGTGTTCCGAAAGTTAAAATGGAGAATATTCTATACCAATGTCATGCATCTGACTATGGTGGACATTTTAGGGGAGAAAGAACGATAGCTAAGGTGATTCAATGTGGATTCTTTTGGCCAACACTCTTTAAGGATGCCCGTGTGTTTTTGTTGAAATGTGACAGATGCCAAAGAGGTGGTAATATATCAAAGAGACAAGAGATGCCCCTAAATATGATCCTAGAAGTCGAATTATTTGATGTTTAGGGTATCGACTTCATGGAACCATTTCCATCATCTTTTAGCAACTCCTATATACTTCTAGTGGTGGACTACATTTCGAAGTGGGTTGAAGCTATAGCATCGCCCATAAATGATGCTAAGGTTGTGGTTAAGTTCATCCGAAAGAATATTTTCTCTAGATTTGGCACTCCTCGTGCAATCATTAGTGATGAAGGCACGCACTTCTGTAATAAGCAGTTCTCAGCTATTCTCGCTAAGTACAGAGTCACTCATAAGATAGCTACTGCTTACCATCCACAAACAAATGGTCAAGCTGAGGTATCCAACCGAGAAGTAAAATGAATCCTCGAGAAGATAGTGAACCCTAGTCGAAAAGATTGGGCTAGTAAGTTAGATGATGCTTTATGGGCATATCGTACAGCTTACAAAACTCCGATATGGATGTCTCCGTACATGTTAGTATATGGGAAGGCATGCCATCTTCCAGTTAAACTTTGATATGTCTGTTACGGGAGAGAAGCGCCTCTTACAATTGAACCAAATGGATGAATTCAGACTCTAATCATATGAAAACACAAAGTCATATAAAGAAGAGGTTAAGCGATGGCATGATGAGAAAATTCTAGAAAGAAAGTTTGAAGCAGGGCAAACAGTGCTATTATACAAATCAAGGCTTAAACTGTTTCCAAGAAAGTTGAAATCCCGATGGTCAGGGCCATTTATCATTACAAAAGTTTATCCTCACGGAGCTGTGGAGGTGGAAGACCCGGATGCTAAACGTAATTTCAAAGTCAACGGTTAGATATTGAAGCACTACTATGGGGGTTGTGTTGATCGTGAAAAGACATCGGTCAACCTTGCTGATTACAATGGAGAAGAAAGTCAAGCGGAAGACTATAAACCAAGCACTAACTGGGAGGCAACCCAGGAATTTTTATTGTTATTTATTATTTTTATTATTTTTATTTTCTTACTGTTAGTTTATTTAGTGGTTAAACTTTTATAGTTTAGGAATTGTTACACCCCTTATATTCTCTAACACGATCTTCAATTGATTTCAGGATAGGAAATAAGATTTCATATTTGGAAGGTTCGACTAATGCCCACTACGACTACCCAAGCACTTATGAGCTTAACAGCAGAATGTCCATTTGTCAAAATCTCAGATTTCTAATCATTTCCTTCATTTTTAATGTTATTGAATTGCTTAGTGGTGTAGGGTATCTTGTTTTTTAGTACTTTAGGCGAGTCTTTAATTTTAGTTCATTAATTTTATTTTAGTATTTTAGTTCATTTAGCTATGTATTTTATCTTAGTTTAGGGTTGTATGTTCAGTTGTAATCTCCTTGCAAATGATAATTGAGAATTGGGTTCATGGCTTGCAGGTTAGAAGGATAAAAGAGCACAAATTTTGGCTAAGGTTGGCCCAAGCACCTAGGCGCCCAAAACAAGCTTATTCCATGCGCCTAGGCTCTTAACTGCAGAATGCCTAGACACGCCCAAGCGCCTAGACGCCCACTCCAAGCTATTTTCAAGCGCCTAGGCGCTCTACTTGTGCACTTGAGAAAAAAAATAAAGCCCTAAGTCAGACAATTCTAATTCAAACCCAATTCCTTTCACTCTTAATTCAAAAGTAACTCCTTCCAAGCCTTTGCACTTCAATAAAACTAACTCTTGCACTCTCCCAATCAAAATCTAATTCATCTTCTGTAATCCACAATCAAGAAAAAAGCAAGCTAAAGTCAACTTCTTTATCTCCTACTTAGATTCCAACCGCAACAATTCAAAGCAAAGTTCAAGCTTCAAGATTTGCTCTAAACCAAGTTTGGGGGACGTTCACATAGGGGTCTAAGCCTGCAAGTGATTGGCGCTCCATACCAGTTCCCACCACCTCCACCCTTGTCCGTGTACCCCCCCGACTGACTTAGCTCCTGAGGATGATGCTAATGCAGAAGAAGTAGATGATGCTGATGAAGAGTAAAGCTTCAATCTTTCAGGGAAGTCCTCAGTGCCTAATTTCTTATGTTTTTTTATATTCAATGAGGACATTGCATATATTAAGTTTGGGGGTGCATTCTTCCAGTTGCATTGCAGTCATTTAGTTGCATTCATTTAGTATAACTTATTCATTTTGTAGTTTTTCATGTAGTTTTTCATTCGAATTTCTGAAAAAAAATAAAAAAAATTGTATGTCTCCAAATGTTAGATAGTTTAAGTCTGTTTTGGCTAATGATGAGATTGGAATAGAGTAGACAAGTATAGTATTGAATGTTAAGACTTTGATGTGATTTCTTGTCATGATTTGAATCTTTACCTGTTTGAAACTGATATAATAAGGATAGCACAGTAAAAATAACTATGTTGACTGATTGAGTCTAAATTAACATATAATGGAATTCTTAAGAATAATGCTAGTTTGAATGAAAGAAACTCATGAATAGGTAGTGATGGCTAAAGTTAGTGTAACATTCCAGAATTTTAAAATATAATATTAAATATTTATTGATTTAAATAAGTATTTAATGGATATGTTTATTGTTGAATAAATAATTGTTCAAATTGAGTTTATGTGGTGTAGTTATTTATTTGTTGAGTAAATAATTAAATATTAAATATTAAATATTTATTTGAAATATTAAATATTTATTGAATTATATGACAAATTGAGTTGATGTGATTTAGTTATTTATTTGTTGAATAAATAATTAAGGAGATAAGAAAATTAATTGTTATGAGATTATATAATAATTGAATTTAATAAGTAAGCTAGAGAGCTTATAGTGATTTAAATAAATTATAATATTTTAAATGGGAAATTATAATTTAAAATATTAGTTGGTTAAATAAAATTATAATTATAAAAGAAATTATAGTTATGTGATATTAAATTATGTGCTAAAGTAATTTAATAGATTAATGTTTTAATTGATTTATTAATTAAATAAAAGTGTGACTAATAACCTTGCTATAAGGGAGTTATTAAAATAAATTAAAAGAGTGTAATTTAGTTTTGGCAAAACAAGTATTATTGCATATTAAGTCTTTAATATAATTGTGTTTTACCAAACAAGGCATAATGATTAATGGGTTATATTTTTAGTGGTTAGCCAAACAAGGCTTATGGCTTTTGATTTTCAAAAGTTTTTAACTGATGTCAGTTAAGTTAGTATTATATTACATATTTAATATATCTATTATTACTATATACGTTATATTATTATACGTAGTAGAGTTAGGAAGAAAAACTCAGTGAAGAAAAAGAGAAGAAGAAGAAGAAAACTAGAGAGAAATTGAGAGAAATCCTAACATGTTTTGATAAAGGAATTGGAGAAAAGGAATTGATAATCAAAAGTAGCCATCATCTTCTTAATCAAAGGTAGGAGCTTAACCTTTTTCTTTAAAAGTTTAGTTTTTCTCTTCCCAAAAAGTTCTCTGTGAATTTTTTTTTTTTTTTACAAAAGATAAATTGTTGTTATAAGTTTGGTATGATTATTGATTATAAGGTTATCTCATGAGTTTATGCATGATTATAGAGAAATTAATTCATGTATGTATGTGTTTTGTGAAGAAAATATATTATAAAGTGTTCATATGAAAAATATATGAGTATGGCTTAATTTAAAATAGAAATTAAGGTTTAATTAGTTGTTAGATTGATATATTGATTATAGAAATTGATAGAGTATGTATAATCATAACTATGATGTTTTGAATTTACTGTTTTGGTTGAAAAACAAAATCATAGTGTTAATTTTTATTGAAAATCTCAAAAATAGAGTTTTTGCCAAAAATATTGAAATTGAGTGTTGTATATTTGATGTTTAAATTATTTTATGAGTAAAAACATGTTAGAAGTCTTCACAATATGTTTATATAAAGTTTATATGTAAATTACATGATAATCAGTCTATTAGATTCGAGCTTTGAGGCCAATTTTGGCTTTTTCTTGCACGGTTGCCGAAGCTGTCAGTCGAAACTGCAGTTTCGCGCTGCGGCGCGGCTCTAGCAGTGTATTAGTGGCGCCGCAACGCCATCACAACGCCGCAGCGCAGCTTCGTAGTTCATTCACCACGTCGCAGCGCCGACTCAGCGCCGCAGCGCGAACCACAGTGTAAACTGTGGCGCCGCAGCGCGAGTTAGCAGAATGGTCTGACAGTGTACTTTTTGTACACGAAAATTTTAAGAAACACTATATGATAATAGTAGGACTATAAAATACTGATTTTAGTGTTTCTATACGGTGAATAAATATGTTATTAAGGAGTAACTTGTGTTATAATTTGATTATGTGATTGAATAATCAAACTTACGTGGTGAATGTATTGGTTATGTGTTAATGTCTAACTATGTCATGATGACATATGTTTATAGGATATTGTGATTCAAATTGTTCGGTTTAGTCTACGAGCAAGGCAAGTTTTCTAACTCTATTTATAATTGAGCAAGTTTCGTAATCCTTTGTCTTATTGAACTATTTGATGTTGAACAAGTTATTCTTGTAATTCAATTTTTGGTTAGCATGCATAACTAGATTTCTATGCATGTTTAATATTCAATTCTAATTAACCTTGGCTTAGTATTGTTCAAGCAAGGTATGCTACAGTATTCAAATTGTATGCTATTAGATTATTCCTAAAGCATAATTTTAGTTACTAAGATTAATTCAATTATGATTATTCTATAAGTATAATGTCATGGATTTTATTCAACTACTCCGTAGTTGATGTTCGTTGAATTCCAAATTACCTTGAAAGCTTATCCAAACCAAACTTACATTGGTGTGGACTTATATTCTAAATACTGAGATGAACAACTCTTTTAATAGAGGTTTACGTTTAGCGTTGAAATGGTTGTGCACAATACATTGTACGAAGGGTTGATCCCCTAAGTACGTGGAGTCCTTATAGTCTTATGACTATTAAAGTTAAAGTTGAAAGATTACTTATAACTGTGGACATGATTCGTGGTCATTAAACTCTCAGTGAATGTTATACCTTTCAGAAAGTTAATAGAATATATTGTTCAGTTCTATTGATACTAATATTGTCAATTGATGTAGAAGGTTAAAGATTTACTTATTGTTATTTCAAGTGGGCCTTGTTTGCTCACTCTTGCCAGTAAAATTTCTTACAGCTAAAGTTGAAACTGGTGACGTACCAAGCACCAGTAAGGGAAAAGGAAAGATAAATAAGTGCTAAAGACTTGTAATAATTTGATAGTTTATTTTCAGACTTTGGTTTAATGATTGTAATGAAGTTATTTAATTATCCGCATTTAAATGATTGTTGTTAAAGGTTAGATAACTTGAGAGATTTTATTTAAGTTTAATCCTGTATGGGTAGGTTTTCTTTTATTCTATTATGAATGGGTAGTTAGTAAATGAATGTTTTGATTACGTGAGCACCAAATCTTGAGGAAATGAAGTACTAGGATTTGGGTGTGTCACAAGTTGGTATCAAAGCTTTAGGTTATGAACCTTAGGTGGGGGGAAAACCTTAGGAAGTAACCTTTGAAAAGATAGTGGAGATAACTCTTATCGGGTTTTAAGAAAGAAGTAATAAAACACTTATGTGCTTATGTGATTATAGTTTATGTACTCGTAAGTGTCGAATAGTAAGGATTAATAATTAAAACTTTAAAACTTTGTTGTCAGGATGACTAATATCGGAGAATCCAGTCAGGCTAGGGAGGAGGGACCTCAGATGCCTATAGAGGAGGAGTCTCGCGACATTCATATAGTTTGGGAACAACTACTGCCACGGGAGTCAGCCCCGTTAGTCATAGTAGTTGAGAATAAGGATGATGATGTGGAGACGGACGAGGAGGATCCCGTTGAGTTGCCACATGAGGATGAGGATGAGGATAACGAGGATGAGGAGGAAGTGACTCCACTAACCTCGATAGCCGCTCGTATGTACGATGAAGTCTATGACCGCAACGTGGAACTTCAGGATATCGTTGAGGAGTTGTAGGAGATAGTAGCTGAACAATAGATTGCAATGACGCAAAAAGATGGCGAGATCCAGGATCGTGAGGAACGACTGACAAATGCCGAGGAGAAACTAATACGGACTGAAGGAGAGAAAGAATAATTGATCGAGATGGTTGCTGAACTGAAGAGCAAGCTGAGAGAAGAAGCTGCTAAGAGGGTAAGAGCTGAAGATGCATACGAGGAAGCTTATCAACGAACTGGAAGAGCGGCGAGAGACGCGCAGGCAAAGAGGATGAAGATGGAAAAGATGGATAAAGTATTTAACACCGCAATTAATCGAGCTCAAGATCGAGTCATGGGTTATCCAATTCAGTTCGAGACGTTACCATCATACGTGTTGGATCGCAGAATAATGTTTCGAGTCATGGAGGAGGAACGTGATAGGGCTAAGAAGTATCTTAATAGAATATTGTAGCTGTAGTACGATGAGTGAAAGGTTAAATAAATTGTAAATCCCAAGTCTTATGCAACCTATGGGATATGATTATGATGTTATCTGAAACTTTTGTAGTTCAGGAAAGTAACGTAGATAGCAGAGATGCTATTATTTTATGTTTTTGAAAAGGTTATGAATAAATAAAAGTTGTTAATTTATTCAAAGTGTTATGTGTTATTTGGTTATTTCTGTTTTGGAGGCTAGTTAATTAGAAAATACTTAAGAAGCTGAGTAATAGTCTAATAGATGTTTTGTTTTAATAGAAAATGCCTCCCAGGCATCAACCAACACGACAGAGAACCACCGAAGAAACCAATAACGTCAATGTTGACGGTAACCCCGTTCAACAACTAATGACTCTACTGACAGGAGCATTGCAGAATCAACCACAAAATCATGGTACAACGTTTAAGGATTTCAAGGCGGTTGGACCACCTGAATTCCGTGGGTCCATGAATCTAGTCGAAGCACAAATCTGGATTATGGAGATAGAAAAAGTGTTCGATGTCGCTAGGGTAGGGGATGACCAGAAGACTGCTTTCGCAATATTTATGTTAAAAGCAGAAGCTAGTTATTGGTGGCAGGCCAATAAAACTTGGGAAGGGCCAGGAGTGATGACCTGGGATAGGTTCAAGGAGTTATTTTTCGAGACCTATTTTTCGGAGAGTTCGAAGAGTCAGTTGGAAGTACAGTTTCTGGAACTAAAACAAGGAACGATGACGGTATCTGAGTATGCCGCGAAGTTCAAAGAATTGGCGAGGTTTGCGCCATATCAGGTTAGCACAAACGAACGTAAGGCGAAGAGATTGGAATAGGGACTGAAGCCCTGGCTGTACAGTAGGGTCTCCCTGTTCCAATTGAAGACATTTGCAGCGGTGATGGAGAAAGCAGTACTCGCTGAAGGTGGAGGCGAGGCAGTGACAAAGTTCAATCAGGAACAAAAGAAGAAAAAGAATGAGAATGAGATTAAGAATGGAACTGGTAACAGTGGAAACAACAACAACAACAACAACAGCTTGAAGAGGAAGTGGAATGGAATCATGGGTGCTGGAAACCAGCAGGGTAACCAGCAAAATAAAAAGTTTGAAGCATGTGCGACATGCGGGAAATTTCACAAGGGTGCGTGCTTGATGGGGAAACGAGTTTGCTACAATTGTGGCCAGGAGGGTCACATCGCCCCAAATTGCACTCAACCGAAGAAGAATGTGTGCTTCACGTGCGGATCCAAGGATCACTTTTCTCGTGAGTGCCCTAAGAAGAAGGAGGGAGTGACAACCAGAAGTAGTGGAGGTGACAATGGAAGTACATGGGCCATTGCAGGGCTTGCAGCATCAAACAAACCCACAGCCAGAACCTTCAACATGACTATGCAAGATGCTGTGCAATCAAAAGATGTGGTGTCAGGTATTATCCCAATCAATGATATTGATGCATATGTATTATTTGATTCGGGTGCTACTTGCTCGTTTATATCTGATGAGTTTGCTAAGAGGTTAGAATTGCCTAGAGAAGAACTGAATTTTCCTTTGAACATAGAAATTGCGAATAAGGAAATAATCCCTGTTAGATTCGTATACAAGAACTGTAGGGTGAACATTAAGGAGAATATCTTGTTGGTAGATTTAATTCCAATTAAGCTCGGGGAGTTTGATGTAATTTTGGGAATGGATTGGCTGTTCAAATATGAAGCAGTAATCGATTGTCACAAGAAGTGTGTAAACCTTATGACTCCGTCAAAGGTAGTATTTTATGGTAGCAAGTCGCCTAGACAAATGAAATGTCTGATGACTATGCAGGCCAAGAAATTGTTGAGTCAAGGTTGTGTGGGCTATTTAGCTTACATAGTCGATACTCAGAAGAAGGGTGTGAAAATAGAAGAAATACCAGTAGTGAGGGAATTCAAAGATGTGTTTCCAGAGGATTTGCCAGGACTTTCGCCTGACAGAGAAATTGAGTTCGTGATTGACTTAGCGCCGGGAACAACACCGATATCGAAGGCCCCGTACAGAATGGCTCCGGTAGAAATGAAGGAACTAATGGTACAGTTGCAAGAGCTGTTGGACAAGAAATATATTCAACCAAGCGTATCGCCGTGGAGAGCACCAGTTTTATTCGTGAAGAAGAAGGACGGGTCAATGCGTCTTTGCTTTGATTATAGAGAGTTAAATAAAGTCACTATTAAAAACAAATACCCGTTGCCAAGAATAGTTGATTTGTTTGACCAATTGAAGGGTGCTAAATACTTTTCGAAAATAGATTTGAGAAGTGGGTATCACCAACTGAAAGTGAGGAAGGAGGATATACCAAGAACGACATTCAGAACTCGGTATGGACATTACGAGTTTCTGGTGATGTCTTTTGGTTTAACCAATGCACCTGCTGCGTTCATGGATTTGATGAACAAGGTGTTTAAACCATTCCTAGACAAGTTTGTAGTGGTATTTATCGATCACATTCTAGTGTTTTCCAAGACTCAAGAAGAGCACGTGGAACACTTACGTTTGACATTGGAGACACTAAGAAGGGAAAAGATGTACGCGAAATTCTCTAAGTGCGAATTTTGGCTCGTCTGTGTACAATTTTTGGGTCATGTTATTGACAAGGATGGGATTTCAGTGGATCCATCAAAAGTGGAAGCTGTAATCAATTGGGAACAACCAAGAACACCGTCAGAAGTGAGGAGTTTCTTAGGACTGGCTGGTTATTATAGAAGATTTATTCAAGATTTTTCTAAAATAGCCACTCCGTTAACAAATTTGACAAGGAAAGCTGTAAAATTCGTGTGGACGGAGAAATGTGAAGAAAGTTTTTAAGATTTGAAGAAGAAGCTAAGTGTAGCACCTGTGTTGACATTACCAGACAATACAGAAAATTTTGTGGTGTATAGTGATGCCTCACACAAAGGGTTAGGTTGTGTTCTTATGCAGAACGACAAAGTTATTGCGTATGCATCAAGACAACTGAGGGATTATGAGAAAGGGTATCCGACTCATGATTTGGAATTGGCAGCAGTTGTATTTGCTCTGAAGATATGGAGACATTATCTTTATGGAGAGAAATATGAGATCTACACAGACCACAAAAGTCTGAAGTATATCTTCACTCAGAAGGATTTGAACATGCGTTAACGAAGGTGGATGAAATTGGTAAAGGATTACGATTGTGAGATCTTTTATCATCCGGGCAAAGCGAATGTGGTTGCAGATGCTTTAAGCAGGAAAGGTCGGGAGAAGTTGATGCTGATAACAACTCAGGAGGAGCTCATTTCAGCAATGGCAAAACTGGAGTTGGAAATCAAGTTTCCAAAAGAATCTGACGAACAACTATTTCAGTTAGAAGCAGGTCCAACTTTACTGGACAAGGTGAAGAACGCTCAGTTACAAGATGAAGAATGTGGAAGGATAAAGAAGAATATGGTTGTTGGAAGCGGTACGAAATACAAGGTCGATACCGAAGGATTACTACGGTTCGAGGGAAGAATTTGGGTTCCAGCAGTGCTAGAACTGAAAGAAGAAATTTTGACCGAAGCTCATAGCTCAAAATATTCAATTCATCCAAGAAGCACGAAAATGTATCAAGACTTGGGTCGACATTTTTGGTGGCCGAATATGAAAAGGGACGTTGCAGAATGCGTAGCGAAGTGCTTGACATGTCAGAGAGTAAAAGCCGAACATCAAAGACCCAGCGGATTACTTCAACCGTTGGAAATGCCAGAATGGAAATGGGAACACATCACGATGGATTTTGTGGTGGGTCTTCCAACTACTCAGAGAGGATGTGATGCAATTTGGGTAATAGTGGACAGACTGACGAAATCAGCGCATTTTTTACCAATAAAGATTAGATTCAATCTTGATCAGTTGGCAAGATTGTACATTAAAGAGATCATTTCGAGGCACGGAGTGCCAGTATCAATTGTGTCCGATAGAGATCCGCGATTCACATCAAATTTCTGGAAAAGACTACAAGAATGCATGGGGACACAGTTGCAAATGAGTACGGCTTATCATCCACAAACAGATGATCAAAGCGAACGAACAATTCAGACGTTGGAAGATATGCTGAGAGCATATGTCATGGACTTTAAAGGAAGCTGGGAAGAACAATTACCGTTGGTGGAATTTGCTTACAACAACAGTTACCACGCGAGCATCGGCATGCCACCTTACGAGGCATTGTACGGCAGAAAGTGCAGAACTCCACTATGCTGGGATGAAGTCGGTGAACGCCAACTGTTAGGACCAGAGCTGGTACAACAAACTGCTGACGTTGTTAAACTCATCGGGACAAGATTAGTAGCAGCCCAAGATAGATAGAAAAAGTATGTTGATCAACACAGACAAGATCGTGCATTCGACGTAGGAACTTTTGTATTTTTAAAAGTTTCTCCCTGGAAAGAAAAAATTCGTTTCGGTAAAAAGGGAAAGCTAAGCCCGAGGTTTATTGGACCCTTTGAAGTGCTGCGAAGAGTGGGAGAAGTGGCTTACGAGGTAGCTCTACCTCCAGGGTTGGAAAACATTCATAATATTTTTCACATATCGATGTTACGACCATATAAATCCGACTACAAACATGTGATTAAGTATGAACCGTTGCAGTTCGAGAAAAATTTGTCTTATGAAGAGATTCCTATCCAGATAGTCGACAGGAAAGAACAAGTGCTCAGGAATAAAGTGATACCTTCTGTGAAGGTGATGTGGAGGAACCACAATGCTGAAGAAGCTACGTGAGAACTCGAAGAGAAAATATTGAAAGAATACCCTGAGTTATTTGTTTAATCTGTGTCTTCGATTTTGGGGACAAAATCTTTGTAAGTAGGGAAGAATGTAACGAATAAATTGTTTGAGTTGTGATTCTGAGGACAGAATCCTTGTAAGGAGGGAATGATGTAACATTCTAGAATTTTAAAATGTAATATTAAATATTTATTGATTTATATAAGTATTTAATGGATATGTTTATTGTTGAATAAATAACTGTTCAAATTGAGTTTATGTGGTGTAGTTATTTATTTGTTGAATAAATAATTAAATATTAAATATTTATTTGCAATATTAAATATTTATTGAATTATATGGCAAATTGAGTTGATGTGATTTAGTTATTTATTTGTTGAATAAATAATTAAGGAGATAAGAAAATTAATTATTATGAGATTATATAATAATTGAATTTAATAAATAAGCTAGAGAGCTTATAGTGATTTAAATAAATTATAATATTTTAAATGGAAAATTGTAATTTAAAATATTAGTTGGTTAAATAAAATTATAATTATAAAAGAAATTATAGTTATGTGATATTAAATTATGTGCTAAAGTAATTTAATAGATTAATGTTTTAATTGATTTATTAATTAAATAAAATTGTGACTAATAACCTTGCTATAAGGGAGTTATTAAAATAAATTAAAAGAGTGTAATTTAGTTTTGGCCAAACAAGTATTATTGCATATTAAGTCTTTAATATAATTGTGTTTTACCAAACAAGGCATAAGGATTAATGGGTTATATTTTTAGTGGTTAGCCAAACAAGGCTTATGACTTTTGATTTTCAAAAGTTTTTAACTGATGTCAGTTAAGTTAGTATTATATTATATATTTAATATATCTATTATTACTATATACGTTATATTATTATACGTAGTAGAGTTAGGAAGAAAGACTCAGTGAAGAAAAAGAGAAGAAGAAGAAGAAAACTAGAGAGAAATTGAGAGAAATCCTAACAAGTTTTGATAAAGGAATTGGAGAAAAGGAATTGATAATCAAAAGTAGCCATCATCTTCTTAATCAAAGGTAGGAGCTTAACCTTTCTCTTTAAAAGTTTAGTTTTCCTCTTCCTAAAAAGTTCTTTGTGAATTTTTTTTTTTTTTTTACAAAAGATAAATTGTTATTATAAGTTTGGTATGATTATTGATTATAAGGTTATCTCATGAGTTTCTGCATGATTATAGAGAAATTAATTCATGTTTGTATGTGTTTTGTGAAAAAAATATATTACAGAGTGTTCATATGAAAAATATATGAGTATGACTTAATTTAAAATAGAAATTAAGGTTTAATTAGTTGTTAGATTGATATATTGATTATAGAAATTGATAGAGTATGTATAATCATAACTATGATGTTTTGAATTTACTGTTTTAGTTGAAAAACAAAATCATAGTGTTGATTTTTATTGAAAATACCAAAAATAGAGTTTTTGCCAAAAACATTGAAATTGAGTGTTGTATATTTGATGTTTAAATTATTTTATGAGTAGAAACATGTTAGAAGTCTTCAGAATATGTTTATATGAAGTTTATATGTAAATTACGTGATAATCAGTCTATTAGATTCGAGCTTTTAGGCTAATTTTGGCTTTTTCTTGCACGGTTGCCGAAGCTGTCAGTCGAAACTGCAGTTTCGCGCTGCGGCGCGGCTCTAGCAGTGTATTAGTGGCGCCGCAACGCCATCACAACACCGCAGCGCAGCTTCGTAGTTCATTCACCACGTCGCAGCGCCGACTCAGCGCCGCAGCGCGAACCACAGTGTAAACTGTGGCGCCGCAGCGCGAGTTAGCAGAATGGTCTGACAGTGTACTTTTTGTACACGAAATAGGACTATAAAATACTGATTTTAGTGTTTCTATACGGTGAATAAATATGTTATTAAGGAGTAACTTGTGTTATAATTTGATTATGTGATTGAATAATCAAACCTACGTGGTGAATGTATTGGTTATGTGTTAATGTCTAACTATGTCATGATGACATATGTTTATAGGATATCGTGATTCAAATTGTTCGGTTTAGTCTACGAGCAAGGCAAGTTTTCTAACTCTATTTTATAATTGAGCAAGTTTTCTAATCCTTTGTCTTATTGAACTATTTGATGTTGAACAAGTTATTCTTGTAATTCAATTTTTGGTTAGCATGCATAACTAGATTTCTATGCATGTTTAATATTCAATTCTAATTAACCTTGGCTTAGTATTGTTCAAGAAAGGTATGCTATAGTATTCAAATTGTATGCTATTAGATTATTCCTAAAGCATGATTTTAGTTACTAAGATTAATTCAATTATGATTATTCTATAAGTATAATGTAATGAATTTTATTCAACTACTCCGTAGTTCATGTTCGTTGAATTCCAAATTACCTTGAAAGATTATCCAAACCAAACTTACATTGGTGTGGACTTGTATTCTAAATACTGAGATGAACAACTCTTTTAATAGAGGTTTATGCTGAGCGTTGAAATGGTTGTGCACAATACATTGTACGAAG
Source organism: Panax notoginseng (assembly GCA_016801055.1). Taxonomy (NCBI): domain Eukaryota; kingdom Viridiplantae; phylum Streptophyta; class Magnoliopsida; order Apiales; family Araliaceae; genus Panax; species Panax notoginseng. The sequence goes on from CM029022.1 coordinate 163,151,297, forward strand.
GGTTGATCCCCCTAAGTACGTGGAGTCCTTATAGTCTTATGACTGTTAAAGTTAAAGTTGAAAGATTACTTATAACTGTGGACATGATTCGTGGTCATTAGACCCTCAGTGAATGTTATACCTTTCAGAAAGTTAATAGAATATATTGTTCAGTTCTATTGATACTAATATTGTCAATTGATGTACAAGTTTAAAGATTTACTTATTGTTATTTCAAGTGGGCCTTGTTTGCTCACTCTTGCCTGTAAAATTTCTTACAACTAAAGTTGAAACCGGTGACGTACCAAGCACCAGTAAGGAAAAAGAAAAGATAAATAAGTGCTGAAGACTTGTAATAGTTTGATAGTTTATTTTTAGACTTTGGTTTAATGATTGTAATGAAGTTATTTAATTATCCGCATTTAAATGATTGTTGTTAAAGGTTAGATAACTTGGGAGATTTTATTTAAGTTTAATCCTGTATGGGTAGATTTTCTTTTATTCTATTATGAATGGGTAGTTAGTAAATGAATGTTTTGATTACGTGAGCACCAAATCTTGAGGAAATGAAGTACTAGGATTTGGGGGTGTCACAGTTAGACAAGAACCTAAGTTTGGGGGAAATTTTGGCATATATAAGCTATAAAAAAACTGTGGCTAGTCTTGTTTTGGGGCCTTTGTTACTTGAGTAAGTACGCCCGAGGGGATTGTCTCTACACCTAGCGCCCTAAAGCCTGATTGGTTTGGGAGTCATTGGTTGAAAGCTCGCTAAGGGGTAGCATTGTTAGCCTAAGAGAATAAGACATTGCACAACCATGAGTAAAAAAAAGAAAGAAAAAAAGAGAGAGAGAATAAAACGAGAAATAAGAGCAAAAAGCCCCTGTAAGTGAAAAATAAAGCATAAGTATCCCATCTTAACCTTTAAATTTGGTTGGTGTTTGATTTTAGCTGGATCTAGCCATTTTTAGATTTCTTAAGTTTATACTGTATGATGCCTTCAAAGAGACCTAGTATGTGTTAAATTTGATTTTATATCAATTAGCATGGTTGTTAAGCACACACGCACTATATCAATAATAACAGGGTAAGATTTGATGATTGATTGAAAAATTATCAATCTGTCTTGGTATGATGTACTTGCATGTTTATTGTGATTTCTTTGAGGCTTGATGAATAGATTTTGTTCTGTTTGACTGCTGGACTCGTAGGCATGTAGATAGCTGCATTTGCATTTGCATTGCATATTTAGTTATTGCATTATGTTTTGTTGCTTGGGGACAAGAAATTGGTTAAGTTTGGGGATATTTGATGAGTAGATTTTATAACTATGAATTCGATATTATTAAACATACTTATTACTATCTTTAATTGTTTTTAGTATCTTTTTATGTGTTTTTGTGTTTATTTCTTGTAGGTTGGAGCTGGAGGGACAAATTAGTCATTTGAGAGAAGAAAAAGATCAAAAATCATTAAAATTAGGGCTGAGTGACATTTTTGTAATTACGTGGTCCTGGTCAAGCGCCTAGGCGCTTGGAAATGACCTGGGTTGAACGCCTAGGCGCTCATGTGCAGTTAGAGAGAGATTTTTCTACTGCTGAGTGGGTTTTTGAAGCAAAAAAAAGGAATCAGAATGAGGGTTAAGACCAATACAAATAGGAGAAGACTTTAGAAAAGACGTATCACTTAATTTTTCAAGAGATTTGCAAAGAGGATAACGAAAAAAAATACGAAGGAGAATTGCAAGGGCTGAAGATCAAAGAGAGAGTATTGGAACAAATTTAGAGTTTCTTCTTCTCTTCTCGAGTTTTATCTTTTGTGATTATCTGGGATGTTTGGATTATTAATCTGGATGATGTTTTTCTTTATTATTATCATGAACTAAATTTTCATTAAGATTGCAATGGAACTTGGTATGTAGTTTAAATTAAACCTTCCCATTGAATGAAAGTTGGTTTTTATTGAATTGTTTATTATATCTTTTGCTTATTGAATAATTGTTTGGCCAACAATTACTGTGATAATCTATATAAAATTGGAAGACGGAGTATAGATTGAGATCTGGATATGATAACATATGTTCATATAAACTGAATAGGGTTAATATGATTAGCATGTAGGATAGGAATATACCTATGTGTCTTTTGTATCCATTGAAAGAATTTGTGCGTAAAGTCCTAATTAACTTGATTCACATAGGAATATAGTGAGTTGATTAATTAGGGCGTTCCTTGTAATTCTGTGTCTTAAGGATCAAATTTAGGAAGATTTGTTCATGTGTCTTTGGAAGAAGTGCGTGAATTTTACAAAACATTCTTGGATAATGATTCATATTAATTAATTGATTTAAATGGGATGTAAATTGGTTTAAATAAAATAGTAAAAGAAGTTGTAATCTTAACATGTTAAATCTGCAGTTATTCTTGTGAAATTTTAATTTTAATTATTAGTTTTGTTAAGTTTAATTTTCAAATCACAAACATTATTTCGTAGTTTAAAATAGGATTAATTGCATTAGAATTAGTAATTGATAAATATTAGTCTATTTCTTCGTGGGAATGATATCCTTGCTTGCTGAATATTATAATTGAACGCGTATACTTGCGTGTTAAAGTGCTATAAAAAAATTAGGCAACAAGATTCACTTAATAGAAGTGAATCTCGAATAGTCCCATTTTGGGACTGTTCCTAAATGTTTCGATCCCACTTAGGTCGGTGTTAACGGCTTGAGAACGTCATTACATTTTGAGAATTTTCAGTGAATATCTCTTGATGTTCTTCGGGAGCATATTTAGGCTACGACATGGTAGTCTATTTCATGTACTTGAAGACTATGGGGAGGTTGTAAGACCCCAATTTTTATGAATAAAGATTAATTTTTCTCGAAATATATTTTTGAATATTATAGTATGGATTTGTTATATTATTATAGTTGTGGGTAATATTTATAAATTTTACAAAGTAAGCAAGTTGTTAAAAAATATTCGATTGGTTGAGGAATATTCGTTTTAGCAGAGAATATTCGTACTACGACACAATCATTGGTGGACCCCACAACGGAAGTATTGTCGTAGTTTGAAAACAACATAAATATCTTTTTATAAAAATAACGACGAAAGTTTTACCGTTAAACTGTTGAACTACCCGGTGGTAAAAGTGCAGTAATACGCGTGGTTGCATAGTAGCACACGGTATTGATTATTGATGCTTATGTAAGAAGTCACTCAGTTATACTCAATTATTACTACAATAATTGCTACATAATATCTCTCATATTATTGATTATCATAGTATCAATATTTTATATTATTAAATCAATAATTGAGACGACAAAGTTATTCATATTATTATTTGCAAAATTAACGATGTCTAGAAAGTTCTATCGAGGAGAGGTTTGTTCACCTAATTGCGCGCCAATAGGGAGAAATTCTTATCAAAAAGTTCCCTCTTTCCTGGGAATGATCTGGTTGTTAAATATTATGAGTGATAATATTAATGATGAATAAGTTCGTGTTGATTAAAGATAAAATTGATATTTCCATTATGTTGGGATTATTAGTGTTAGTGGAAATCTACATCTATTCCGATAATAATTGATGCCTGGAGGTTATATTGACCAATCGGGTAATTAATCGGATAAATGAGCAATTAATAACTATTAATTTACATGCTTATAACTATTTGTTCACATGTGTATACTATTGATTCACATGCATGTACTATTAGGGGAGGTGGTGCAAGATTGATAATACTTGCATGATTAAATTAAAAATGGAGGTATGGATGAATGTACTATAGTGTAATTATTTTTTTCACATGTATAGAACTATTGATTCACATGATATACTACTAGGGGAGGTGGTGCAAGTTTGATAATACTTGCAGGACTAAATTAAAAATGAAGGAAAAGATGAAGGTATTATACTAAAATATTTTGAGCCCCAAAACGTGCAATTATCAAAACTATATTTTTCTATAAATAGAAGCTCATTCTTCTTTCATTCTCACCAATTTATTAAGACTCAAAGGGTAATTATAGAGAGAGAAACTATAGGGAGAAAGAAGAAGAGAAGTCTGTTACTTCACTATTCTAGTATCTAGTCTTCTTCTTAGGTAAGGGGTATTATTTATTTCATATTCGCTTACAATATTATTTTTTGTATTCGTAAGAAATTTTATTTCAATCAATATTCGTAGGGATATTATCTTCGTTTAATATTCGTAAGGAATATTATCTTTGTTCAATATTCGTAAGGATTATTATTTTCATTCAACAGTTGTAAAGGGTATTATTTCTTTCGTATTCGTAAGGGATATTATTGTTGTTCAGTATTTATAAGGAATAATATTTTCTTTCATACTCTGTAGTATGTGAGTAATATTATTTCGTCTCATATTCCTAATTATACCCTCATTCAATTAAAGTATTGCTTCTATACTCCGTGAAATTTGTAGAATATCTTTGATATTTGCGCTTCATCCAGTATTTTTTCATGGAAATATTATTCTGAGCTTTCTTGATAATTATTAATCTTTTCATACCGGAATACTATTCATGAGTTACTATTTATGAATTACTATTCACCTGGTTACTATTCACTCAAATATTATTCACTTGGGTATTCGGGACACTTTTTATGCTGGAGTACTATTCATGGGTTACTATTCACTCGGTTACTATTCACTCGAATATTATTCACTCGAGTATTTGGGGTACTTTTCATGCCGGGGTACTATTCCCGAGGTACTATTCCCGAAGTATTATTCATAGGGTACTATTCACGGGGTACTATTTACCCGAAAAATATATTTCTTTTCTGTCCAAATTAGTTTTGATACATGAATATTATTCTTGAATTTTACTCCACAAAGCAGTATCATGTTGACAATTTGGATATTTTTAAACTCTGGATAAATTTAAAGTTTTTAATATTTATTCTTGATTTCGTTTGATTAATACTTATATTATGATGAAAGTTATTTATGGCTTACGTGCATAGATGGACTGTTGATTGGTATGATTATGACCAGGGATCATTCGGTATAATCATGACCCGTAATGTTACAAATATTGTGGTAAAAGTCCTCATTGGCCTGTAGTGCATTGATGGACAGTTGTTGGTATGATTATGACCAGGGATTATTCGGTATAATCATGACCATTGATGATTACATGAATATCCTTAGTCGTGTTGCAAGGATGATTCGATGATGTGATTTATTTATTAAGCTGAGTCCCAGTGATAAAATTGATGATAAACTGTTTAAATCATAGAAGATAGTAGATATCATGCTCTACTTGACTCTTCTAATGGATTGCTTGTTACGCTGCAGTTAAACTTGATGTTTATTGTATTTTATCAGTTTAACACTGTTGAAAGCTAACGATAATTTATTCTGTATTATCTTAGTCATAATATTTCTTACTGGGCTAGTTGAGCTCACCCTTTTGCTTTCATTGTTCTAATCAGGAAATAAGAACGTAGCCGGGACTAGTCGGGAAACAGAGTGACGATACGAGATGGTGGCTATAGTAGTCCTCACTATTTTATGAAATAGTGTAATAATAAATGTAATGAGGACTTCATTTGAGTTTGAATACTGTCTTGAGACAATATTCATGTAAAAACTCTCAGCTACGCTATTGTCGTGTTGTATAAAAGAAGTTTATATTTGATTTTTATACCATATATTTGGCGACTCAGAATGGGTGATGTATACCTATTTTGGGGGCGTCACAGTTGGTATCAGAGCTTAAGGATATGATCCCTGGCTGAGATGTGAGACAAGAACTAGGAGGGGAGAGACGGAAAATTCCTTCGCTAGTATTACCTACCTAAGTTTATTTGGTATTTAATTAGTCGATCAGAGTATAGGGATAATATGTGACATGTCAATTAACCCTTATTTTGTAGCAGTGTTTGAAAATGGCATCTGAAAATGTTGAGATCAGCAATGAAACACATGAGACCGTTGAGTCACCAACGATCAATACCCATGATAATATGCAACAGGAAGACAATAATCCTCAGGTAAGCAACAACACGATAATAATCGTACCGGTGGCAATGGTCATTGGAACAATGATAACCATCGTGGAGGAAATTATTGTAACGAATGTATTGTTTGAGTTGTGATTCTGAGGACAGAATCTTTATAAGGAGGGAATGATGTAACATTCCAGAATTTTCCTTGTGAGGAGGGAATGATGTAACATTCAAGAATTTTAAATTGTAATATTAAATATTTAATGAATTATATAAGTATTTAATGGATATGTTTATTGTTGATTAAATAATTGTTCAATTTGATTTAGTTAATTATTTATTAAGTAAATAATTAAGGAGTTAAGAAAATTAATTGTTATAAGATAATATACTAATTTAATTTAATAATTAAGTTAGAGAGCTTATAATGATTAAATGAATTATAATATTTTAATTGGAATTTGTAATTAAAATAAGGTGTTAGTTGGTTAAATAAAATTAAAATTGTAAAGGAAATTATAATTATGTGGTAGTGATTTATGTGATAAAGTAATTTAATAGATTAGTATTAGAATTTATTAAATTTATTATTAAAATTCAATTAAATAGAAGTGTGACAAATAACCTTGTTGTAAAGGGTTATTAAAATAAATTAAAGGAGTTTAATTAGTTTTGCCAAACAAGTCTTAATGCATATTAAGTCTTTAATCTAATAGTGTTTTATCAAACAAGGTATAAGGATTAATCCATTTATTTTAATTAGGTTTACCGACCAAGGTGTAAGGTTTAAAGGGTTATTTTTATTAGCCTAGCCAAACAAGCCTTATGGCTTTTGAATTTTAAAACTTAGATAACTGATATCAGTTATCTCTATATTAATATTATATAATTAATACATATATTATTACCTATATACGTTATATTGTACTACGTAAGATAGAGTTAGGAGAAGAAAGACTCAGAAGAAAGAAGAAAAGAGAAAAAGGGAGAGAAAACTTAAGAGAATCCTAGAGAAGAATTGGGGAAAAGAAAGATTTTTGAGCAAAGAGAAAATTATTATCTTCTAAAAACTAAGGTATTCTTTTACCCTTTTTAAAATTTCATAAAGTTTTGTTGTCTTCTTCTTCCAAAAGTTCTCTGTAAAATATTTGTAAAAGATGAATTGTTGATGTATATAGCTTTATATGATAGTTGTTGTTATAAGAATTGTTTTCATAAAGTTTATATACGAGTATAGATAAACTAATTCATGTATGTATGTATTTTATGAAGAAACCCATATTATAGTGAGATATATGAATATGTATGAATATGGCTTAGTTTAAAAGTAAAATTAAGTTTTTAGTAGTTGTTTAAATTATAAATTAACTATAGAATTTGAAAGAGGATGAATAAACATAAACAAAGTATTTAGAATTAATTGTTTTGGTTGAAAAACAAAGTTACAGTGATAAGTTTCACTGAAAATGTCAAAAATAGAGTTTTATCAAAAATAGTGAAATTGGGTGTTGTAAATTTGACGTTTATGTTATCATATGAGTAAAAACATGTTAATAGTCTTTAAATTATGTTTATATGAAGTCTATATGTGTATTACATGTTAATTAGTTTGTTAGAAAGGAGCTTATATGCCAAATTGGCTTTTTGTTCATGCTGTTGCCAAGGCTGGTCGCCGAAGTCTGGAGTTCGACGTCGTAGCGCGACCCAGCAGTGTTATTCCCGCGCCGGTATCACACCACAGCGCTAACCGCTAGCCTGAGTCTCGCGCCGCAGCGCCGACCCATAGTGTAAACTGTGGCGCCGCAGCGCGAGTTAGCAGAATGGTCCGACGTTTTATTTATTTACACAAAGTCTGAAAACAAATATTATGTGTTAATAATAGGACTGTTAAATTATGATTTCAGTAGTACTAAACTAAGAATGAGCATGTTATCAAGGGTTAACTAGTTTTAACGTAATTCGATAATGTGAATTGAAAATCAAACCTACATGAGGTATATACATGTTTATATAAAATGTTGGTAGTGGCTAATTGTGTCATGATGACATATATATAGGGTATTGAGATTCGAGCTGTAAGGTTTAGCTTGTGCTCAAGGCAAGTTCTCTAACCCTAAAACTTGTTGTACAAGTTTAATTTCGTTGAGTACGTTATTGCTTCTAATTCAATTACAATTACGCAAATTGCTAACTCTACACTTTCGTAGAGCTACATTGTTTATTATTGAGTAAGTTCTTGTATCTAGTTGTTCATGATGATGCAAGTATTCTAAATCTTATATTTTAATATTGAGCAAGTTTCTTTAATATGTAACTTGTTATTTAGCATGCGAGTCAATATATTTTAATATTCTAGTATTGAACAACTTTATCGTTCAAATTACTATTTGCTATGCATGCTTAGTATCCAATTCTCAATAACCTTGACTTAATATTGTTCAAGCAAATTATTGTATGATTATTCAATGTTTATGCTATAAGATTATTCCTAAAGCATGATGTTAATTTACAAATATCGATTCAGTTATGATTATTCCATAGCATACAGTTATTTCTTTTGTATTCAACTAATCCTTAGTTGATGACCGTTGAATTCTAAATTACCTTGTAATGTATCCAAAGCAAACCTACTTAGGTGCGGACTTGTATTCTAAATACTGAGATGAACAACTCTTTTATTAGAGGTTTACGCTTAGTGTTAAAATGGTTGTGCACAATACATTGTACGAAGGGTTGATCCCCCTAAGTACGTGGAGTCCTTATAGTCATATGACTGTTAAAGTTAAAGTTGAAAGATTACTTATAACTGTGGACATGGTTCGTGGTCATTAGACCCTCAGTAGTATGTTTCAGAATGTTAATAGAACATATCATTCAGTTCTATTGAGTCTATTTATGGCAAATGTTGTAATGTTCTAAAGTTATTTATTCTTATTTCAAGTGCGCTTTGTTTGCTCACTTTTGCATATTTATACACTTGTTGCAGGTAAGGTTGAGACGATAAATGAACCTACAACTAGCAAAGGAAAGGAAAAAATGTACAAGTGATGAAGAGTTGTAAATTTTATTTTATTGTTATGATAATAGACTTTTTATAATGATGTGATGTAATAATTTAATTTCCGCATTTGAATGACTGTTATTAAAGGTTAGATAACTTGTGAGATTTTTATTTAAATATAATCCTGTATGGGCAGGTTTTTATTATTCAATTTTATTATGATTGAGTAGTTAGATACGCTTTTTTTGATTAAGTGAACACCAAATCTTGAGGTAATGAGGTACCGGGATTTGGGGGTATCACAAGTTGGTATCAAATCTTTAGGTTATGAACCTTAGGTGGAGGAAAAGCCTTAGGAAGTAACATTTGAAAAGATATTGATGATAAACTCTTATCGAGTTTTAAGGAAGAATTAATAAAACACTTATGTGCTTATGTGTTTATAACTTATGTGCTCGTGAGTGTCGAGTAGTAATGATTAATAATTAAAACTTAAAAATTTTGTTGTCAGGATGACTAATGTCGGAGAATCGAGTCAGGCTAGGGAGGAAGGACCTCAGATGCCTATAGAGGAGGAGTCTCGCGACATTCAGGTTGTTTGGGAACAACTACTGCCACGGGAGTCAGTCCCGTTGGTCATAATGGTTGAAGACGAGGATGATGATGTGGAAACAGATGAGGAGGATCCCGTTGAGTTGCCACAAGAGGATGAGGATGACGAGGACGAGGAGGAAGAGACTCCACTCACCTCGATGGCTGCTCGTATGTACGATAAAGTCTATGACCGCAATGTGGAACTTCAGGATACCGTCAAGGAATTGCAAGAGATAGTAGCTGAACAACAGACTGCAATGACACAGAAGGACGACGAGATCTAGGATCGTGAGGAACGACTGACTAATGTCGAAGAGCAATTGGTACAAACTAAAGGAGAGAAAGAACAATTGATCGAGGTGATCGCAGAACTAAAGAACAAACTGCAGGAAGAAGCTACTAAGAGGGCAAGAGCTGAAGATGCCTACGAGCAAGCTTTTTAACGAATCGAAATAGCAGCAAGAGACGCGCATGCAAAGAGGATGAAGATGGAAGAGATGGATAAAGTATTCAACACCACGATTAATCGAGCTCAAGATCGAGTCATGGGATATCCTATTCAGTTCGAGACGCAGCCATCATACGTATTAGATAGCAGAACAATGTTCTAGAATATGGAGGAGGAACGTAGTAAGGCTAAGCGGTATCTTAATAGAACATCGCAGTTGTTATACGATGAATAAAATGTTAAATAAATTTGTAAATCCCAAGTGTTATGAAACCTATGGGATATGATGATGATGTTATCCTGATACTTTTGTAGTTCATGAAGGTTATGTAAATAGCAGCAATGCTATTGTTTATGTCTTTAAAGAGATTATGAATAAATAAAAGTTGTTACTTTACTCAAAGTGTTATGTGGTTATTTCTTTTTGGAGGCAAGTTAAGTAGAAATAAAAGAGTTGAATAATAATCTAATGAGTGTATTTTTAACAGAAAAAGTCTCCCAGACGTTAACCACCACGACAGAGAACCACTGAAGGAACCAATAATGACAATATTGATGGTAACCCCGTTCAACAACTAGTGGCGCTGACAGGAGCGTTGCAGAATCAAGCACATAACCAAGGTACGACGTTTAAGGATTTCAAGGTGGTTGGACCACCTAAATTTCATGGGTCTATGAATCTAGTCGAGGCACAGACCTGGATTATGGAGATTAAAAAGGTGTTTGATGTCGCTAGGGTAGGGGATGACCAGAAGACTGCTTTTGCAACATTCTTGTTGAAAGCAGAAGCTGGTTATTGGTGGCAGGCCAATTAAACCCGGGAAGGACCAGGAGTGATGACCTGAGATAGGTTTAAGGAGATATTCTTTGAGACCTATTTTCCAGAGAGTTCGAAGAGTCAGCTAGAGGTTCAGTTTTTAGAACTAAAGAAGGGAACGATGACAGTATCTGAGTATGCTGCGAAATTCAACCAGTTGGCGAGGTTTGCACCATATCAAGTTAGTACGGACGAACGCAAGGTGAAGAGATTTGAACAGGGACTGAAGCCCTGGTTGTACAGTAGGGTTTCTCTGTTCCAGTTGAAGACTTTCGCAGCAGTGATGGAGAAAGCAATACTCGCTGAAGGTAAAGGCGAGGTAGTGATAAAATTCAATTGGGAACAGAAGAAAAAGAAGACTGAGGTGGAGGTTAAGAATGGTAATGGAGGTAGTGGAAATGGCAACAACAATTTAAAGAGGAAGTGGAATGGAAGCATGGGAGCTAGAAACCATCAGGGAAACCAGCTAAATAAGAAGTTTGAAGCATGTGCTATATGCGTGAAGTTTCACAAGGGAGTGTGTTTGATGGGGAAACAAGTATGCTTCAATTGTGTCCAAGAGGGTCACATCGCCCTAAATTGCACTCAACCTAAGAAGAACATGTACTTCACTTGCGGGTCCAAGGATCACTTCGCTCGTGAATGCCCTAAGAAGAAAGTTGGGGAAACAACAAGAAGCCACAGAGGCAGCAGTGGACGTACATGGGCCATTACTGGACCTACAACATCAAACAAACTCACAGCCAGAACCTTCAACATGACTGTGCAAGATGATGTGTGATCAAAAGATGTGGTGTCAGGTATTATCCCAATCAATGATATTGATGCTTATGTATTATTTGATTCAGGTGCTACTTGCTCGTTTATATCTGATGAATTTGCTAAGAGGTTAAGATTGCCTAGAGAAGAACTGAATTTCCTTTTGAACATAGAAATTGCGAATAGGGAAGTGATTCTTGTTAGGTTCGTATACAAGAACTGTAGGGTGAACATTAAGGGGAATATCATGGTGGTAGATTTAATCCCGATTAGACTTGGAGAGTTTGATGTTATTTTGGGAATGGATTGGCTGTTCAAATATGGAGCGATAATTGATTGCCAAAAGAAGTGTGTAAACCTTATGACTCCGTCAAAGGTAGTTTTCCATGGTAGCAAATCACCTAGATAAATGAAATGTCTGACGATTATGCAAGCCAAGAAGTTATTGAGTCAAGGTTGTGTGGGATATTTAGCTCACATAGTCGATACTCAGAAAAAGGGTGTGAAACTGGAAGAGATACTAGTGGTGAGGGAATTTGAAGATGTGTTTCCAGAGGATTTTCCAGGACTTCCACCTGACAGAGAGATTGAGTTCGTGATCGACTTAGCGCTAAGAACTGCCCCAATATCGAAGGCCCCGTACAGAATGGCTCCGGTAGAAATGAAGGAACTGATACTACAATTACAAGAAATGTTAGACAAGAAATATATTCAACCAAGCGTATCGCAGTGGGGAGCGCCAGTGTTATTCGTGAAGAAGAAGGATGGGTCGATGCGCCTTTGCATTGATTATAGAGAATTGAACAAAGTCACTATTAAAAATAAATACCCGTTGCCAAGAATATATGACTTGTTTGATCAATTGAAGGGTGCTAAATACTTCTCGAAAATAGATTTAAGAAGTGGGTATCACTAATTGAAAGTAAGGAAGGAGGATATACCTAGAACGGCATTCAGAACTCGGTATGGACATTACGAGTTTTTGGTGATGTCTTTTGGTTTAACAAATGCCCCTGCTGCGTTAATGGATTTGATAAACAAGGTGTTTAAACCATTCTTAGACAAGTTCGTAGTGGTATTTATCGATGATATCCTGGAGTATTCCAAAACTCAAGAAGAACACGTGGAACATTTACGTTTGACATTGGAGACACTAAGAAAGGAAAGGTTGTATGCGAAATTCTCTAAGTGTGAATTTTGGCTCGATCGTGTAAAATTTTTGGGTCATGTGATTGACAAAGATGGGATTTCAGTGGATCCATCGAAAGTGGAAGCTTTAATCAATTGGGAACAACCAAGGACACCGTCGGAGGTGAGGAGTTTCTTGGGATTGACCGGTTATTATAGAAGATTTATTCAAGATTTTTCCAAGATAGCTACGCCGTTGACAAATTTGACAAGGAAAGCTGTGAAATTTGTTTGGACGGAGAAATGTGAAGAAAGTTTCTAAGATTTGAAGAAGAAGTTAAGTATGACACCTGTGTTGGCATTTCCAAATAATACATGAAACTTTGTGGTATATAGTGATGCCTCACATAAAGGGTTGGGTTGTGTTCTTATGCAAAATGGAAAAGTTATTGCCTATGCATCAAGACAATTGAAGGATTATGAGAAAGGTTATCCGACTCATGATTTGAAATTGGCTGCAGTAGTATTTGTTCTGAAGATATGGAGGCACTATCTCTATGGAGAGAAATGTGAAATCTACACAGACCATAAAAGTCTGAAGTATATTTTCACACAAAAAGACCTGAATATGCGTTAGAGAAGGTGGATGGAATTAATAAAGTATTATGATTGTGAAATCTTTTATCACCCGGGCAAAGCGAATGTAGTTGCAGATGCGTTAAGCAGGAAAGGTCGGTAAAAGTTGATGTTGTTAACCAATCAGGAAGAGCTTATTTCAAAAATTGCAAAGCTAGAGTTGGAAATAAAATTTCCAGAAGAATCCAATGAACGACTATTCCAGATAGAAGCCGGTCCAACTTTGGTAGACAAGGTGAAGAATGCTCAACTGCAGGATGAAGAATGCAGAAAAATAAAGGAATGTGTGAACGAAGGAAAAGAGGTGAAATACAAGATTATACCGAAGGACTACTACGGTTCGAGGGAAGAATCTGGGTTCCAGCAGTACCGGATATTAGAGAAGAAATCTTAACCGAAGCACATAACATAAGATATTCGATTCATCCGGGAAGTACGAAGATGTATCAGGATTTTTGGTGGCCGAACATGAAAAGCGATGTTGCAGAATGTGTCGTAAAATGGTTGACATGTCAAAGAGTAAATGTCGAACATCAAAGACCCAGCGGACTACTTTAACCGTTAGAAATATCAGAATGGAAGTGGAAACACATGACAATGGATTTTGTGGTGGGTCTTCCAACTACTCAGAGAGGATGCGATGCAATTTGGGTGATAGTGGACAGTCTGACAAAATCAGCGCACTTTTTACCAATAAAGATTAGGTTCAATCTTGATCAGTTGGCAAGGTTGTACGTCAAAGAGATCGTTTCGAGACATGGAGTGCCAGTGTCAATTGTGTCAGATAGAGATCTGTGATTCACATCAAATTTCTGGAAGAGACTACAGGAATGTATGTGAACACAGTTGCGAATGAGCACGACTTATCACCCACAAACCGATGGCCAAAGCGAACGAACGATTCAGACATTGGAAGATATGCTGAGAGCATGCGTCATGGATTTCAAAGGTAGCTGGAAAGAACATTTACCATTGGTAGAATTCACCTACAATAATAGTTATCACGCGAGCATCGGCATGCCACCTTACGAAGCCTTATACGGTAGAAAATACAGAACTCCACTGTGCTGGAATGAAGTCGGTGAACATCAACTGCTGGGAGTAGAACTGGTACAGCAAACTGCTAAGGTTATCAAACTCATCAGGACAAGATTGGTAGCAGCTCAAGACCGACAGAAGAAATATGCTGATCGACGCAGACAAGATCGTGCATTCGACGTAGGAAATTATGTATTCCTAAAAGTTTCTCCTTGGAAGGGGAAAATTCATTTCGGTAAGGGAAAGCTAAGCCCAAGGTTTATTGGACCCTTCGAAGTGCTGCGAAGAGTTGGAGAGGTGGCTTACGAGGTAGCTTTACCTCCAGAGTTGGAAAACATTCACAATGTTTTTCATATTTCGGTTTTACGACCATATAAGCCCTATTACAAGCACGTGATCGAGTACGAACCGTTGCAGTTCGAGAAAGATTTGTCTTATGAAGATATTCCTATCCAGATAGTTGACAGGAAAGAACAAGTGCTCAGGAATAAAGTGATACCTTCTGTGAAGGTGATATAGAGGAACCACAATGCTGAAGAAGCGACGTGGGAACTCGAAGAGAAAATAATGAAAGATTACCCTGAGTTATTTGTTTGATCCGTGTCTTCGATTCTGGGGACAAAATCTTTGTAAATAGGGAAGAATGTAACGAATGTATTGTTTGAGTTGTGATTTTGAGGACAAAATCATTGTAAGGAGGGAATGATGTAACATTCCAGAATTTTCCTTGTAAGGAGGGAATGATGTAGCATTCCAGAATTTTAAATTGTAATATTAAATATTTAATGAATTATATAAGTATTTAATTGATATGTTTATTGTTGATTAAATAATTGTTCAATTTGATTTGATTTAGTTAATTATTTGTTAAGTAAATAATTAAGGAGTTAAGAAAATTAATTGTTATAAGATAATATACTAATTTAATTTAATAATTAAGTTAGAGAGCTTATAATGAATAAATGAATTATAATATTTTAATTGGAATTTGTAATTAAAATAAGGTGTTAGTTGGTTAAATAAAATTAAAATTGTAAAGGAAATTATAATTCTGTTGTAGTGATTTATGTGATAAAGTAATTTAATAGATTATTATTAGAATTTATTAAATTTATTATTAAAATTCAATTAAATAGAAGTGTGACAAATAACCTTGCTGTAAAAGATTTATTAAAATAAATTAAAGGAGTTGCCAAACAAGTCTTAATGCATATTAAGTCTTTAATCTAATAGTGTTTTTATCAAACAAGGTATAAGGATTAATCCATTTATTTTAATTAGGTTTACCAAGTAAGGTGTAAGGTTTAAAGGGTTATTTTTATTAGCCTAGCCAAACAAGCCTTATGGCTTTTGAATTTTAAAACTTAGATAACTGATATCAGTTATCTCTATATTAATATTATATAATTAATACATATATTATTACCTATATACATTATATTGTACTACGTAAGATAGAGTCAGGAGAAGAAAGACTCATAAGAAAGAAGAAAAGAGAAAAAGGGAGAGAAAGCTTGAGAGAATCTTAGAGAAGAATTGGGAAAAAGAAAGATTTTTGAGCAAAGGGGAAATTATTATCTTCTAAAAACTAAGGTATTCTCTTACCCTTTTTTAAAATTAATTAAAGTTTTGTTGTCTTCTTCTTCCAAAAAGTTCTCTGTAAATTATTTGTAAAAGATGAATTGTTGATGTATATAGCTTTATATGATAGTTGTTGTTATAAGAATTATTTTCATAAAGTTTATATATGAGTATAGATAAACTAATTCATGTATGTATGTATTTTATGAAGAAACCCATATTATAGTGAGATATATGAATATGTATGAATATGGCTTAGTTTAAAAGTAAAATTAAGTTTTTAGTAGTCGTTTAAATTATAAATTGACTATGGAATTTCAAAGAGGATGAATAAACATAAACAAAATATTTAGAATTAATTGTTTTGGTTGAAAAACAAAGTTACAGTGATAAGTTTCACTGAAAATGTCAAAAATGGAGTTTTTATCAAAAATAGTGAAATTAGGTATTGTAAATTTGACGTTTATGTTATCATATGAGTAAAAACATGTTAATAGTCTTTATATTATGTTTATATGAAGTCTATATGTGTATTACATATTAATTAGTTTGTTAGAAAGGAGCTTGTAGGCCAAATTGGCTTTTTGTTCATGCTGTTGCCGAGGCTGGTCGCCGAAGTCTGGAGTTCGGCCCCGCAGCCCAACCCAACAGTGTTATTCCCGTGTCGCAGGGCCGGTATCACTCGCAGCGCCGACCCACAGTGTAAGCTATGGCGCCGCAGCGCGAGTTAGCAGAATGGTCTGACAGTTTTATTTATTTACACAAAGTCTGAAAATAAATATTATGTGTTAATAATAGGACTGTTAAATTATGATTTCAGTAGTACTAAACTAAGAATGAGCATGTTATCAAGGGTTAACTAGTTTTAACGTAATTCGATAATGTGAATTGAAAATCAAACCTACATGAGGTATATACATGTTTATATAAAATGTTGGTAGTGGCTAATTGTGTCATGATGACATATATATAGGGTATTGAGATTCGAGCTGTAAGGTTTAGCTTGTGCTCAAGGCAAGTTCTCTAACCCTAAAACTTGTTGTACAAGTTTAATTTCGTTGAGTACGTTATTGCTTCTAATTCAATTACAATTACGCAAATTGCTAACTCTACACTTTCGTAGAGCTACATTGTTTATTATTGAGTAAGTTCTTGTATCTAGTTGTTCATGATGATGCAAGTATTCTAAATCTTATATTTTAATATTGAGCAAGTTTCTTTAATATGTAACTTGTTATTTAGCATGCGAGTCAATATATTTTAATATTCTAGTATTGAACAACTTTATCGTTCAAATTACTATTCGCTATGCATGCTTAGTATCTAATTCTCAATAACCTTGACTTAATATTGTTCAAGCAAATTATGTTATGATTATTCAATGTTTATGCTATTAGATTATTCCTAAAGCATGATGTTAATTTACAAATATCGATTCAATTATGATTATTCCATAGCATACAGTTATTTCTTTTGTATTCAACTAATCCTTAGTTGATGACCGTTGAATTCTAAATTACCTTGTAATGTATCCAAACCAAACCTACTTTGGTGCGGACTTGTATTCTAAATACTGAGATGAACAACTCTTTTATTAGAGGTTTACGTTTAGCGTTAAAATGGTTGTGCACAATACATTATACGAAGGGTTGTTCCCCTAATTACGTGGAGTCCTTATAGTCATATGACTGTTAAAGTTAAAGTTGAAAGATTACTTATAACTGTGGACATGGTTCGTGGTCATTAAACCCTCAGTAGTATGTTTCAGAATGTTAATAGAACATATCATTCAGTTCTATTGAGTCTATTTATGGCAAATGTTGTAATGTTGTAAAGTTATTTTTTCTTATTTTAAGTGAGCTTTGTTTGCTCACTCTTGCATATTTATACACTTATTGCAGCTAAGGTTGAGACGATAAATGAACCTACAACTAGCAAAGGAAAGGAAAAAATGTACAAGTGATGAAAACTTGTAAATTTTATATTATTGTAATGATAATAGACTTTTAATAATGATGTGATGTAATAATTTAATTTTCACATTTGAATGACTGTTATTAAAGGTTAGATAACTTGAGAGATTTTTATTTAAATATAATCCTGTATGGGCAGGTTTTTATTATTTAATTTTATTATGATTGGGTAGTTAGATACAATTGTTTTGATTAAGTGAACACCAAATCTTGAGGTAATGAGGTACCGAGATTTGGGGGTGTCACAATTATCATGCCATAAATGGTAACCACTTCGATGGTAATCATGGCAAAGATAATAGAAGAAATGATTCAAGTGGAAAATTCAAGAAGAGAATGTTTAACGATGATGGGAAGACGTCGGCAGCAGCACCAGCACCAACAACAAATTCTAGGGGAGAAGAACGACCGCTAGTTAGATGCTACAGATGTGGAGAGGAGGGACACATAAGTCCAAACTGTTCACAGCCTTCCAAGGTATGATTTAGTTGTGGAAAAGACGGTCACATAGCTCAATTTTGTCCTATAACGAAATCAAATCCAGCTGGGACGGTGGCACCAAAGGCGGATACGGACAAAACAAAGTCAGTGGTTTTAGGAAGAGCATTTTCGTGACTTCTCAAAAAGTGAGTAACCCGAATGAAGTTATCACGGGTTAGTTAATCATAAACTCTAGCGAAGTCTATACCTTATTTGATACCGGTTCTACCCATTCTTTTATTTCTCCTACTTGCGCTCAACGTTTAAATTTAACTCCGGAGAAATTAGACTTTAACTTATCTATTGAAACTCCGTTAGGAGAAACCTTCATTACATGTGTTATCCATGTCTTGGATGAGGGTCACAGTGTTTAAATGATATTTATATCGTTAATAAATTTCCTGACGTATCCTCAAAGAACTTCCTGGCCTACCCCAGAGTGTGAAATCGAATTTTGTATTGACCCCAGTACAAAACCCATTTCTAAAACCCTCAAATATTTCTTCACCCAAAATGAACGTATCATGCGCCAAACATGTTGGCTCGAGCTGTTGAAGATTGCGACCATACCATTCAATACCATCGTGGGAAAAACGAACGTGGTAGCTGACGCGTTGAGTAGAAGATCGTATGCGGTTACGAGTGCGATGTCGTTAACACAAAGACCCATTTTGTATAATTTATGAAGGATGGAGATAGAGTTAAAGACTCCAAGAACCTACGTGAAGATAGCGAATATACGATTAGAATCGACTTTAATCAATAAATTTAAAGCCGCTCAAGCTACAGACTCAGAGCTGATGCGTATGAGGAAGAAAGTGCAAGAAGGTACTATTCTGGAAGCAAGAATCGATGAAGAAGGAATACTTCGAGTCAACTCCAGACTTTGTGTTCCTAACGATTCTGAATTGAAGTATAAAATCATAATTGAGGCTCACAACACACCGTTTGCAATCCATCATGGGAGTACAAAAATGTATCGTGATCTTAAACATACATTTTGGTGGAGCAATATGAAGAGAGAGATAGCGGGGTTTATCTCAAGGTGTCTAACTTGTCAACGAGTCAAGGCGGAGCATCAAGTGCCAAAAGGTCCATTGCAACTACTTAAAATTTCAGAATGGAAGTGGGAGCACATTACCATGGATTTCGTGACTAGTCTTCCCAAGGTTTCTCAAGGCATACATGTGATTTAGGTCATTGTTGATAGATTGGCCAAGTTTGCTTATTTCTTACCAATACGAGAAACTTATACACTTGAACGTCTTGCTCGTATGTACATAAACGAGATTGTAAAATTGCAAGGTATGCCAGTTGTTGGATTTCGGCACATAAAACGCAGCGAAATTAAACCAATTTAAAGGCAATTTCGAAACCCTAAAACAGGATCCATGCGAAAAATAATTAATTCAGTGGTTAGAAATTATACCGATTAATAAAGCTAGAATCGATGCGGTCGAATCTCCAATGCAATTCAAACGAACTGCGTCTCTACAGTATCCACACGAACGCCCCGCGAATCGTCGTACGATCTGCAGTAAAAGGAACTGCGGTACTAGCCACGAGGATGAGGATTTTTCCTTTTCGAAACTGTTTCTCTCTAGTCTCTCTCTAAGAGCGGCTAGGGTTTTGGTTATAATGATTATCCTAATATGGCTGCTACATATCATATATATAGCGGTTAAAATGGAATTAATCAAAACCCTAAAATAAAATTTGAATATATATATATATATATATATATATATATATATATATATATATATATATATATATCTTAATTAAGTCTTACTTAATTAATATACCTATATATATAAATTATCCTATTAATTTAAATTCGTAATTTAAATACTATCAATCATATTGACATATTTAAATCTTTACAATTTAAATTAATTCCCTTTTAATTACGTTCTATGTGTGTGACCCTATAGATTATTATTACGTTGGCAATAATTTTAAAATTATATTATAAAATTATAAACAGTGAGTGACATCTAGTAATGCATCACTGCTATCCAAGTAATAATAAGATCGATGATTCGATGCAACCTTTTTGTGGCCAATGTTTCAATGTAATTTAATGCTTTTAACCTTAATATCCTAGATTAAACTCGAGTCATGGAATGCGTCATACTCTTCATAATTTAATCTGAGTTTTTCTTGATCAATGAGTAGACTATATGAAATAAATCACTATTTGAGCATGGCCATGCATTTCATAGTCCTACTCAATCAAAAGGCCTATGGATATCACCCCTAATAAATAGGAGGGTTAAATTCCATCTAGATCACTCATATTTCTCACACGATTCATGATGTACCCAATAATCACCTTTATAGTCCACCCTATTAAAGGTGACCTTTGATGATATCAAAGTACATAAATTCTCGTGTAGTAATATAGTGATTTCAGGTCGGAGGACCATTACATCATTGTCACAATGAGAATCGCTAATGACACTTTGCATACTGTTCCACGTAAAATTCTCATGGTGGGTATGTCCAACACATCGTTCTCTAACATGTACCTATGCATTGACTTAATATCTCATATATTTATGACTAATGAGATTTGGTCATCAGTCAATCCACATACTAGTCTCAATGCATCATTGTTGTCCCATCAACAATGATACTCGACTAGGGACATTTAAGAGCAATGATACTAATTGTAATTATATAATCTCATGTTCAAGTCACATACTTGAAACTATATAATTTGTATCACTATTCTAAGGAATTTTATTATGTTAACATTTATATAACACAGTAAATAAAATCATTCATTCATTCAATCAAACATAAAATTGAAATGTTAAGCAATTATATCAAATAATTGGCCTCTTGGGCACAAACTCTAACACCAGTATCCATAGTTTCTGATCGAGACCCAAGATTCACTTCACGATTTTGGGTTAGTATGCAAAAAGCTATGGGCACGAATTTACGATTTAGTTCGGCATATCATCCTCAAACGGACGTGCAGTCAGAGAGGGCTATTCAAACTCTTGAAGATTTATTAAGACTCTGTGTCCTTGACTTCAAAGGAAGTTGGGACAAGTTCTTACCATTGGTGGAATTTTCCTACAACAACAGTTATCAAGCAAGTATTGACATAGCTCCATTTGAGGTGTTGTATGGAAGAAAGTGTCGCTCTCCAGTATGCTGGGATGAGGTGGGTGAAGCAACGTTGTTGGGACCGGAGTTAGTACGTATGACTACGAAAAAGATTCAAACGATCCGACAACGTATAAAATTCTCACAAGATCGACAAAAGAGTTATGCTGATCTTCATCGAAAGGACATGGAATTCAATATTGGAGAACATGTGTAGTTACGTGTTGCTCCATGGAAAGGAGTTACGAGATTTGAAAAGATTGGAAAGCTCAATCCTCGATTCATTGGCCCATTTGTAATCCTCAATCGAGTAGAAACTATGGCCTATAGACTCACCTTATCGTCAAGTATGTCTCGTGTTCATAACGTTTTTCACATATCTATGTTACGTAAATATGTAAAAGACCCGAACCACATTATTGAATTAGAACCGAACTAGATAGTAGAAGATTTAATGTATGAAGAGGTAGCTGTTAAAATCTTGGATAAGAAGGATCATATTCTATGCTCCAAGGTTATACCTCAAGTCAAAGTTTTGTGGAGAAACCACGATGTGGAGGAAATGACCTGGGAGTTAGAATCTGAAATGAAATCAAGGTATCCTCACCTCTTCGATATATCAGGTACGTACCCCAATTTCGAGGACGAAATTTCATAAGAAGGGGAGGTTGTAAGACCCCAACTTTTATGAATAAAGATTAATTTTTCTAGAAATATATTTTTGAATATTATGGTGTGGATTTGTTATATTATTATAGTTGTGGGTAATATTTATAAATTTTGCAAAGTAAGCAAGTTGTTATAAAATATTCGATTGGTCGGGGAATATTTGTTTTAGCAGAGAATATTCGTACGACAACATAATCATTTGTGGACCCCACAACAGAAGTATTGTCGTAGTTAGAAAACGACATAAATATCTTTTTATAAAAATAATGGCGAAAGTTTTTTCGTTAAACTGTTGAACTACCTAGTGATAAAAGTACAATAATACGCGTGGTTGCATAATAGCACACGGTATTAATTATTGATGCTTACGTAAGAAGTCACTCAGTTATACTCAATTATTGCTACAGTAATTGCTACATAATATCCCTCATATTATTGATTGTCACAGTATCAATATTTTATATTATTAAATCAATAATTAAGACGACAAAGTTATTCATATTATTATTTGCAATATTGATGATGTCTAGAAAGTTCTGTCGAGGAGAGGTTTGGTAACCTAATTGCGCGCCAATAGGGAGAAATCCTTATCGGAAGGCCCCCTCTTTCCTGAGAATGATCTGGTTGTTAAAATATTGTGAGTTATAATATTAATGATGAATAAGTTCGTGTTGATTAAAGATGAAATTGATATTTTCATTGTGTTGGGATTATTATTGTTAGTGGAAATCGACATCTATTCCGATAATAATTGATGTCTGGAGGTTATATTGACCAATCGGGTAATTAATCGGATAAATGAGCAATTAATTGCTATTAATTCTCATGTTTATAACTATTTGTTCACATGTGTGTACTATTGATTCACATGCATGTACTATTAGGGGAGGTGGTACAAGATTGATAATACTTGCATGACTAAAATAAAAATAGAGGTATAGATGAATGTACTATAGTGTAATTATTTTTTTCACATATATAGAACTATTGATTCACATGATTGTACTATTGATTCACATGATGTACTATTAGGGGAGGTGGTGCAAGTTTGATAATACTTGCAGGACTAAATTAAAAATGAAGGAAAATATGAAGGTATTATACTGTAATATTTCGAGCCCCAAAACGTGTAATTATTGAAACTATATTTTCCTATAAATAGAAGCTCATTCTTCTTTCAATCTCACCAATTCACTAAGACGCACAAGAGCAATTATAGAGAGAGAAACTATGACAGAAAGAAGAAGAGAAGTCTGCTACTTCACTATTCCAGTATCCAGTCTTCTTATGAGGTAAAGGGTATTATTTATTTCATATTCACTTACGATATTATTTTTTATTTTCTTAAGAAATTTTATTTCGATCAATATTCGTAGGGATATTATCTTCGTTTAATATTCGTAAGGAATATTATCTTCATTCAATATTCGTAAGGAATATTATTTTCGTTCAACAGTTGTAAGGGGTATTATTTCTTTCGTATTCGTAAGGGATATTATTGTTGTTCAGTATTTATAAGGAATAATATTTTTTCCATACTCTGTAGTATGTGAGTAATATTATTTTGTCTCATATTCCTGATTATACCATCATTCTGTTAAAGTATTGCTTCTATACTCCGTGAAATTAGTAGAATATCCTTGATATTTGTGCTTCATCCAATATCTTTTCATAGAAATATTATTCTGAGCTTTCTTGATAATTATTGATCTTTTCATATCGGAATACTATTCATGAGTTACTATTTACGGGTTACTATTCATCCAGTTACTATTCATTCAAATATTATTCACTCGGGTATTCGGGAAACTTTTCATGCCGGAGTACTATTTACGAATTACTAATCACTTAAATATTATTTACTTGGGTATTTGATGCACTTTTCATGTCGGGGTACTATTCCCAAAGTACCATTCACGGGGTACTATTCACGGGGTACTATTCACCCGAAAAATATATTTCTTTTCTGTCTAAATTATTTTTGATACATGAATATTATACTTGAATTTTACTCCATAAAGCAGTATCATGTTGATAATTTGTATATTTTTAAACTCTGGATAAATTTAAAGTCTTTAATATTTATCCTTGATTTGGTTTGATTAATGCTTATATCATTGTCATCATCCTCGTGCTTATATTGTGATGAAAGTCATATTTGGTTTATGTGCATAGATGGACTGTTGATTGGTATGATTATGACCAGGAATCATTCGGTATAATCATGACCCGTAATGTTACAAATATTGTGGTAAAAGTCCTCATTGGCCTGTAGTGTATTGATGGACAGTTGTTGGTATGATTATGACCAGGGATTATTCGGTATAATCATGACCATTGATTATTACATGAATATCCTTGGCTGTGGTGCAGGGATGATTCGATGATGTGGTTTATTTATTAAACTGAGTCTCAATGATAAAGTTGATAAAAAACTTTTTTAAATCATAGAAGATAGTAGATATCATGCTCTACTTGACTCTTTTAATGGATTGCTTGTTCCGCTGCAGTTAAACTTGATGTTTATTGTATTTTATCAGTTTAACATTGTTGAAGGCTAACGATAATTTATTTTGCATTATCTTAGTCATAATATTTTTTACTGGGATAGTTGAGCTCACCCTTTTACTTTCATTGTTCTTTTCAGGAAATGAGAACATAGGCGGGACTAGTCGAGGAACAGAGTGACGGTCCGAGATGGTGGCTATAGTAGTCCTCACTATTTTATGAAATAGTGTGATAATAAATGTAATGAGGACTTCATTTGAGTTTGAATACTGTCTATGAGACAATATTCGTGTAAAAACTCTCAGCTACGCTGTTGTCATATTGTATAAAAGAAGTTTGTATTTAATTTTTATATCATGTATTTGGCGACTCAGAATGGGTGATGTATACCTATTTTGGGGGCATCACAGAGGTGCTACCGAAATTTTTAAAAATATAAAGATGTGTTCATGTTGTTCGCATCAGATGGGGCGACACATTCGGGAATAGGATAGAAGCATGACCCGTTAGAGTGGAGATGAAGTTAGGACACTCATATGTATGCATAAACATTAACCCTCCTATTTTTGTTTTGTTTTTCCTCATATATAGCAGCCCATAGTGCATAGACCAAGATGTTTGTTGATCAAAATTGGATGGAATGTAGGGTAACCACTGATAAGAGTGGGCTTAGCTCTAAGTACCGTAATGGGGTTGAACAGTTTCTCAATTTTGCTTTTGAGCAAGTCAGCGATGATGAGATTAGATGTCATTGTAAGAGGTGTAGAATTTAATGTGGGAGGAAAGAACTGATGTCATGTGCGACTTATTTGCGTACGGGTTCAAGCAGGGTTATACCACATGGATCTATCATGGGAAAACCTGGTTAGATGAACATAAATTCGAAGCATAATCTAAAGGTTACGAAACCTTTAACTGTACTAACATGATTGTTGAAGATGCTGGTTCATTCTTC
Organism: Panax notoginseng; assembly: GCA_016801055.1. Classification (NCBI taxonomy): domain Eukaryota; kingdom Viridiplantae; phylum Streptophyta; class Magnoliopsida; order Apiales; family Araliaceae; genus Panax; species Panax notoginseng. The sequence continues at coordinate 163,176,967 of CM029022.1, forward strand.
CAGTGGAATACAAACAGGGATGATGGTAGCATCAAGTAAGAGCCGAATGACGGGGCTAAGGGTTTCTATGAGTTATTGCATGAATCAGTAACGCCACTGTATGTTGGGCACGAAAAGCACACATTCTTATCTACAGTGACTAAGCTTTTACACTTCAAGAACGAGCATGATTGTAGCGAGAGAGGTTTTAATGAACTGCTAAACATTGTGAATGAGTTCTTACCAGAAGGCAATGAGTTAGCGGAGTCATACTATGATGTGAAGAAAATGGTCAAAAGGCTCAATCTAGGGTATTCGAAGATTATTGCTTAAGAGAATTACTTTATGTTGTATTCGGTGATGTCAATAAAGATAAGAGGTCACGTGATATCTGCGAAAAAAGTAGATATTGTGAACAGCATAAGAAAAATGGAAAAGATGTGCCAAGAAAGATCTTACGTTACTTTCCCACTGCACCGAGGCTTCATCGGTTGTTCATGTCAACATATACAGCTGAGTATATGAGGTGGCACTCAACACGGGACATAGTCGAAGGTCAACTGACGCACCCGGCAGATGGGTTTGCTTAAGTGGAAAATTTTTGATAGAAAGTATCCCTCGTTTGCTGAAGAGGTTTGCAATGTTAGGCTTGGACTTGCTATGGATGACTTTAATCCATTTAATGGGCCTTGCTACGGATAGGGTGCCATCCCTTCATTATCTGACGATTTCTTCCGGCGGATCATAGAGGGGTACATGGCGAGCAATGTTGTGCAGTCAGGCGCACCATCATACGAGCGGATCTACCAGCTTGTTTAGGAGGTTGTACACAGCTCTATAGATCCTACAACATCTGTTGATGAGCTCATGGGTATAGCTTGGGAGGAGGCCATCTGTGTATATGCGGTTGTCTTGGCCAATATCTTTCCTCCATATATTCGACAAGTAAAAATAATTATTGATGTATTTCATTATTTAATTCATTTATATTAGGCACGTGTTACAACTTATGAGACTCGATTCAGATATCTGAAGGTCGAGTTATTAGCCCGTTTGCCTAACTTGTTTAAACTTACAACAATAGTTGAAAAAGAGACCAAAATTCGACTCAAGCGTCGAAACGACGTGGAAACCTAGACATAGCACCTCATAGATATTAGGCACGAGATATAACTTACGGACTTGATTCCGATTTCCAAATGCTGATTATCAGCCCGTTTGCCTAACTTGTTAAAATTAAAGAAAACTTAGAAAAATAGTAGAAATATAGACCAAAACCCGCCTTTGGCATCGAAACAACACGCATATATAGACATAACACGTCACAGATATTAGGCAGGCACTACAACTTATGGGACTCGATTTCGATATCTGGAGGCCGAGTTATCAACCCATTTGCCTAACTTGTTTAAACTTAGAATAATAGTCGAAAAAGAAACCAAAACCCTCCTTGGGAGTTAAAAGGATGCATAAACCTAGACATAGCACCTCATATATATTAGGCACGCATTACAACTTATGAGACTCGATTTCGATATTCGGAGGCCGAGTTATCAACTCGTTTGCCTAACTTGTTTAAACTTAGAATAATAGTCAAAAAAAGACCAAAACAAGCCTCGGGCGTCGAAATTACGCGCACACCTAGACATACCACCTCATAGATATTAGGCACGCGTTATCGCTTACGGGACTCAATTTTGATATTCGGAGGCCGAGTTATTAGCCCGTTTTCCTAACTTGTTTAAACTTAAAATAATAGTAAAAAAAGAGACCAAAATCTGCCTTGGGGGTCGAAACGACAAGTAAACCTAGTCATATATCATCTCATAGATATAAGGCATGCGTTATAACTTACATAACTCAATTCCGATATTCGGAGGTCGAGTTATCAGTCCGTTTGCCTAACTTGTTTAAACGTAAAATAATAGTAAAAAAAGAGACCAAAACCAGTCTTGGGCGTCGAAACGATGCACAAATCTAGACATAACACCTCATAAATATTAGGCACGCGTTACAACTTATGAGACTCGATTCCGATATCTGGAGGTCGAGTTATCAGTCAGTTTGGCTAACTTGTTTAAATTTAGAACAATAGTCGAAAAGATAACAAAATCCGCCTCGGGTGTTGAAACAACGCGTAAAACTAAACATAGTACCTCATAATTATTAGGCATGCAATACAACTTACGAGAATAAATTCCAATATCCAGAGGCCGAGTTATCAGCCTGTTTGCCTAATATGTTTAAACTTAGAATAATAGTAAAAAAAAGAGACAAAAACCCGTCTCGGGCATTGAAACGACACGCAAACTTAGACATAGCACCTCATAGATATTAAATACGCATTATAACTTACGGGACTCAATTCCTATATCGGCGACCGAGTTATCAGCCCGTTTGCCTAACTAGTTTAAACTTAGAACAATAGTTGACAAAGAGACCAAAAACCGTATCGGTCGTCAAAACGACGAATAAACCTAGACATATCACTTCATAGATATTAGGCATGCGTTATAACTTACAGGACTTAATTCCGATATCTGGAGATCGAGTTATCAGCCCATTTGCCTAACTAGTTTAAACTTAGAATAATAGTCAAAAATGAGACCGAAACCCACCTCGGGCTTTGAAATAATGCGCAAACCTAGGCATAGCATCTCATAGATATTAGGCACGCATTACAACTTATAGGACTCGATTTCATTATCCGGATGTCGAGTTACCAGCCTATTTGCCTAACTTGTTTAAACTTAGAATAATAGTCAAAAAATAGACCAAAACCTGCCTCGACTGTCGAAACGATACGCAAACCTAGACATAACATCTTATAGATATTAGGCACATTTTATAACTTACTGAACTCGATTCCGATATCCAGAGGCTGAGTTATCTGCCCACTTGCCTAACTTATTTAAACTTAGAACAATAGTTGAAAATGAGACCAAAACCCGCCTCGGGCATCGAAACGATGTAAAAACCTAGACATAACACCTAATAGATATTAGGTATGCGTTATAACTAACGGGACTCGATTCCGATATTCAGAGGCCGAGTTATCAGCCCATATGCCTAACTTGTTCAAACTTATAACAATAGTTAAAAAAGAGACCGAAACCCATCTCAAGCGTCAAAAAGATGCGCAAACCTAGACATAGCACCTCATAGATATTAGGCATGTGTTACAACTTACGGGACTTGATTTCAATATTTGGAGGCCGAGTTATCAGCCCGTTTGCCTAAGTTGTTTAAACTTAGAAATAATAGTCAAAAAAGAGACCAAAACCTGCCTCGGGCGTCGAAATGATGCACAAACCTAGATAAAGCACATCGTAGATATTAGGCACGCGTTACAACTTACGGGACTCAATTCCAATTTTTGAAGGCCGAGTAATCAGCCCGTTTGCCTAACTTGTTTAAACTTAAAATGATAGTCAAAAAAGAGACCAAAACCCGCCTCGAGAGTCAAAATGATGCGTAAACCTAGACATATCACCTCATAGATATTAGGCATGCATTACAACTTACAGGAATCGATTCTGATATCCGGAGGTCGAGTTATCAGCCCTTTTGCCTAACTTGTTTAAAATTAGAACAATAGTCGAAAAATATACCAAACCTGCCTCGGGCGTCGAAATGATGCGCAAACCTAGACATAGCATCTCATAGATATTAGGCACACATTACAACTTACGAGACTATATTCCAATATTCGGAGGTCGAGTTATCAGCCTGTTTGCTTAACTTGTTTAAACTTAGAACAATAGTCGAAAAAAGAGACCAAAACTCATCTCGGGCGTCGAAACGATGAGCAAACCTACAAATAGCACTTCATTGATATTAGGCACGCGTTAATATTTACAGGAATCGATTCTGATATTTGGAGGCTGAGTTATCAGCTCGTTTTCCTAACTTGTTAAAATTAAAGAAAACATAGAAAAATACTCAAAAAATAGATAAAAAACCCGTCTCGGGCGTCGAAATGATACGCAAACATAGACATAACACCTCATAGATATTAGGCACGCATTACAAATTATAGAACTCGATTCTGATATCCAGAGGCCGAGTTATCAGTTCGTTTGCCTACTTTATTAAAACTTGAAGAACACAAACTAAAATTATTCAAATATGCTTTTTTTGGACTTCTTTATTAATATTTTAATTTTTTAGGGTGTTGTTAGATAGACTCATGGGGGTGGAGGAAGCGACACATGCGATGATCGTGGAGGAGATGATGATGACCGTCGAGCTGATGTTGATGATACTATGAAGGGTGGGACCCGCGTTGTACGATAGATAGCGACAATGATGATATTGGCACTTCTAATATGGGGTTGTAGTTAGTTTATGTTTATATCTTGACTTTAATGTATGTACTTTATAGTTTTTGAGTTTTACAGACTAGAGTTTTGCATCTAGTTAGGTTGATGGTTTATGTATCTAACTAAATTGATAAAAATTTCATGATGATTACATTTTGTATCTACATCGTACGCCCTTTATCTATATGTGATTACGTTGTCTACATATTTGATGGTTGATAGCAAAAGATTTGATTGTTATTAATATGCGTCGTGAAGAATTATTTATTTTTCTTTAGTTTATAACAGGTACAATTATTTATATGTAAATGAACAAAGGAATTTTGTAATTTTTAAAAATATTTTTTTAAATAAGGTCATTGGCGACGGCAGACCCGTCGCGAATGACCTACGTCGACAGTTTTAGTGATGGGAAATTGATTCTTTAAATAATATAATTAAAGACCATTGGCGACAGACAAAAATTCATTGGTGACGGCTATCCCATCGCTGATGCCCATATTAATAAATATTTTTAAATAGCTTCGCTCGTGTCGTTGGCAATGAATCATTGGCGACAACTAGTCGTCGCCAATGAGCCTCGTCAGCAATGACCTCATTCTCGACAATGGGCAATGGGAACCAGGGGCGATGACCCGTGGGGCGACGGGTATTGTCGTTGCCAATGACCTCATTGGCGACGGCAATGCCCGTCGGCATTAACCATTTTTTGTAGTGTGATTCATTTATGGCACAATTTGCTGACTATCATTTTGATGAGACTATGTTCCCAGCATTAATGGGAGAAATTAAACAGCTGGATAAAGATATTATTTGGAATTCATTGTCATTATTGAATTTTGATCATAGTACAAAATAATGTGAACAAGAAGTTCAAAAGATACTTCGTTTGCTAGATATAGCAAATCAGCTACCGAATGCATTCACTAACTCAAAAGGAGTAACCAAATCTCATATACCAGCTGTAAATGCTCCAGCTCGGATTGAAGTCCCCAATAGGATAATCCGCAAAAAATTTAGCGAATAAGTCTAAGGCACGCCAGAAGCGTGGTAGACCAACTAGTTCAAAAGGCAAAAATCCTTGGAAAAAAAAGAAGTAAATAAACAAGTTGGCATTATTGAAGAGAAAAAATATTCATGAAGATATAAACATAACTAATCATAAAACCCTAGAAGAGGTTCAGGTACTTGAAAATAGTAAAATGAGGAGATCTCGATAAGTTATGTCTCTACAAAGAAAAGGTGGAACTCAAGTGAGATAGTTGTTGACAACATTTTTTATATAATATATCGCTTGACATCATTAATGCAGACAAGAATTTTAAGCCTAATTTCATCGAAGAATGTAGACGCATAAATGATTGACCAAAATGGATAGAAACAATCCAGGCATAATTAAATTCACTTTCAAAACATGAAGTTTTTGGACCAGTAGTCCAAACACCTGAAGAAATAAAGCCAGTTGGATACAATGGGTATTTGTGCAAAAAAGAAATGAGAAAAATGAAATCGTAAGATATAAGGACCAACTTATGGCACAAGGGTTTTCACAAAGACCTGACATTGATTACGATGAAACATATTCTCCCATAGTAGATGCAATTACATTGCGGTATCTTATTCGCTTAGCAACTCATGAAAAAACTAGATATGTGTCTAATGGATGTTATTATAGCCTATTTATATGGGTCAATTGATAATGATGTTTATATAGAAATCCCTGAAGGATTTAAAATGCCTAATGCATATAAATCAAATCCCCGGGAAGTTTACTCAATTAAGTTGCAAAGGTCCTTATATGGGTTAAAGGAATAACTACGCATGTGGTATAATCGTCTTAGTGAATATTTATTAAAGAAGGGTATAATAAAGGTCTATCTCAAACAAGTTATCTCTTTATGTGTGGTGATACTGCTATATCATGGAGATCTATGAAACAAACATTATTTGCCACTTCATCAAATCACGTTGAAATACTTGCAATCCATGAAGCAAGTCGAGAATGTGTGTGGCTGAGATCAATGACTCAACATATTCGTGGAACATGTGGTTTTTCCTCCAACAAAGGAACTTCAACCATTCTGTATGAAGACAATGTTGCATGTATAGCTCAATTAAAAGGAGGATACATTAATTAAAGGAGATAAAACAAAACACATCTCACCGAAATTCTTTTTCACACATGACCTTGATAAGTGTTGTGACATTGATGTTCAACAAATTCACTCAAAAGGTAATCTAGCAGATTTGTTCACCAAATAATTACCAACTACAACATTTGAAGGATTGGTTGCAATATTGGAATGCGACAGCTAAAGGATTTAAGGATAGATTCATGAGGGGGAACTAATACGCGCTGCACCTTTTTTCCTTAACCAAGGTTATTTCCCATTGAGTTTTTTTCTGGTAAGGTTTTTAATGAGGTAGGTTTCAATGCGTATGGCTGCACAATAGACATTCAAGGGGGAGTGTTATAAAATTATAATATATGGATGTCTAGATTTATTCCTACCCTCTTTATTGTAATAACCTTTGAGCTTTGAAACTCCCATGTCCTTTAAGCTTTGAAACTCATATGACCTATGAGTTTTGAAACTTCTAAGTATTTATATACATGTGTTTATAAATAGAAGCATTATAAAGAGAATGAGAAATATATACATAAAAATACAACTTATAGGAAATAAGAATGCTCTCTCTTTTCACTATTCATCCTTGTTCTTAATTTTAGTATACTTTTATAATATGATTAACTTTTACAAATTTATTTGTTCTTTTATATGAAGTTTGTTTCTTTTTTTTATGTGAAGTTTAGTTAGTTATTATAATTTAGGCTGTTTACTCTATTATTTGATGCTTCATTAATTATCATATATAATTTTTCATGTTACAATTTTAATTGTCTACTTAGTTATTAGAATTAATTCAAGTTGTACTTCATTTCCAAATAGGGGGTTCAACATAAAATAATCCCCATATTAAAAACAAAACAAAATATAAATAAATTCCTATTTGTATCTACCAACTTTTTTTCAAATACTAAAATTTGCACCGGATTACACACTTAATTTTATTTTTAGGAATTAATATCTTCACATGTATTTTTGATTTTTATATAGTCCTCTCTCACATGAGAAGAAAGT